>CM050164.1:347551254-348031254 GCA_027410445.1 Discoglossus pictus | reverse complement strand
GACGTGTATATGGCATTGATTTTTGGAAGAGGGAGATGGAAAAAGATGCTTGGTCGGTCCTCCCACTTCAAATTTGGGGCACTGCACGTGCAATCTAAGGTGCCACCAGATATGAGTGTCACTGTGCACTGGCAAAAGTTGGCAGAGTAGATGCAATAGGCTTCACACACAATAGCTATTCAATCTATTACAGTCAAAAAAGTGTTGTTTTATTTCACTGAGCACAATATTAGCTGTGAGCCTGACACAGGCAGGCAACTGAAATTAGATTACAGGAAAAAAATGGTTGTTTTCAATGTATGGTTCACCACCAGGTATGAGCAGTGAAAATAAGCACAATATATGCTGTTAGTTGTTAGCCTGTCACACACACACGCTCGCAGGCAGGCATATGCAATTAGATTGTGTCTGCTGACTGTGAGGTGCAGGGTCAAAGTTTCCTCAATGATAGTAGTAGGTGGGCGAACCGAAAAGCGCATGTGTTCGCCGTCCGCTGCGAACGCGAACATGCCAAAATCGTTGCGAATAGTCCGCGGGCGAACTATTCGCGACATCTCTAATATATATATATATATATATATATATATATATATATATATATATATATATATATATATAGACCTTAATATTAGACATATTTACTACAGGTTCCAAACTTCCACCCTTATATTTTTTGAGTGATTTTAGACTATTAGCTTGCAATGCTTATTATATTTCATCTGCATTACAAATTAATACAGTCAGTTAAAATATGGAGAAGCAATATGTTGAAAATACATTAAGAAGCTAATCAAAGTATTGCAAGAAAGCATATTTCAGAGTCAAAATATATGTGAGTAGTTACAAACTGGTAAACTCCAAGTAATGTGAGGAAATATAATTTTTGGCACTAGGGTCCCCATTATAATTGGATAGGTAGCTGCAAAAAAAGCACCAACTGCGACATCCCGATAACATTTATGCATGCTTTGCATAGTATCCTCGCTATACGAAAACATACAGTATGTGACGTTAACTAGAAAGAAAACTTGCATAGTCTATGTGGGTGCCGGGTTGTGTGACATTTTGGCAAATTAGCCAATCTGCATTGTATACTGATTTTCACGCTGCTAATTAGCTTTAGGAACCAATTAAAAAGGTAAATGTTACATAATTGACAGGTACAATTCATAAAAAAAGACAGTTTCCTGACCAAAAACTAACTGTGGCATAGCTTTTCCAGGGGTGGTGGTATTGTCAATTGCATTGTATTTCTGAGAGAGTAGATATTTGTTATTATTTGTATTGTTTGCACTGTACACATAACTTATTACACATAGTTTACTGATACCACATAATTTACTGACACATAAATAAATACAACCACGCATAACTACATATTTAAACTTAGGCCACAACTCACATACACTCCATACTTCCCACTTTATACTCTCACCATATAAATTAACAAATAATACATACATTTTCTTTATTACACAAATTTATATGTTGTATATGTATATTATACAGTTGTGCTCAAAAGTTTGTATACCCTGGCAGAAATGTTGGCATTTATTTTTAAAATATGACTGATTATGCAAAACAAATATCTTTTATTGAAGGATAGTGTTTATATGAAGCCATATATTGTAACATAGTTGTTTGGCTCCTTTTTAAATCATAATGATAACAGAAATCACCAAAATGACCCTGATTCAATATTTACATACCGTTAGTTCTTAATACTGTGTATTGCCCTTTTTAGCATCAATGACAGTGTGCAGTCAAATGCTTTGGGCCATTGTTATACTTGAAAGTCCAAGAGCGTCCCATGCAGAAGAATACAAATTGTCTGCCAGTATTTTCTGATAACATGCTGCATTCATCTTGCCATCAATTTTCGCAAGATTCCCGTGCCTTTAGAGCTCACACCCCCCCAAAACATCAGTGAGCCACCACCATGCTTCACAGTGGAGATGGTATTCTTTACACTATAGGTTTTGAACATAAAGCTTATGGTTTTGACCATAAAGCTATATTTTGGTCTTGTCACTCCAAATTACAGTGTGCCAGAAGCTGTGAGACGTGTCAAGGTGTTGTCGGGAATATTGTAACCAGGCTTTTTTTGGAATTGGCACAGTAAAGGCTATTTTCTGGCATCTCAACCATGAAGATCATTTTTGTTAAAGTATTCATCTATTGTGCTCCTTGAAACAACCACACCGTCTTTTTCCAGAGCAGCCTGTATTTCTCTTGAGGTTACCTGTGGGTTTTTCTTTGTATTCTAAACAATTCTTCTGGCAGTTGTAGCTGAAATCTTTCTTGGTCTACCTGACCTTGGCTTGGTATCAAGATATCCCTGAATTTTTCACTTCTTATTAAGTAATTGAACAGGTTATCTTTGATATCTTTTTCTTTATGAAGTTCTATTACCTTATTACGAAGGTCTTTTGACAGTTATTTTCTGCTCCCCATGGCTCAGAATCTAGCCTGCACAGTGCATCTATGTGAGAGCTAACAAACTCATTGACTATTTATACACAGACACTAAATGCAATTTAAAAAGCCACAGGTGTCGGAAATTAACCTTTAATTGCCATTTTAACCTGTGTGTCACCTTGTGTGTCTGTAACAAGGCCAAACATTCAAGGTTATGTAAACTTTTAATCAGGGCCATTTGGGTGTTTTCCATTATCATTATGATTTTAAAAAAGGAGCCAAACAACTATGTGATAATAAATTGCTTCATATGATCACTATCCTTTAAAAAAATACTTTTTTTGCATGATCGGTCATATTTTCAAAATAAATGCCCAAATTTCACATTTTCTGCCAGGGTATGTAAACTTTTGTGCACAACTCTACATTAGATTGCTCTTTATAAAATATGTATTATCCTTGCAGTGAGTATGGAGGGAAAAATGAGGAGCTGAGAGGAGGAGAGGAGAGAGGGTGCCCTGATGAGAGAAGCTGGAAGAGGAGTAGAGAGATTGAGCGGAAGAGAAAGAGGGAGAGGTGAGGAGAGAGGGAGAAGGGGAGAGAGAGGAGCAGTGAGAGGGTACACAGAGAGGGGAGATAAGATAAAGTGGGAGCAGTTGAGGGTCTAAAAGGACCAAGCCTGGGAGCAGTGGAAGGTCAGAGAGGGAATGAGTGGGAGTAATGGAGTAAAGGTGGAGGGAGGTATTGCCCAGTGCTTGCAACGTGGAGATCAGGGACAGGAAGGGAGCAGACTTATCCTAGAGTCGGATTGAGGTCTGGGGAAAGGCAATCCTGAGGGGAAGAGCAGGGAGGAGAGCCAGCCGAGGCATATTTAGGAGGACAGGAGGCTGTTCCTAAGCACAGGCCCTAAATAATACTCATGAGGAGTTTATGTTGCTTCACTATGTCATCCGTGCCAGTGCCCGTATCCTTCAAAGGGTTAGGGATGTGAGACTGAGCCAGAGAGCCCAATATTTGGAAATAAGTACCTAGGGAGGTCAGTGACCTGGGGGTGAATGTGAAGGATGTTCTCTCTGTCAAGCACAGCTTTGATGACTGCCAGTGCAAGGTGAAGAGGAAGATATCAGAGGCGGCTGAATGTGTCAGGGAACCTAGCCCTCCAGCTACAGTCCAATACAGTGGCAAAGGATGCTGAGGGATTAGATTGCCTTAGCGATGGTCATTGGGTTCCCGGGTCTGGTGTACATTTATCAGCAAAGAACATGTACATCATATATATAGCTAACACATCCAATGTAAATGCTGTACATCACTTAAAGGAAAATGTGAAATTCCTAGATTTTACTATGTATATAATATATCTGTGTGTCCAATTACTGTGATGTAACAGGTTTTATTGAGAATTAATTAATTGAATGAACATCTATTTAACTGAATAAACATCAAATAGTCTCTGTATTACATGGGTCTGCCACTAAAAAATATGGGTCTGCCACTAAAAAGTATTAAGGATTACATCTCAGCAGCATGTTGCAAAAGCTTGCTGAGAGATGGTCACTGATTGGTTAGTATGAGACACAGCACATCAAGTACAGCAGAGTCTGTGTTTTTTATGAGCTACAGAATTCAGACCCCAGCAGTGGATATTGGTTGTAAATAAGGCAGCAGAGATAGAGATAGAGATAGAGCTCATAAACAATCAATAAAACAGACTACATTAAGTTAAATAGATACTCATGTAAATTACATATCTACTAAATTCCAGAATAATTATCTATACTTTTAAATGGACTTATTCATCCGAACAGGAAGGAGATAGTTGTGTGCTTCACTTTATGTTTCCATACGTTGTAGTATCACGTACCATCCTTAGCAATGTGTTTATAAGAAATATATGTTAATTATTGCTGTTATGACATTGAATTACCTCTTCAAATTAAATGAACAATTATAAGGCGAACTTGGTTGTGATTACATCATCTATCTACAGGTATGCTGAAATCATCCAAATGTGTGCATTGGGACTATCGCATGTCTTATAAGACCACCAAATAGGATAAGGTGTGGTGGCACATAAAAGGGGGCGTGTGACTAGGTAGAGGAGGAGATAGGGGCTGTACCTCATTTAATCCTTAGCAAATACACACCTCAGTGAAAATCTTTTGTTTAAATGTTAACTTACTCATGCCTGTTTACAGAGTAAATTATTATGGCCTATCTGATAGTAATATATAGTAACCATGGGCCCTATGTAAATCTGTGCAAAAGCAATTAAATCCTACCTAGCTATGTTATTAATCCCCCATCCCTAAAACATTGTGAGAGAACTGCTATGAGTCACTTCTACGAGTGAACTGCATGACAAAGCTGAAAAGCAAGGCAAAACTCTCAATTTATTTTTGCATTAGATTATGAGTTTCTCCCTTACACTTTGGCACCCAACAATATGCTAATAAAACTTTTAGGGATCACTCGCAAATCAGGGCACTGATGTAACTTCAAAAAGCAGAAGAAAGATTTATGAATACTAAAGACCACTTGCAAGTAGTTTTCAAACTTTTGCTCAGTCCCCTAATGCATTTAAATTGACAATATAGCACAAAAAGCACTACAAAATGATGAAATGTCAACATTATTTGTCACTTAATTTGATTACATATGTGTCATTAAAAAATATGATATGTTAGTATTAAGCGAGTCTTATGATATAAAATCCAGGGTAACACACAACTCTGCACTCAAGGGGTTAATACACGTAACAAAACAAGAGGAACAAATGCTCTAATGCATTTTCTAGAAATATTTCATATTTTAACTCAAAATAAACACTTCTTTATTTATTGAAGCTACAAATACAGTTGTCATACATTTTTAATATCTAAATATATTAGTTATAATAATTCTGATAAGTGTTTGTAATGCTCCATAGGCATGTGCAGGTCTGCATGGATGCTGCAAGCATGTGCTCGTTTCGCTGACGCATGCCCAGGTCGCGGCTGTGGAAGCGGCTGCGAGCTCACATGGTGTGCACGCATTGCGCAGCATAGCCAGGCATGCGCAGCTCACTGCAACAACTGCGAGCTGCAGAGGAAGAGGGGGAGGAAGACGCAAGGGAGAGGGGGAGGGAGACACAGGGTAGAGAGGAAGGAAGACGCAGAAGAGGGGGAGGAAGACACAGGGAAAGGGGAAAGCGGGGGGGGGGAGACACAGGGTGTGTGCGCATTGCCCAGCAGAGCTGCAGAGGATGAGGGGGGGGAAGACAAAGGGAGAGGGAGGAGGAAGACACAGGGGAGAGTGGGAGGAAAACACTGGGGCGGGGTGGGGTGGGGGAGGAAGACACAGGAAAGAGGGGGAGGGGGGAAAGATACAGGGGAGGGGAGAGGGGGCAATAGACACAGGGGAGCTGAGAGTGGGGAAGAGACACAGGGGATGGGAGTGGTGGGGAAGAGACATAGGGGAGAGGGGGAAAGATAAACTAGGGGAAGAGACACAGGGTTGGGGAGGAGGGAAGAGACACAGGGGAGATGAGGGGGAAGAGGCACAGGGGAGGAGGGAGAAACACAGGGGAGGGGAGATAGGGAGAGAGACACAGGGGAGGGGAGAGGGGGTAAAGAGACACAGGGGAAAGAGACACAGGGAAGGGTAGGGGAGAGACACAGGGGAGGGGGTAAGAGACACAGGGGAGGGAAGGGGGATAGACACAGCGAAGGGAATGGGGTAAGAGACAAATGGAAGGTAAAGGGGAGAGACACAGGGGAGGAAGGAGGTAAGAGACACATGGGAAGGGTAGGCGGGAGAGACACCAAGTAGAGGAGAGGGAGAAAGAGACACAGGGGAGGGGAGAGGGAGAAAGAGACACAAGGGAGGGAAAGGTGGAGAGACACATGGGAGGGAAGGGGGGAAGAGACACAGGGGAGGGAAGGGGAGAGAGACACAGGGAAGAGAAGGAGGAGAGACACAGGGGAGTGAAGGGGGGAAGAGACAAAGGGGAGGGGGGAGACACAGGGGAGGGAGAGACACAGGGAAGGGGGAAGAGACACAGGGGAGGGAGAGGCTGGAGGGAAAGAAAAATAGAGGTAGAATGTGGGTATATTTACAATTTGGCCAACAAGTATATTATAATTTTATTTAATCCAAGATAACAACGGCGAATATAAAAAAGGAAGGTTAAAAACACTTTAAAAACAATGGAAAAAAGATCCTCTGAGAAATAGTGATATGATTCACTTATTAAACAATATATAGAGATATGTACTTTCTCTTTATTCATAGAGGAGAAGTTTTAGTATTCCACTGAAAATAACTCTGTTTGCACATATCCAAAATCTATTGTTTTGTCCTTACAATAGGAAATCCCATATAGACTATCTGTCATGCAATTGTTAGAAATAGTATGGTATAAAAAAGGCACTATTTTTAAGTCAATAGGCAGCCAGAATTTATAGGAGACAGTTATAGAAATATCTCCTATTAGTTAACTATGGGATTGTAAAATATCAATCCTAATACATTAGGACATTTACTACCCACATGCTGGTCTCTATTAGGTATAGACAATACTCTTTGTTAGTAAAATAGATCCTATTATGGGTTACTGTGTCCTTGCTTATTTTTCTATTTGATTATGAAGGTATCCAATCGTGGACTACCAATGCTTAAACGGGCTCCCTATTGTTTCTTGTGGCCTATATATTGCTCCTAAGAACTTCTACAAGACCCATACTATGTAGTATCAGAGTTATCAAACTAGTGCCATGCTCCTTGCTAGGAACGCTAATGCTGCATGGCTTCACTTCCTAGTTGTGCGTGGACAGCGTCGTGCGTGATGACGCACGTATGCGTGTATACGCCTATGCCTGACGCGTTTCAACGTTCTGTGATGTCTTTCTCAAAGGGGAGAGGCAATAGTGCCGTCGTTGGTCTTATATAGTAATTTGGTTGCCTTAGAAACCAGTACTGGGAACGTGGTTCGATGGAAGCCATGTTAGAAAGAAAAAAACGTGCAAGTCTGCTATAAATTAGTGTATAACATACATCAAGTATTGAATATTGTAAACGGCTCAGTCTGAAATGGACATAAAGGTGGTAAAAAGATATTAAAGACCAGATATGATGAGATATATTAGATGGAGTCAAAGTAATGACTTTCATCATCGATGTCCATACATTATGGGAAATATACTTAATATTATTGAAGGAATACCCATACTTTAAGTGAATTTATAGTGATATTCCATAGATTTCTTAGACTGGATTAGATAAATAAGTAGAAGATATAAGGGATCTCAGATCCCATATATTGGGCTAAATCAGATAGTGCTGTCTATAATCTGTTAAATATAAGATGGGCTGTAAGTTAGCCTATCAGAAATTACAAGGTGATAATATATGGAGTTTGGATGTTTACTTACTGCATTCATACATATATTGAAGCAGTTATGTCTTAACTATATATAAACATGATAGAATAGGCCTTTCTGGGGACAGAATAATGATCTATACAACATGAGTTAGAGTGAAATTTTCCATCTTGTAGTTATGTATAGTCAACTGGACTGATCCATTTTAGTTTCAAATATATCAAAGACATTCTTGCCATAAGTTCCAGACTCAGACTCAAGCTTAAAAGTCTGAGAAATGAATTAATATTCCCATAACATGTAAAGATTTACTCCAAGGTAGGGACTCATAACAAGTCAGAATAGTGCTATGTATATATGTACAGAGAAAAAAATCTTCCATTCATTTCATAAAAAATAATTCAGGCAAAAAAATGCCATAAAATCCAAAGAAAAATCTAAAAACATAGATTGTGGCTGATAAAAAATCATGAATAAAGAACAATAATAAAGTGTATTCTATGTACCAAGCAGTCTGTCTGTGATCAAAGTGACAGAATAAATAAAAGTTGAAGTGACTCAGGAATAAAGAGTCAAAAGTGACAAGGGATACAGTGCCTAATAGTATAGTGTGTAATGTGTTTAGGGAAGTAAAGTCACATGGACTAGTGTTATAAATATATAATAAGGCAGTTATGCTACCGTAATAGTGAGGAGGTCCTAAAAAGTTGAACCAATGATAGTATCAAAGTGTTACTCATATCTAGATCTGGACTAAAGAAGTGTATTAAAAGAAAAGAAAAAATATATAAGAAAAGAAAAAGTGGGTGAATTTGTCATAATTCCAGTTGTCATATAGTGAGAGGATTGTGTATAAAAATATATGAACATACAATATATACAGCTAATGTTGTTCTTGTTATGTCCCATCGATTTAAATGAACATTATAGGGAAAAACATCATTATTTTTCAATATATCTTCAAATGAATGGAGTGAATGAGAAACCCTCATTTAATCCCCTCGTGGCTTGGGCCTTCAATTTGTAGATCCATCTGGCTTCACATTGTAAGAGTTTCCTTTCAAGGTCTCCCTTTCTGGGACCTGATTCGACCTTGTCCACCACACAAAACCAAAGAACATTGCTGTTGTTGTTATGATAATATTTAATATGGCATGCAATAGGTGTATCATAGGAGTTATTAATAGCATAGATATGTTCTCCTATTCTGCGACGTAGCTGTCTACGGGTTTTGCCTACATAAATTTTGTTACAAAGGAATGTAGCCACATAAACAACCCCTGTAGATAGACAGTTAAAGAATGTATTAATCTCAAATACCTCCTTTGTAATTGGATGTTCATATCTTTTTATGGGTTTTATATATTTACAAAAGCTACATCGCCCACATCTAAAACATCCTTTCGGTGGTTGAAGCCATGTTTGACCTGGATTGTTCTCTTTGAAATGGCTATGTACTAGCATATCTTTAAGGTTGGTACCTCTACGATAAGTAATCGGAATTCTAGTTGGTAAGATTTCTTTTAAATCTTCATCACTTAATAACAGATGCCAATGTTTACTTAGGATATTTCTGATGATATCCAAATCATATCCATAGGTCATGATACACCTTGGTGTGTTTTCTATTTGTCTATCTTTTGGCAATTTCTGTTTTAATTCAATGGGAGTGGTATTTATCATTGTATCTGGCCTTTGAGTCCTATTAGTTGCATGAATATTGAGCAAATCTGCCCTATTACAACTTAGGGCATGTTGGTAGGCCAGTTTAAGACATATTTTAGTGTAACCTCTTTCCTTAAATCGTAGTCTTAGTTTATCAGCTTCAATTTGAAACTCATCCTCTGTACTACAATTTCTTCGAATACGCAAGTACTGTCCTTTAGGGATGCCTCTTTTGATAGGTTCGTAGTGTTGACTGTCCCAGTGTAATAGGGTATTTGTTGCTGTATCTTTTCTGTAAGTAGAGGTAGAGATATTACCATCATTGTCTTTATAGACTTTTAAGTCAAGAAAATTTATCTTCTCTTTATTAATTTCATGGGTGAATTTTAAACCCAGAGTATTCTCATTAAGAGATTTCATGAAGATTTCAAATTCCTTATTTGTACCTTCCCATACAACTAGGATATCGTCTATGTAGCGACGCCATAACAAAATTTTATCAGTCCAATTGGTCTGCGTTTCATTAAAAATGTATTTCTCTTCCCACCATCCCAGCACAAGATTGGCATAGCTTGGAGCACATGGCGTGCCCATGGCTGTACCTTTACATTGATGAATCCATTGGTCATTAAATGTAAAATAGTTGTGCTTGAGTACAAATTCAAGAAGTGTAAGAAGGAATTGATTAAATTCCGCAGATCTTGAATCTTTCATTTGCAGAAAGTATTCAACTGCTTTAATTCCATAGCTATGATGGATACTGCTATATAGGGCTTCAACATCTATGCAAGCTAGCCATGTATCTTTGGGTACACTAAGATCTTCAAGTTGATTGAGAATATCCATACTATCCCTTACATATGAAGGTAGACTTATCACTGATCCTCTTAGGTGGTAGTCAAGAAATTGGCTACAGTTGTGTGACAAGTTGTCTGTGCCAGAAACTATAGGTCTACCTGGGATAGGTGTGCTTTTTTTATGTACCTTAGGTAGCGCATAGAAGGTAGATATAACAGGGAATTTGGGCAACAGAAAGTTATAAGTATTTTCGTCTAAAATTCCATTGCTTCTAGCTACATCCAATATACTTTTTAATTTCTTTCTATATTCTATAGTTGGATTTTTAGGAATAACTTCATAGGTGGTACTATCTTGAAGAATCCTATTGCACATTTCTTTGTACTCTCTATTCCCCATAACTACTACATTGCCCCCTTTGTCTGCAGGTTTAATTTGGATTTCCTTATTGGTTCTTAGCTCTTTCAATGTTTCAAATACTTCCTTGGAGAGGTTATATTTCCTAGTGATCATTCTTTGGACAATCTGTTCAATTTCATTACACACTTGTTGCAGGAAGACCCATATGTTAGCATATTCTTTAAGTTGAGGTGTAAACGTGCTTTTGTTTTTCCATTTTTTAGGAGGCAAATTGGTAGTATTCGATTCATTTTCTTCTAATAGAGACATTAAAGTCTTCAGTGCATCTATGTCCTCCTTGCCTACTCCTAGGTGTAGGAATTCCCTCTGACTTTTATTAAGATAGAATTTTTTCAAAGCTAGTTTTCTTGCAAACAGGTTGACATCTTTGATGTGGGTAAAGGAGTTAGTTGAAGATGTGGGAACAAAAGTCAATCCTTTTGTAAGGATAGAGATATGGGTCTCATTAAGTGTAAATTTGGATAGATTGACAACTAGGCGCCTGTCAGGGTTAGTATCTCTTGTGTTATCTGAGCTAGATATTATTGTTTTTTATTCCTTCTTGTTCTTGTTGGATGGTCTGGTTGACCTTGGGGAGCTTGGCCTCTCTCTAAAAAAGACTCATTGTGAGGCCTAAGAGGTGTCCTAGCATATGATCTTGATCTGGTATCATATCTCTCCCTATTATAGAATGTATTTTGTCTATTCCAGTTCCTAGGGGTACTGTCTTCATTATCTGAATTGTCACATTATGATGAACTTATGCCTGGTGTGGAGGTTTTTGTACCAGAGGGGAATCTCCTATATATATTCCCCAGTTTGAAGTCATTTTGGTCCCTCCAAAATTTACGTTGCTTACGTTCCTTCAGCTCTTTCTTAAATTTATCAATGTTAATGTTTAACTTTGTACAAAGATTTTCATAATCAGGTGATTCCTTGAATTTCTCAAGCTCTTTTTGATTAGTGACTACTTTGTGCTTAACAATTTCTAGATTTGGTTGTTCTGTCTCTACAATCAGAGACATCAAGTCACATGAACATTTAAAAAGGATTTCTTTCCATTTAGTTATAAATGTTTCATTCATCAGATTGGTAGCAGGTATTGTATTGATTCTCAGGCCTCTAGGAATGATTTTATTCTTCAAGTAATTTTGTAGACTACTTATTTCCCATACACTTTTGACTAGTTTTTTGGTGTTTTTTAATAGATTTGTAACCGCCACTTTAATATCTTTATTTTCAATTTGAGTTTGTTGTATGCTAGGTTGGAAGCTTGCTTCTGCTTCCTGTTGTAATTGTACTATGTCCATATTCCCAAAGACTAAGTTAGTCATCTTAGTGTTTTAACTCACAATACCAGTACTAGGTAAATTAACAATATATTAGTATCTCTCTCTAGTGGACTAAACCACTTCTTTCTTAAATGTATCAAATCCTAGGGAGATAGTTCCCTTATAGTGTTTGCCACTGATTTAAATAGAGGTAGAATGTGGGTATATTTACAATTTGGCCAACAAGTATATTATAATTTTATTTAATCCAAGATAACAACGGCGAATATAAAAAAGGAAGGTTAAAAACACTTTAAAAACAATGGAAAAAAGATCCTCTGAGAAATAGTGATATGATTCACTTATTAAACAATATATAGAGATATGTACTTTCTCTTTATTCATAGAGGAGAAGTTTTAATATTCCACTGAAAATAACTCTGTTTGCACATATCCAAAATCTATTGTTTTGTCCTTACAATAGGAAATCCCATATAGACTATCTGTCATGCAATTGTTAGAAATAGTATGGTATAAAAAAGGCACTATTTTTAAGTCAATAGGCAGCCAGAATTTATAGGAGACTTAGTTATAGAAATATATCCTATTAGTTAACTATGGGATTGTAAAATATCAATCCTAATACATTAGGACATTTACTACCCACATGTTGGTCTCTATTAGTTATAGACGATACTCTTTGTTAGTAAAATAGATCCTATTATGGGTTACTGTGTCCTTGCTTATTTTTCTATTTGATTATGAAGGTATCCAATCGTGGACTACCAATGCTTAAACGGGCTCCCTATTGTTTCTTGTGGCCTATATATTGCTCCTAAGAACTTCTACAAGACCCATACTATGTAGTATCAGAGTTATCAAACTAGTGCTATGCTCCTTGCTAGGAACGCTAATGCTGCATGGCTTCACTTCCTAGTTGTGCGTGGACAGCGTTGTGCGTGATGACGCACGTATGCATGTATACGCCTATGCCTGACGCGTTTCAACTTTCTGTGACGTCTTTCTCAAAGGGGCGAGGCAATAGAGCCGTCGTTGGTCTTATATAGTAATTTGGTTGCCTTAGAAACCAGTACTGGGAACGTGGTTCGATGGAAGCCATGTTAGAAAGAAAAAAACGTGCAAGTCTGCTATAAATTAGTGTATAACATACATCAAGTATTGAATATTGTAAATGGCTCAGTCTGAAATGGACATAAAGGTGGTAAAAAGATATTAAAGACCAGATATGATGATATATATTAGATGGAGTCAAAGTAATGACTTTTATCATCTATGTCCATACATTATGGGAAATATACTTAATATTATTGAAGGAATGCCCATACTTTAAGTGAATTTATAGTGATATTCCAAAGATTTCTTAGACTGGATTAGATAAATAAGTAGAAGATATAAGGGATCTCAGATCCCATATATTGGGCTATATCAGATAGTGCTGTCTATAATCTGTTAAATATAAGATGGGCTGTAAATTAGCCTATCAGAGATTACAAGGTGATAATATATGGAGTTTGGATGTTTACTTACTGCATTCATACATATATTGAAGCAGTTATGTCTTAACTATATATAAACATGATAGAATAAGCCTCTCTGGGGACAGAATAATGATCTATACAACATGAGTTAGAGTGAAATTTTCCATCTTGTAGTTATGTATAGTCAACTGGACTGATCCATTTTAGTTTCAAATATATCAAAGACATTCTTGCCATAAGTTCCAGACTCAGACTCAAGCTTAAAAGTCTGAGAAATGAATTAATATTCCCATAACATGTAAAGATTTACTCCAAGGTAGGGACTCATAACAAGTCAGAATAGTGCTATGTATATATGTACAGAGAAAAAAATCTTCCATTTATTTCATAAACAATAATTCAGGCAAAAAAATGTCATAAAATCCAAAGAAAAATCTAAAAACATAGAATGGTGCCTGATAAGAAATCATGAATAAAGAACAATAATAAAGTGTATTCTATGTACCAAGCAGTCTGTCTGTGATCAAAGTGACAGAATAAATAAAAGTTGAAGTGACTCAGGAATAAAGAGTCAAAAGTGACACAGTAACCCATAATAGGATCTATTTTACTAACAAAGAGTATCGTCTATACCTAATAGAGACCAGCATGTGGGTAGTAAATGTCCTAATGTATTAGGATTGATATTTTACAATCCCATATATAACTAATAGGAGATATTTCTATAACTAAGTCTCCTATAAATTCTGGCTGCCTATTGACTTATAAATAGTGCCTTTTTTATACCATACTATTTCTAACAATTGCATGACAGATAGTCTATATGGGATTTCCTATTGTAAGGACAAAACAATAGATTTTGGATATGTGCAAACAGAGTTATTTTCAGTGGAATACTAAAACTTCTCCTCTATGAATAAAGAGAAAGTACATATCTCTATATATTGTTTAATAAGTGAATCATATCACTATTTCTCAGAGGACCTTTTTTCCATTGTTTTTAAAGTGTTTTTAACCTTCCTTTTTTATATTCGCCGTTGTTATCTTGGATTAAATAAAATTATAATATACTTGTTGGCCAAATTGTAAATATACCCACATTCTACCTCTATTTAAATCAGTGGCAAACACTGTAAGGGAACTATCTCCCTAGGATTTGATACAATTAGGGAAAGAAAAATAACAAATTATACTGTAATTTTTGACGTGCAATTTACAAGTTAAAATTAATTAAAAAAAAAAAAATCTTTATAAATATCTCTAAGGTTTCCTTGCCCATCAGAAAAGGCACTTGTTATGACACTTCCCACTGATTATAATATTCATGGCATTTGCATTTTCTATTGGCTCCTAGAGCCCTGTCTCCATAAAGCTTGGTTTGGCTTCTCCCTACACAGAAATCTGTTGCGGCTACAGAGCAAGATTTAAGGCTGTGGATTAAGTGCCATACCCTGTAGGAGCAAAAGAATTACATTAATGTAGAAAATACGAAAAAGCTCCTGCAGCCGATATACAGCAGTGCCATAACTTAGAGCACTTGATTTACATGGAGGTCACATAGTCCATAATACTCTTATCTGTGGACCCGTATGGTTATAGTTAATACTTTACCAATTGATGGACAGTAAATAATGCAGTTGATAAAAGATAAAAATAAAAAAAGCTGCAGCATTCAAGTGCTGACGACCTATGGTCCATGGATTATACAGTCCTCAATAGTAGATAATATCTCGCTCAAGACACAGTGTCAAAGATAGCTAACAACAATTTAATGGCATTATTGGTAATAAGG
Organism: Discoglossus pictus; assembly: GCA_027410445.1. NCBI lineage: Eukaryota > Metazoa > Chordata > Amphibia > Anura > Alytidae > Discoglossus > Discoglossus pictus. The sequence goes on along the minus strand of CM050164.1, from coordinate 348,016,052 downwards.
CAAGGTATATAAAATAATCAATACATGAGGTCAGGCTGAGCTCAGATCTAATGAAAAGGATTTAAATTATACATGTTAGCATGGATCCAATTGCCTATCCATGTAGATTACTGTAGAGGTTTGCTAGGAAGCTTTCTTAAACTGGCACACAGTTTTTTTGCTCCTCCTCATAGTAGAATGCCTGGTCTTCAGGAAGGCTCAGATTTATAGGTAGCCAGTCCTTTAACCATGCCTTCAAGAGGAGAAATGTGGTTCAGATCAAATATGTAGGCATGGTGAAGTCCCAGACTTTGAGGGAAGTTGTGGCCCTTCTTAAAGGGCTGATGTTTTTCTGTTACTGATATTTGCTCTAATTCACGTATCTGAAGCCAATTTCTGGACAGGTGGCTGGAGAAAATATATGAGACTCCATTAGGTAAACCATATACAATAGCATTTTCCTAACTCTTGTTTTTTGGATGAGGATCATGTAGTTTGTTCATATCCTGGGCAGCATAAGGCTTGTCAGAGGTGTGACATTTTTCTTTTGAATGTGAACTGAGCTCAATAGTGATCAGATAGATGGCTTTTTGGAAGACTACTCTTCTCCTGACAATGCTGATATTTCCCTTGGTTATTTGAAAGATGTGATAAAGTAGAAGAGTTCAAGGTGGTTATTGGTAGCCTTAATTTAAAGAAATCCCAAGTCCCCAATGGCCTACCGGCTGATTATTGATGTCATTTCTCCTTGGCTTGTGGGGGTCTGGAAAGAGGTCTGTTCCACTTTTCTATGAAACAGTCTGCTCTTATTCTTCTGTCAAAAGAGCTTGATCCTGTAGCTATTGAGAACTGATGCCCCATTACAGTTCTCAAACTGATAAAAAGATATTGGCAACAATAAATGTTGGTTGATTGTTTTCTGTTTCAAGCAATCTGCTTGCCTTCTCTCAGTATGGTGCTTTTAAAAATCAAAGCATCTTTGATGCACTCTCTGAAGTCTGAGAGGATCTGGAAGGATGATATGCTGAAAAGCTTGGGGATTATTTGCTTTTGAGGGTCAATCACAAATGCCTCTGGGCTGTTCTGCTGAAGTATGGTATATCTGGGATTTTTGTGGACTGGTTCCGAGTCCTATATAGAAGGGCTGTGAGCTTTCCTCTTGTAAATGGTTGGATACATGACAGCTTTGCAGTAAGTTCTGGGGTTAAACAAGGTTGCCCTCTAATTTCCCTCTCGCATGTATTGCTCAAAAAGATCATCTATCCATCTTCCCTTCTGTTATCCCCTTCTTTGTGTGCATTCAATCTTTCCCAGCATCAGAGTCTTCTCTAGGGAATCCCATCTTCACATGATTTGGCCAAAATAATTGAGCTTTAACCTCATGATCATACCTTCCAATGAACAGTTTGGCTTGATTTCCTATGGTATTGATTGATTGGATCTTCTTGCACTCCAAGGGGCTCTAAGCAGTTTTTTCCAACACCACAATTTAAAGGCGTCAATTCTACTGTGCTCAGTCTTCTTCATCATCCAGCTCTCACATCAATATGTTACTACTATGAATAGAATTTTTCTAACAATGGGGAACTTTGTTGATAATTTAATATTTTTGCTTCTGTAGTGGAAAGCTATGGCAAGTCTAGATAAGCTATTAATAAGCAAACATATTTTAATTTCATGGCTGCATTCACCATCTGCAGTGGTGGAGCTAGTGAAAGGAGTGCCCAGGTGCATATATATATATATATATATATATATCAGATTTATATGTGCCAGCTTCCATGGAGTGTTACACACATACAACTGTCATAGTTGATATATATATATATATATATATATATATATACAGTATATTTATATTGTGTCTTTAGATCCGTGGTGCTTATCTTCAGTTTCTTTTTCCTTAGTGATGAAAAATAGACATAGAGAAAAGAGGCTCCTCAGGGAGAGAGATATGGTCAATAAAGTTTTAATACAAAGTAAAAAATAATATAAAAAGCTTACATTAGGTTTAGTAATGTCCACAAATGGAAGATAACTTCCTTCAGTCCTCTGTGTCTGTATAGGCTCCGAGAGAGCTACGGAGTCACACGCAGCCATAAATCTACGAGTGATTCTCGCATCTCGGAAGAATCCCTACGATCACCAAAAGTGCTAGCAAGGGATTCTAAAGTATCTACGTGCCGCCTCGAAGCAGCCCGAGACAGCTGTGTGAGGCTCCCCCCTGCTCCCTTTACACATCGCCAAGCTGCAGGGGTCCCTATAGGGATCCCTGCAGCCCCCCCCCCCCCCACATTAACACCTTGTAGCGGGGGTTCCCAATCACCATAGATCAGGGCCCCACTGCATTTTAAATTTTTTAATTCCCCGCCGCTGCTCATTAAAGGGCTTGCGGCACACTATTAACAATCCCGTCCGCTGCAAATAAAATTAAGCCCCCATCTATGCTGGTGGTCCCCATCGGGACCCCCGAAGTGTCCCCACATTAACCCCTTGCAGCAGGGGTCCCCGTTCTGCATAGATCAGGCCCCCGCTGCATTTAAAAATAAAAAATTCCTCACTGCGGCTCCTTAAAGGGCCCGCGGCACACTATTAATAATCCGGGCCGCGGCACCTAAAATTAACCCCCCTCTTTGCTGGGGGTCCTCATCGGGCCCCCGAAGTATATCCACATTAACCCCTTGCTGCAGGGGTCCATAGGGACCCCCGCAGCACACCCACATTAACCCCTTGCAGCGGGGGTCCCCGATCGGCACCGATCGTGACCCGGCTGCATTTAAAAAAAATGTATTTCCCGCCTCGAGGGTCCTTAAAGGATTGCAAAGGTCCTGAAAGCACTAAAAAATATTAACCCCAGGCAACTAAAATTAACCCCATAACTCATGGGGGTCAATACAGATCCCTATAAGCACAATAATTAACCCTATAACTCATGGGGGTCAATACAGAACCCCATAAGCCCTTAATTAACCCCGTCACTCATAGGGGTCAATACAGACCCCCATAAGGTCTTAATTAACCCCGTCACTCATGGGGGTCAATACAGACCCCCATAAGCACAATAATTAACCCTTTAACTCATGGGTGTCAATACCGACCCCATAAGCCTCTATTTGAACTCATCAGTCCCATAAGGCTATATTATAACCCTTATGGGGCTGTTAAAACCCTATCATTAACCACATGAGTGCCATGATGGTCCACAAGGACCATCATGACCCTAACTACAAACACTACACTATAACCCCCAATAAACCATTAAATCTAAACTACCCCCCCTCTACACTAATCTATTAACACTTACAGTATCTACCTACACTACCTACCCCCTAACAAACTCTTCAAACACTCTAATTACAAAAAAAAAACACCTTACAGAAAATAAAAAACATAAGTCACAAAAAAACAACAACTACATTACAGAAAATAAAAAACCTAAGTCACCCAAAATAAAAAAACCTACATTACAGAAAATGAAAAAAAAACAAGTCACAAAAAATAAAAAAAACTACATTACAGAAAAAAAAAACTACATTACAGAAAGAAAAAAAATACATTACAACCCCCCCCCACTACAGAAGAAAAAAAAAATACACACCTGAAAAGGAAAGACAGACATACACAATACATTACATACAATACATAAAATACAATACAAATAAAATACCCCCTATCTATCTAACATATAATCTATTTAATATACAATAAATCCTAACTATATCAAATACATCCTACTATCTATCTAACATACAATACATCCTAACTACATACACAAACCCTAATTCTAAGCTTAAATAAAATAATTAAAAACCTAACTACATACACAAACCCTAATTCTAAGCTAAAATAAAATAGTTAAAATCCTAACTACATACACAATGCCTAATTCTAAGCTAAAATAAAATAATGAAAACCCTAACTACATACACAAACCCTAATTCTAAGCTAAAATAAAATAATTAAGACCGCTTACCTTTGAGATGTCCCTTCAGATCACAAACCTAGGGATATAACAAAAAAAAAATAGTACAACACATTAACATAAAATAAATAAACACTATACACATTCTAAATATTCTACTCACCTTTCCAGCATGTCCCGTCCTTCTTTTCTTCTGCGGCGCGGCCCTGTTAAAAAAAACACAATACATTACTACACATACAGGCACAAAATAAAATAAACATATAAACATATAAATATACATTCAACTTACCTCCCTGCGATGTCCCCGGCCTCCTCCTCCTCAGCCCCGGCTGGGTCCTGGAACCATCCGCGCTCTAAAAGAAACAAAAAAAAAACTAACGGAGGTCTGCACTTGCAGACCTACCCAACGCTAATGAGCCTCCCAGAGCCTTTTCTGGAAGGAAATTGGCAATGGCGGCTTCTGATTGGCTGAAAAAGCTGTCTATCAATTCCAGCCAATCAGAAGTCGTCAATGTGTGAGCCAAACAGGATGGGATGCACCCCAAAATCCCACCCTGATTGGCTAATGCACCTGTCAATCTTTATTTGAACCAATCACAAGGCGCAAATGCCTTCAGCCAATCACAATGGGATACACCCCCACGGAGTGATTGGGTGAAGACATCTGCGCATTCTCATTGGTTGTTGTCAGAATTAGGGTTTGTGTATGTAGTTAGGAATTTAATTATTTTATTTTAGCTTAGAACTAGGGTTTGTGTATGTAGTTAGGGTACACTTCGGGACCCCCAGCATAGAGGGGGGTTAATTTTAGGTGTCGCGGCCGGGATTAATAGTGTGCGGAGGGCCCTTTAAGGAGCCGCGGTGGGGAATTTTTACTTTTTTAAATGCAGCTGTGGCCTGATCTATGCAGATCGGGACCCCGCTGCAAGGGCTTAATGTGGGGACACTTCAGGGTTCCCGATGGGGACCCCGAGCATAGAGGGGGGTTAATTTTTTTTGCCGCGGCCGGGATTGTTAATAGTTTGCCGCGGACCCTTTAAGGAGCAGTGGTGGGGAATTTAAAAGTTTTAAATGCAGCGGGGCCCTGATCAGTGCCTTTCGGGTACCCCTGCAAGGGGGTAATGTGTGGGGGCTGCGGGGGGTCCCATGGACCCCTGCAGAAAGGTGTTAATGTGGGGACACTTTGGGGGTCCCGATCGGAACCCCCGCATAGAGGGGGGTTAATTTTAGTTGCCGGGGGGTATTTGGAGTACCCCCCATGGCAGGGCTTATGTGTGGGACTGCCGGGGAGGTCCCATTTAGAACCCCTGCACTAATTGATGAGGTGTGGTAGCCTGCAAGATCATCTCGCAGGCTGTCACTCCTCATGTACATTATCTCAGTGTTCATACGGACGGCCATGCTGCGTAGCTCACACGTCGTTCGCTAATAGCGTTGTAACTTTCAGAAATGTTGCAGTACGTAGGAATTAAGTAGAAGCCTCCTATTTATGAGGCTGGAATTTAATAAGGCTGTATATGTGTTAAAATAGTTTTCTAACACTAACACTCATGATGTAGTTTATTTAACAACATACTTATTTGTGTGTTTATATCTTCTTGCTGATATATATATATATATATATATGCATATATATATATATATATATATATATATATATATATATATATATATCAACTATAATAGTTATTGTATGTGTGTAACACTCCATGGGAACTTGCACATTACTGGGGGGAAGAGACAATGGAGAGGGAAGGGAGGGAAGATACAATAGGAAGAGGGGAGAAGAGACAATGGGAAGGGGGGAGAAACAATGGGGAGGGTAGGGGAGAGAGAGACACTGGGGGAAGGGGAGAAAGAGACAGTGGGGGGAATGGGGGGAAGAGACACTGGGGAAAGGAGAGGGGAAAGAGACACAGGGGAGGGAAGGGGGGAAACCGACACATTTTAAACATTTACTAGTATAATTATATATATATATATATATATATATATATATATATATATATATATATATATACAGTGCCTTGCAAAATATTCACCCCCTTGACTTTTTACATATTTTGTTACATTACAGCCTTAAGTTCAATGTTTTGTTAATCTGAATTGTATGTAATGGATCAGAACACAATAGTCTAAGTTGGTGAAGTGAAATGAGAAAAATATATACATAAAACTATTTTTTAGAAACAGAAAACAGAAAATTGGCATGTGCGTATGTATTTACTCCCTTCGTTATGAAGCCCATAAAAAGCTCTGGTGCAACCAATTGCCTTCAGAAGCCACATAATTAGTGAAATAATGTTCCCCTGTGTGCAATCTAAGTGTCACATGATCTGTCATTACCTATACACACCTTGTTTGAAAGGCCCCAGAGGCTTCAACATCTAAGCAAGAGGCACCACTAAACAAACACTGCCACGAAGACCAAGGAACTCTCCAAACAAGTAAGGGACAATGTTGTTGCAAAGTACAAGTCAGAGTTAGATTATAAAAAAATCTTCAAATCTTTGATGATCTCCAGGAGCACCATCAAAACTATCATAACCAAATGGAAAGAACATGGCACAACAGCAAACCTGGCAAGAAACGTCTGTCCACCAAAACTCACAGACCGGGCAAGGAGGGCGTTAATGAGAGAGGCAGCACAGAGACCTAAATTAACCCTAGAGGAGCTGCAGAGTTCCACAGCAGAGACTGGAGTATCTGTACATGGAATGACAATAAGCCGTACGCTCCATAGAGTTGGGCTTTATGGCAGAGTGGCCAGAAGAAATCCATTACTTTCAGCAACAACAAAAAAAGGCACTTTTGAGGTTGAGAAAGGCATGTGGGAGACTCCCAAAATGTATGGAGGAAGGTGATCTGGTCTGATGGGACTAAAATTTAACTTTTCGGCCATCAAAGAAAACGCTATGTCTGGTTCAAACCCAACACATCACATCACCCAAAGAACACCATCCCCACAGGGAAACATGGTGGTGGCAGCATCATGCTTTGGGGATGTTTTTCAGCAGTCGGGACTGGGAAACTGGTCAGAGTTGAGGGAAAGATGGATGGTGCTAAATACAAGGATATTCTTGAGCAAAACCTATACCACTCTATGCATGATTGAAGCTAGGACAGAGGTTCACCTTCCAGCAGGACAATGACCCCAAACACACTGCTAAAGCAACACTTGAGTGGTTTAAGGAGAAACATGTAAATGTATTGGAATGGCCTAGTCAAAGCCCAGACCTCAATCCAATAGAAAATCTGTCGTCAGATTTAAAGATTGCTGTTCACAAGCGCAAACCATCCAACTTGAAGGAGCTGGAGCAGTTTTGCAAGGAGGAATGGGCAAAATCCCAGAGGTAAGATGTGGCAAGCTCATAGAGACTAATCCAAAGCGACTTGGAGCTTTGATTGCCACAAAAGGTTGCTTACAAAGTATTGACTTTAGGGGGTAAATAGTTATGCACATTGTCTTTTTCTGTTACTTTGTCCTACTTGTTTGCTTCACAACAACAACAAAACAACATCTTCAAAGTTGTGGGCAGGTTCTGTAAATTAAATGATGCAAATCCTCAAACACAGCCAAATGTGTAAACCGTTGGCAACAAAAGTGAGTGTACCCCTAAGGGGAAATGTCCAAATGTTCCCAAAGTGTCAATATTTTGTGTGGACATCATTATTTTCCAGCACTGCCTTAATCCTCATGGGCATGGAGTTCACCAGAGCTTCACAGGTTGCCACTGGAGTCCTTTTCCACTCCTCCATGATGCAAAATCATAAACCTATCAGAATATGTTTTGTCATATTGTAATGTCATATATGCATTTTGAGAGATTTCCAGAATCAAATCTCAAACTTTATGTGAAAGGTTTAATGCCATTGTAATGCACAATACAACTCAGACATAGATTATCACAAGCGAAAGTACATTTTTTATTTTGTAAACTCTCTATTTTATTATCATAATATAAAGAAAAGAGGTAGCAATGGGTTAATTGAATAGACTGAAGCATAAGATACTTTTGCAATAAAATATCATTAAAGTGGTATAAATATGATACGGTTAATGACTGAGGAGAAATATCAAGTGGTATTATTTGCAGAACACTGTGCTCTACATCAAATTTAGTTTCACAATTAATACTGGAATTGGTAAACATATTTATACAGAGTTTTTGATCCCAGATATTTTTTCTGTATGTGTAAAAAAGAAAGTCTTGAAGTTATAATTATATTTTTAACAAGCAACAGTAATCTTACAGGATGCTGAAACTTAAAGTTACATTGACACATGAAAATATGTACTTACTGAGCTAATTTGCTCCAATATTACTTTGGGGAATATATCATAGTAATGTTATATTTTAAGGGGCCATCACATTGTCCTTTATAAATTATTATTACAGTTTATTCAGCAATGATTGTAGTTTACAGTTTTAAGCTACAGTCTTGGCTTGAGTGTGCTGCAGTTCTAGGGGGAGTAAAGAATCTTTGTATTTTCTAATTTAAATCATGAAAACAATATTAATATGTCTTACGTTACAGTATATAGGGGATTTGATGCATAGAAGACACTTCAATTTTAACCTTTTTAAATTAAATTAAAGAATAAAGAAAAAAGGTGATTTGCTAGACAGGTAAAACAATGAAAGTGAAAAGAACAAATCAATGTTGTTGCATTAAAGTACATTGATTCAGCAATGGAAATAGTGGAAGGGTGCCAAAAGATGGAAACAAATCTAAGGCATTGCTGTTTTCTCCTGACTGGAGCCTAAAGGGAAATATATTTCTGCTGTGGGAGTTCCAAGGTTTGGCATCCTGGCAATATCAATAAAGCAAGAACTGACTTCAGAGATAAAATAAGCCCATGACCTTGGTGCTAATTTACAGAATTTATCAATTGCTGATGTATGTTCTAGTCAGTGTCTTGCTTTTCTTTTGCTTAGGATATATATGTTTGTTGGATGCAGAAGCAGTAAATATTAATATACCCTTTATACAGACTGGTAGTGACAAACTTACTATGATGATCTCTAGAAGTAAATGTTGTCTGTCATCAGACAAGTATTTCAGACTGACAATATTTTAAAAAGTTAGATTTTAGGGACTGCTGACTGCTCAGTGTGCCACAGTATGCTCTGATTGCCTGATTACTATTGTATGAAAGGCTCAGGGCTTTAAGAATAGCAGCTAGTGTATTTGGATTGTTATTAGTTGTTGAAGCTGTAATGATGTTGTTGTTAAACAATCAATTATTAGTATTATTATTAATAATAATAATAATAATAATAATTGATCACCAAGCATTATTACAGCAGTGACCTCTTCAAAATTTTATTTAGTTTATCGGAACAAAAAATAAAAATACATGAAATCATCACTTGATTTAGAATCTGGAAAATCATGTGATTTCCCAAATTCTGTTTTGTAACTGAGAATGTTAGGAAATGTGTTATTAACTATACATATGTTTCAATTATTCATTATTTTTTCAGATTTTCAGTGACATTACATTTTTTTTAAATTTTCATTTGAAATCAATATATTTTCATAATATTGCTTAATGGTTGGTATTTTATAGTTATAACGCTCAGTTTGGAGCTTAAATATGTATTCAAAGATGGTTTGCTTTTTCACAAAATTAAGATTAAGAAAAATAATCACAGTTTACAGTTAAGTATAACTGTGTAATAAGAAATATTTAATTAACTATAATAACAAATTAAAAATAACTGCTAATTAATTTTTTGTTGCTTTGGCAAAACATTCTGTACATCATATACATGAAATAGATATGTGTGTTTTCATAAATATTTGTTACAAATTAAACATTATTTGGGAATGTTCAATATAATATTTCCTGAAAGCTGTGATGTCCATTTTAGATGGGGAAGTGAAGTACTTTTCGGTACCTTGGACTAGAACAGAACACAAGCGTAATAAATTTGCAGCTATGACAATATTGCAATATGTAAGGTTTTTACCAAATTTTCTAACTTGAATAAGACTTTAATATAAAAGCAATAATACAAATAGAACATTTACAGACAAGGATTTCTTTTCAACTTTGTATGAACTTTATTCTGGATTTGTTGGTACTAAATGTGTTTTGCAGGCCATGAGCTAGTGCTGTTTTTAGCTTTTTATCGTGTGGGTTTTTTGGTCAGTTTGTGAATGTTCTATATTCTAGGATAATGGATTTTGCATCTATAGGTTATAACAAAGCATTCCGGTTCATTGAGTGATCTGATGAAAATCAGTCATATTGTGTTCAGCTTAGCTCATGGTGCTGGAAAATAGAATGATGTCATGCAACAGATTTTCTTGCAGAATAGAAGTTCTTTCTTAATAAGAAACTAAAAAGTCAACACAAAGGACATTCAAGATCAATTCACTGCATGCCATAAAATTCCTCTTTTTAACTTTTAGATAAACAAAGTTTATTTATCTTTCATTCCAGTTTGTACATGCAAAACATTAATAAAACATTTTGACAATGAATGGCTACTAAATTTAACTTTTACAAATATTAATTAAGTGAACTACATAAAAGGTTTGAATAGTATTATACCAAACGTGCAAATACAAGAACACCATATCTTTTGGGGGCTTATTTCTTCAAAATGCATTTAAAATGTATCATAATATTGTTAAAACATGCAAACATACTGAGATTTCTGCAGACTTTTATGATGGGGAAAATATTAGGGTGGAAAATGAATGGACAGTCTGATTTGATTTATACTGTCAATCTGGCCATGTTTTTTCAATGAGATAAAAATATATACCTCCTGCAAGTAATTCAAATATAATATGGTCAATCCATTGATATAGTACTGCAACATTATCTATAAATCTGATTTAGTGTGAAGTGCCACAATTTTTAACTCATATGCTTTTGATGAATTGAATGCAAAATGCAAGACCTATGTCATCAGATGGTTGCATTCATGTACATCCTTCAATATGGTTTCCATTATACAATGTACTACATTAGACAGGCTGTTGCATTGGGAAAACCAGCTAAAAAATGCATATGCATTTAGTGGTCTGAGAACATTGATGCCTGATTTGCTATTGCTGGGCATAGAATACACTGTTACAGTATACAACTTCAGAAGCATAACAGCAATATGTCTATATCCCATGTAAGAATAAGAAAACATGGCAGATAATAAGGGGTGTGTTTTTGCACATGAGGCCCAGTTATAGGGCAGGGTATTTTAAGGGGTCAACTGGCTGCCTGAAGATGCCAGTGCAGTACTTTGAAATATGTTTGTATATGTGCAGTCATGCTTATTTGTAGTGGTATTTCTGTCTAAGCGTACTCAACACCTTCTGACATACCATATATATGCATAAACAAACATATGATTTGGGGTATACAAAAGGAAAAGGAGGAGCTGCAGGTTTTCTTGTAGGGGGTCCACATAGCACAATGGATTAGGACAACATAAAACCTAAATAAACTCATGCACATAATACAAACATTATTCCTAAAGCCTATGATATTATAAACATTGTATATTACAACAGAGCTGTTACATGACTTTAAGCCTCTTAATCAATGGTGTGTCAATGTGTCCCTCTTTTATATTGAATTTGTTGATGTGTATACAATGTCATGGCTACTCAGAAATTAGACTCGGAACAACCCGAAATCACATTATTTTGTTATTACAACTTTTTTTATTGACCATCCTCAAAACAAACGGCAGTTGATCCTTTGTTTACAAAAGTTTAATTAAAGTATACAGAAACCCCACATGGAAGCTGTACATTTCATCTGCATTAGTAGCAGCAGGAATGAGCTCTGAAAAATAAAAAAATAAAAAATAAAAACATCCATATTTACAGTACCTTGCAAAAGTATGTATATATATATATATATATATATATATATATATATATATATATATATATATATATATATATATATATATACAGTGCCTTGCAAAAGTATTTTTTTTTTGGCATTTTTCGTGTTTTCTTGCCTCACAACCTGGAATTAACATGGATTGTTTGAGGATTTGCACCATTTAATTTACAGAACATGCCCACAAGTTTGAAGATGGTTTTTTTGTTGTTGTGAAGCAAGCAACAAGTAGGACAAAATAACAGAAAAAGTCTATGTGCATAACTATTCACCCCCTAAAGTAATACTTTGTAGAGCCACCTTTTGCAGCAATCACATCTCCAAGTAACTTTGGATAAGTCTCTATAAGCTTGCCACATCTTACCACTGGGATTTTTGCCCATTCCTCCTTGCAAAACTGTTCCAGCTCCATTTTTCAATTGGATGTTTTCCATTTTCTATTGGATTGAGGTCTGGGCTTTGACTAGGCCATTCCAAGACATTTACATGTTTCCCCTTAAACCACTCAAGTGTTGCTTTAGCAGTGTGTTTGGAATCATTGTCCTGCTGGAAGGAGAACCTCCGTCCTAGCCTCAAATCACGCACAGAGTGGTACAGGTTTTGCTCAAGAATATCCTTGTATTTAGCACCATCCATCTTTCCCTCAACTCTGACCAGTTTCCCAGTCCCGGCTGCTGGGAAAAAGATGGTGTTCTTTGGGTGATGTGATGTGTTGGGTTTTCGCCAGACATAGCGTTTTCTTTAATGGCGAAAAAGTTAAATTTTTGTCTCATCAGACCAGAGCACCTTCTTCCATACATTTTGGTAGTCTCCCGCATGCCTTTTCGCAAACTCAAATTTTGTTTTTTGCTGAAACTAATGGCTTTCTTCTAGCCACTCTGCCATAAAGCCCAACTTTATGGATCGTACAGCTTATTGTCGTCCTTTGTACAGATACTCCAGTCTCTGCTGTGGAACTCTGCTGCTCCTCCAGGGTTACCTTAGGTCTCTGTGCTGCCTCTCTCATTAATGCCTTCCTTGCCTTGTCTGTGAGTTTTGGCTGTCTCTTGGCAGGTTTGCTGTTGTGCCATGTTCTTTCCATTTGGTTATGATAAATTTGATGGTGCTCCTGGGATCATCAAATATTTGAATATTTTTTTTATAACCTAACCCTGACTTGTACTTCTCAACAACATTGTCCCTTACTTGTTTGGCGAGTTCCTTGGTCTTCATGGCAGTGTTTGGTTTGTGGTGCCTCTTGATTAGGTGTTGCAGCCTCTGGGGCCTTTAAAAAAAGGTGTGCCTATGTAATGACAGATCATGTGACACTTAGATTGCACACGGGTGGACATCATTTCACTAATTAGTCTGAAGTAATTGGGGACACCATAGCTTTTTATGGGCTTCATAACAAAGGGGGTGAATACATACGCACATGCCAATTTTTTGTTTTCTATTTCTAAAAAAGTTTTATATATATATTTTTAGCATTTCACTTCACCAACTTAGACTATTGTGTTCTGATCCATCATATAAAAATCTGATTAACAAAATCAAAAAGTAAAAAGTCAAGGGGGATGAATACTTTTGCAACGTGTATAAGTTGCATGTTCAGGTTTAACACAATTTTCTGGGACTGTTAAGGGATTCTCAGGCACTGCAAGAAATGTTTTCTATGTCAAAATACTAATATCTTGCTTATATATTAGTTTGGGCAGATTACTATGCATATCAATAGGGATTTTGTACAAGGAATTAAAAATTTTAATATTGTATTATACAATTCATTGTTCCTGAAGATCACTAATTGGGAGTTTTAAGGATTATTTTAGTTGTCTCTTATTTTGCAATGTTAGAACAAACATCTACATAGCTTCTTGCACCCGAGCCTGTCCTGGATCTAGTCACTTTATACAATTTATAATTGCTTTAACCCAGTGGCGTATCTAGAGCTCTTGCCACCCAGGGCTGTTACTGAGTTTGCCGCCCATGCCCCCCCTCCCCGTGTGAACAATATATATATATATATATATATATATATATATATATATATATATATATATATATATATATATATATATATATATATATACAGTATATATATATATATATATATATATATACTGTATATATATATATATATATATATATATATATATATCATCATCTCTCTCTACCTTCCTTCTTTTTGACCCTTCCTTTTCTCTCTCTTTTTGTTTCTCACTTCTTCCCTTTTTCTCTCTCCTCACCACTCTCACTCTCCGCTTTGTGTCCCTCTTCCTATCTCTCTCTCCCCCTCCCTACTCTCTTCCACTTCCTCCTTTTCCCTTACCTTCTGTCTCTCCTCTCTCTCTACCTCTTTCTGTCTCCCCCTTTCTTTCTTTCTCTCCCTCTCCTCCCCCTCTTTTTCTCTCTCTAACTCTCCCTTCCTCTCTCTCTCTCCTTCCCTCCCTCTATCTTTGTCTACCCCTTTCCATCTTTCTCTCTCCCTCTCCTCATCTTTCTATCCCTCCCTCTTTTTATCCCCTCTCACTTTCTTCCTCTCCCCCTTTCTCTCTATATCTCCCTCTTCCTATAGCTACCCTTCACCTCTCTCTCGCCTTTCAGGCTGTTTTCTCTCTCCCCTCTCCTTTTCTCTCTATCTCTCCCCATCGTTCACCCTCTTTCTCTCATCCTCTCTTTTTCCCTCTTTCTGTCCCTCTCCCCACTCTTTATCTCCCTCTCTTTCTTTCTTTCATTCTTTCTTTCTTTCTTTCTTTCTCTTTTACTTTCTCTTTCTCTCTTTCTTCCTTTGTCTCTCTCACACCCACTCTTTTCTCCCGCTCTCTCCCTCCCCTATTTCTCTCTCTCCTAAATATGTCTCCATCTCCCTCTTTCTCTGCCATTCTTTCTTTCTTTTGCTCTTTTTCTCTCACCCCTCTCCTTTGCTCTCTATCTTTCTCCCTATCTTTCTCCCTCTTTCTCTTGCCCTCTCTTTCTGTCTCTCTCCCCACTCTTTCTCTCCCTCTTTCTCCTGTGTCTCTCTCACACCCACTCTCTCTTTATCCCCTCTCATTCTCTCCCTCCCCACTCTTTCTCTCTCTTTGTCTCCAACTCTTTTTCTCTCCTCCTCTTTCTCTCCCCCCTCTTTCACTCTCCTTTCTCCCACCCTCTCTCCCTTTTTTCTCTCTTTTCCCCTCTCTTTCTCTCTCTCATCTCTTTCCCTCCCTTTCTATCTCTCTCCACTTCTCCTCCACTCTCTCCCTCTGCACTCATTCTCCATCTCTCCCCTCTTTCTCTCTCTCCTCCTCTCTTTCTTTCTCCCTCGTTCTTTCTCCCTTCTCACTCTTTCTGTCTCTCGTCCCCTTCTTTCTGTCTCTCTTCCCACTCTGTGTCTCCTTCTCTCTCTCTCTCTATATCTCCCTGTCTCTCTCTCAAACTCTCTCTACCCCCTATCTTTCTCTCTCCCCCTTGCTCTCTCCCTCACCTTTTCTCCCTCCTCTCTTTCACTTACTCCTCCCCCCATTTTTTCTCTCCCCCACCTCTCTTCCCCCCTCATTTCTCTCCCCCCCTCTTCCCCCTTTTTCTGTATCTCCCTCTCTTTCTGTCTCTCTCCCCTTTTTGTCTCCCTCTACCTGTCTTTCCCTATTTTTCTCTCTCTCCCTCTTTTTCTCTCTCTCTCCCCTGTTTGTCTCCCTCTTTCTTTCTTCCTCTCCCTCTTTCTTCCTCCTCTCTTTCTCTCCCCATCTTCTCTCTCCCTATTTCTCCCCCTTTTCCCTCTGTCTCTATAACCTTCTCTCTTTTCCCCCTCTCTCTACATTTTTCTCTTTCCCCTCTCTTTCTCTTTCTCTCCCACTCACTCTCCCTCTGCCCTCTTTTTCTCTACCCATCTCCTCTCTCCCCCCTCTTGCTCTCTCTCTCTTCTCTCTCTCTATCACCCCTCTCTTTCTTTATCTCACTATCAACTCTCTCCCTCTCTTTATCTCACTCCCATCTTTTTCTCTCCCTCCCTTTCTCCCGCACTCACAATCTCTATCCCCTTCTCTCCCTCTTTCTGTCTCTCTCACACTCTCTTTCTTTCTCTCTACCCTCTCTTTCTCTCTCTCCCCTCTCTTTGTCTCCCTCTCTATCCCTTTTTCTTTCTATCCCCTCTCTTTCTCACCCTTTCTGTCTCTCTTCCCACATTTTTTCTCCATTTCTATTGCTCCCCTCTCTCTTTCTCTCTCCCTCCCCCTGTCTCTCCCACTCACTTTATTTCTTTCTACTCTCTCTCCCCTCTCTTTGTCTCCATCTCTCTCCATTTTTATTTCTACCACGATCTCACAACACTCCTTCGATTTCTTTCTCTCTACTCTCTCCATTCTCTTTGTCCTTCTCTCTTCCTCTTTCTGTCTCTCTCACACTCACTCTCGTTCTCTCTCTCTACATCTCTCTTTCGCTCTCTTTGCCTCCTCCTTTATCTTCCTCTCCCCCCTCTTTCTTCTTTTTCCCACCCTCTCTCCCTTTTTCTCTCTATCCCCTCTCTTTCTATCTCTCGCACCTTTCTTCCCCACTAACTCTCCCTCTGCCCTCATTCTCCATCTCTCCCCTCTGTCTCTTTCTTTCTCCCTCTCTTATTCCTCTTTCTCTCTCTCGTCTCCCTCTTTCTTTCTCCCCCTCTTATCCCTCTTTCTGTCTCTCCCACTTGCTTTATTTCTTTCTACTCTCTGCCCCCTCTCTTTCTCTCTCTCTCTCTCCCATCACTCCTAAATATTTCTCCATCTCCCTGTCTCTCTACCATTTTCCTTCTCTCTTTCTTTCCCTTGTTTTCTCTCTCCCTTGACCTTTTCTCTCTAACTTTCTCCCCATCTTTCCCCCTCTTTCTCTTGCCCTCTCTTTCTCCCTTTTTCAGTCTTTCTCCCCACTCTTTCTTTCCCTCTATCTTCCTGTGTCTCTCTGACACCCACTATCTTTTTCTCCCACCCCAATCTTTCTCTCCCTGCCCTCTCTTTCTCTCTCTTTGTCTCCCTCTCCTTTCCTTCCACCCCTCGTTCTCTCTCCTTTCTCCACCCCTCTTTCTCTCTCCTTTCTCCCACCCTCGATCCCTTTTTATCTCTATCCCCTCTCTTTCTCTCCCTTTCTATCACTCTCCCCTTCTCCCCCACTAACTCTCCCCCTGCACTCATTCTCCATCTCTCCCTACTTTCTCTCACTCCTTCTCTCTTCCTTTCTCCCTCTCTTACCCCTCATTCTCTCTCTCTTCTCCCTCTTTTTTTCTCCCTACTCCCTCTTTCTGTCTCTCTTCCCACTCTGAGTTTCTTCCCCTCCTCACCCTGTCTCTCTCTCCCACTCTCTCTACTCTCTACCCCCTCTCTTTCTCTCTCCCCTTGTTCTCTCCCTCACCTTTTCTCCTCTCTCTCACTCTCTCCTCCCCATTTTCTCTTCCCCAACTGTCTTCCCCGTCATTTTCTCTCTACTCCTCTCTTCCCTCTCTTTCTGTCTCTCCCCCCTCTTTGTCTCCCTCTACCTGTCTCTCCCTATTTTTTCTCTCTCTCCCCCCTCTTTTCTCTCTCTCCCCTCACTTTGTCTCCCTCTCTCTTTCTTTCTCTCCCCATCTCCTCTCTCCACCCTCTTTCTCTCTCCCCCTCTTTCCCTCTCTCTCTACCTTTTTCTCTTTCCCCTCTCTTTCTCTCCCACTTACTCTCCCTCTGCCCTCTATCCCCCTTTCTTTCTCTCCCCATCTCCTCTCTCCTTTTCTCTCTCCCTCCTCTTGCTCTCTCTCTCTCTCTCTTTCTCTATCATGCCTCTCTTTCTTTCTCTCTCTCCCATCTCTTTCTCTCCCTCCCTTTCATGCACACACACACTCTCTCTCCTCCTTTCCTCTCTCTCTCTTTTTCTTTTCTCCTCTCTTCCCCTCTCTCCCTTTTTCTCTCTATCCCCTCTCTTTCTCTCCCTTTCTATCACTTTCACCTTCTCCCCCATTAACTCTCCCTCTGCACTCATTCTCCATCTCTCCCCAATTTCTCTCTCCTCCTCTCTTTCTTTTTCCCTCTCTTATCCATCTTTTTCTCTCTCTTCTCTCTCTTTCTTTCTCCCTTCTAACTCTTTCTATCTCTCTTCCCACTCCTAGTCTCTCTCCCCTCACCATGTTTCTCTCTCCCACTCTCTATACTCTCTACCCCCTCTCTTTCTCTCTCCCCTTTGTTCTCTCCCTCACCTTTTCTCCCTCCTCTCTCTCACTCTTTCCTCCCCCCATTTTCAATCTCCCCCACCTTTCTTCCCCCCTCATTTTCTCTCTACTCTTCACTTCCCTCTCTTTCTGTCTCTCCCCCTCTTTGTCTCCCTCTACCTGTCTCTCCCTATTTCTTCTCTCTCTCTCACCCTCTTTTACTCACTCCCCTCTCTTTGTCTCCCTCTCTTTTTCTTTCTCTCCCCATCTCCTCTCTCCCTCTCTCTCTTCTATTTCCCTCTCTCTCTCTACCTTTTTCTCTTTCCCTCTCTTTCTCTCCCACTTACTCTCCCTCTGCCCTCTCTCTCCCTCTCTTTTTCTCCCCATCTCCTCTCGCCTTTTCTCTCTCCCTCTTGCTCTCTCTCCTCTCTTTCTCTATCACCCCTCTCTTTCTTTCTCTCTCTCCCATCTTTTTCTTTCCCTCCCTTTCTTCCACACACACTCACCCTCCCTTTCTCTCTCTCTTTTTCCTCTTTCTGTCTCTCTTTCCACTCTTTGTCTCCCTCTCCATCTCTCTCTCCCCTCAGTTTCTCTCCCTCTTTCTGTCTCTCTTCCCACTCTTTGTCTCCCTCTCCATATCTCTCTAAGCTCCCTTTCTATCTCTCTTTCTGTCTCTCTCCTCTCTTTCTCTCACTCTCCTCTCTTTGTCTCCCTCTCTATCCCATTTTCTCTCTATCCCCTCTCTTTCTCCCCCTTTCTTTCTCTCTTCCCATCTCTCCCCCTTTCTGTCCGCTTCCCACATTTTCTTTCTTTCTACTCTCTGACCCTCTCTCTCTCTCCCCTCTTGTTGATTCCCTATTTCCTCCTCATTCTCTCTTTCTCTTTCTGTCTCTCTCCCTCTTTCTCTCTCTCTCTCTTCTCCCTATTTCTGTCTCTCTTCCCATGCTTTGTCTCTCTCTCTCTCTCTATCTCTGTCCCCCTCTCTTTCTCTCTCCCCCTCTTTCGCTCTCTTCCTCACACATTCACTCCCCTCTCTCCTCTTCTTTCTGTCACTTTCCCCTTTCATTCTCTCCCCTCTTTCTCTATTTTCTCTCTATACCCCCTCTTTCTCACTTCCCCCTTTCTCCCTCCCCCTTTCTCTCTCTGCCTCTTCTTTCTGTCTCCCTCTCTCTTTCCCTCTCCCTCTCTCTTTCTCTCTCCCTCTTCTTTCTCTTCTCCCCCTCTTCTTTCTTTCTCTCTCCCCATCATTCTCTCTTTCTTCTCCCTCCCTCTTTTTGTCTCTCTTCCTACTCTTTGTCTCTCCCTCCTCTATCTCTATCTCCCCTCACTTTCTCTACCTCCTTGTTCCCACCCTCTCTCTCCCTCCTTCACCTCTCTTTTTCTCTCTCCCTCTCCCCCTCCTCTCTTCACCCTTTTTCTATATCTCCCTCTCTTTCTCCCTCTTTCTGTCTCTCTTCCTCTCTTTGTCTCCCTCTTCATGTCTCTCCATCTCTCTCTCTCTCTCTTTGTCTCCCTCTCTTTATCCCCTCTCTTTCTCTGCCCATCTCCTCTCTCTCCCTCTCCCTCTTTCTCTCTCCCCATCCCTCTTTCTCTCTCCACTCTTTCCTTCCCTCCCACTCTCTTTCTGCTCCTCTCTTTCATCTCTACCCCCCATGCATGCTCGGATGCCAGTTCCAGAAGCTCCTCCCACTGATGACTCCTCCCTGGCGGCTCCTTCTCTCCTCCAGTGAACTCAAAGCAGAGAACAGGGGCTGTGGATGAGAAGGAAACCAGGGGAAGTGCAGGAAAAGGGAGCCAGGGGAAGTTATTCTAGTAGTGGGTGGCAACTGGGGGCATTTTTGCCACCCCAAGGAGGTGCCTCCCTCGTTTGAAGTCTCCCCAGAATGGTTGATGATATTAAGGTCAGAAGACTGTGATGGCCACTCCAGAACCTTCACCTTTTTCTGCAGTAACCACTGGAGGGACAACTTGGCCTTGTGCTTAGGGTCATTGTTAAGCTGTAAGTTCCAAGAGCATCCCATGCGCAGCCTTTTGTGCAGAAGAATGCAAATTGTTTGCCAGTATTTTCTTATATCATGCTGCATTTATCTTGTCATAAATGTTCACAAGATTCCCTGTGCCTTTAGAGCTCCCCCCCCCCCCCCAAAAAAAAGACATCAGTGAGCCACCACAATGCTTCACAGTGGGGATGGTATTATTTTCACTATAAGCCTTGTTGATCCCTCTCCAAACATAGCACTTATGGTTGTGACCATAAAGCTCTATTTTGGTATCTCACTCCAAATTAAAGTGTGCCAGAAGCTGTGAGGCATGTCAAGGTGTTGTTTGGCATATTGTAACCAGGCTTTTTTATGGCATTGGCGCAGTAAATGCTTTATTTCTGGCTTCTCGACCATGCAGATCATTTTTGTTCAAGTATTGTTGTATTGTGCTCCTTGAAACCACACTGTCTTTTTCCAGAGCAGCCTGTATTTCTCCTGAGGCTGCTGTGGGTTTTTCTTTGTATTCTGAACAATTCTTCTGGCAGTTGTGGCTGAAATCTTTCTTGGTCTACCTGACATTGGCTTGGTATCAAGAGATCCCCACATTTCCCACTGGCGTTTTCAAATCCTAGGATATCTTTTTATATCCTTTTCCATCTTTATGAAGTTCCAATACCTTGGTACACAGATCTTTTAACAGTTCTTTTCTGCTGCCCATGGCTCAGTATCTAGCTTGCTCAGTGCATCCACGTGAGAGCTAACAAACTCCTTGACTATTTATACACAGACACTAATTGCAATTTAAAAACAGGTGTGGGAAATGAACCTTTAATTGCCGTTTTTACTTGTGTGTGTCACCTAGTGTGTCTGAAACAAGGCCAAACATCCAAAGGTATGTAAACTTTTGATCAGTGCCATTTGGATTTTTTCTGTTATAATTGTGATTTAAAAAGGAGCCAAACAGCTATGTGATACTAAATGTCTTCATATGACAATCAGTCATATTTTTTAAATAAATGCCAACATTTCTGCCAGAGAATGCAAACTTTTGTGCACAACTGTACTTGCATCAGTTCCACAGTCCTACAGCATGTAATATTTCACCTACATGCAGCAATTCTGGTTAGGAAGTTGTAAACAAAGCAGTTAGTTTTAGATTTAATTTCAGTGTCAATCTCTTTGCAAACCCTCAGATCTATTTAACACATCTTAAAGTACATAATCTTTTTTATTTTATAGAAAATTGTTTTCTGATCATGTAGATATACATTAGAAAGCTAAAGTACAAATGAGAAAATATCATACAATAGTATCTGTATACAAGAACTTACCGCTGGTAACTAATTTGTTGTTGTTTAGCTGTTCAGTTGTGTTCAACTCTCCGTGACCCTATGGATTGCAGTACACCAGGCACTGCCCCTCTGAGCTCCATCAAGCTCATGTTCATTGCTTCAATGGTCTCAATTATCCATCTTCACCTCTGCCATCCCCTTCTTCAAGTGGTAGCTCATTCAGTGACATTAATCTATCTAGTGTCCATTGTAACAATGTTGCAGAATTACGCTCTGATCCATATTTAGAAGAATAGCCATAGCAATGTTTGTAAATGAGAGAAATGTCTAGAGAATGTGGAGGGAGGTAATAAAAGGGGGCTGCATGGTGAAGGAATAGGAAAGAGCAGAAGAGATATTGGACTCATTTTCCAGCTATCCATAGATGTGCGTTTTACATTTCCATCCACTATAGTATGGGAAGCTTTGTGTTGTCAGATATTGTTATATTTGGGGAAGTGTGAATATAAAGTCATCCCATTTTATAAAGGATTTCCCTTAGTAATCTTTTTGTTTTTTTAGGTGTCAATTACTTTCTCTGTGAACAAAGTGAGATCATTTCTTTTTTCTCACATGTAGATATGGGGTATATGGAATAAACATGTATTCAGAATATATTTGAGTGCAAATGATATTAAGATATTAACTTATATCATTTTCTGGTCCCTAAGTGATTCTGCTCACAAACTTGTATGCACTGTAGTGGCTAAATGGATATCTTGTATTTGTGAATAAAGTATGTTGTCAAACTAAGATAGGACAACCTAAGTTTACCAGGTGACCACAAAGCTAAAATATTGATACAGAGGGGTAGTAGGCAGGGCTGCCCGCTCTCACCTATATTGTTTGCACTCACCATGGAACTGCTAGCCCAGGCAATCAGATCTAATGCCAATATACAGGGTGTGCAAGTGGGTCATCAGCACTTCAAATGCACATTGTTTGCTGACAACCTTTTATGTACACTGACTAGACCTCAAACTTCTATCCCGGCAATTATGGCTCCCATAGACAGTTTTAGCACAGTGTCCGGACTGAAATTAAATCTCGAAAAGTCAGAAAAAAAAACCCTGATTAAATCCAGGAAACGTGCGTCGGTTGACGCTACGCTGCCAACGCTCCCTTAGTCGCTGGCCGATGACGTCATTACAGAGGGTCTAGGCAGCACACGAGAACGCCAAGTTCCATTAGGATAGCTTTATCGTGATTATCTGCATCCAACTTTGCTAATACCCATCTATGAAATACTTATTAGAGAGGGATATATTCATGGAGCAGCAGACTTTAGATTAGCATTAGTACTACCCTTGTGACTTCCTCAATTTTTGGCTTTTTATATATAAAAACAACAATCATGTCTATGGACCTTAATTTCATATAAATTATCAATAGTGCAATTTACCTCAAAAAGTAAAGGCTGATAAACTGCAGAGTGCACTAATTGTGCCCAGGTGAGAGGGGTGTGGCTTGACTGTTAAACTTGTATAAAAGGTTTGTGAGCTGGTTTGGGGCCTGTTTACAAGTGGATTTACCTTACAAGTAAAGGCTGATAAATTGCAGAGTGCACTAAGTGTGCCCAGGTGAGAGGGGTGTGGCTTGACTGTTAAACTAGGATAAAGGATTTGTGAGCTGGTTTGGGGCCTGTTTACAAGTGGATTTACCTTACAAGTAAAGGCTGATAAATTGCAGAGTGCACTAATTGTGCCCAGGCGAGAAGGCAGAAGTTAATAGAAACCGGAGAAGGGGAACTTGTGAGCTTGCGAACATTTTCAGTATCAAGTGCAATTCTAGTAAAAGCCTAGGAGTTTAAATAAAAGGAGGGCCTTCAAAGAAAAGGGAGGGCAGATTTATAGTGCAAAGGAGGAAAACTTTATATAAATATATTATATTATATTCTTTATTTTTCCCACTGAAATTTCGTAGACAATAATAATAATTATGAGTCAGTCCAGTGGCAACCTTATTCAGTGTACATCCTGTCAAATGTATGCACTACTGGAACAGATGATCCAGGGTCCATACCTCTGTGACAGGTGTGAGCATGTTGCCTCTTTGGAAGCTCAAATTGAAGATCTGGAGAGGAGAATTGCAGCACTTAGTGATATTGCTCCACTGGAAAAGGAGTTGGTGCTCACGGAGCACAGTTTAGCTGGGCCTAGTATGGAGGGAGGAGCTGGGGCTAGTGAGGATGGCCAGGGAGGTAGCTGGGTTACAGTTAGAAGGGGAATCAGAGGGTACAGGAGGAGGCAGGCCAGTTCTGAGTTGGCAAACAACAACAGATTTGCCAGATTGAGTGAAACTGTTGGCTATGTCCATTCAGGAATGGCAATGCCAGATAGAGCTGTTCCCTCTAACAGCCGGGTGAACAGCTCTACTGGAGAAGAGGGAGGGCAGAATAGGCAGAGCAACAGACATGTTTTGGTGGTAGGGGACTCTATTATTAGGAAGGTAGACAGGGTAATTTGTCACCCAGATCCCAGCAATCGAACAGTTTGCTGTCTCCCGGGTGCTCGGGTTCGGCATGTTGTGGATCGGGTCGATAAATTATTGGGAGGGGCTGGTAATGAACCGGCGGTCTTGGTACACATTGGTACCAATGACAAAGTTAGTGGAAGATGGAGCGTCCTAAAGAATGATTTTAGAGAATTAGGGAATAAGCTTAAAGCAAGGACCTCCAAGGTAGTATTTTCTGAGATACTACCAGTGCCACGTGCTAGCCCAGGGAGGCAGAAGGAGCTTAGGGAGGTTAATGCGTGGCTAAAAAAGTAGTGCAGTGCAGAGGGTTTTGGGTTTTTAGAGCACTGGGCTGACTTCTCACTTGGGTACAATCTCTATAGCAGGGATGGATTGCACCTTAATGATGAGGGCGCTTTTGTGCTAGGGAATAGGATGGTAGAACGGCTGGGGGAGTTTTTAAACTTGTAGGTGGGGGGGAGGGACTATATAGAAGTATTGGGGTAAATAGGGTAGAGAGGGAAAGGGATGAATTATTTACCCATGGGAGAGGAGAAGGGGGGAGGGTTACAATAGAAAGTAGGGAGATATTAATAGGGGCCTCAAATACAGTGGCAGGCACTTCACATCAGCAGAGCCATAGCAACATAAAGTGTATGATTGCAAACGCAAGAAGTTTGCCTGGGAAAATGGATGAGCTAGAAATATTAGCAGTACAAGAAAAATGGGGCTTAATAGGCATTACGGAAACATGGTGGGATAAATCTCATAACTGGACTGTTAATCTGGATGGTTATAACCTATTTAGGAAAGATAGGGGAAATGGTAAAAGAGGAGGAGGGATCTGTCTTTATGTTAAGCCTGAATTTAAGCCTATAGTTAGAGAAGATATTTATGCTGGCACTAACGGCATCATTGAATCCTTGTGGGTTGAGCTAAATAGTGGAGGAGCTAATTCTAAATGCATATTGGTGGGAGTATGCTATAAACCCCCAAATATAGCTGAAAGTGAGGAAATACAATTATTGTTACAGATTGGAAATGCAGCTAAGCATGGGCAAGTTCTAATAATGGGAGACTTTAATTACCCTGATATAAACTGGATAAACGAGACCAGCAGCTCAGCTAAGGGGAGCAGGTTCTTGAGTACACTCAGGGATCATTATCTAGCCCAGGTAATACAAGAACCTACTAGAAATGGGGCCATCTTGGATTTAGTCATCACAAGTAATATTGATATAATATCAAATGTAAAAATAGGGGAACCCTTGGGGAACAGTGATCACAACACAGTCTCATTTGAGATTGAATACAAAAAACAGAGTTGTAAGGGGCCAACAAAAACTCTAAATTTTAAAAGGGCTAACTTTAATGGGCTACGGGCAGCAATACAACATATAGACTGGGACAAAGAACTTACAGGGAAGAATACTGAAAATAAATGGACAACATTCAAATCCTTACTAAATAAACATACTCATCAGCATGTACCATGTGGAAATAAAATGAATAGGAGTAAATCACATCCCATGTGGCTTAACAATGACTTAAAGATCATGATGAGGAAAAAGAAATATGCATTTAAATTATACAAGAAGGAGGGAACAGAGGCATCTTTATGTGACTATAAGGAAATCAACAAGGCTTGCAAAAGGGCTATTAGACTGGCTAAAATAGAAAATGAGAAGTCAGTTGCAATGGAAAGTAAGACTAACCCTAAAATATTTTATAAATATATTAATGGGAAGAAGGCCAGGAAGGAATCGATAGGACCATTACAATGTGACACAGGCCATCTGATAATTAGTGACCAGGAAAAGGCAGATGAGCTAAATAGGTTCTTTTCGTCGGTTTACACAAGGGAGGAACCAGTGGTTGGGACACTGCAACATAATGGGGCTACACTACCTTTCCTAATAATTGGTTAACGCAGGAAGAAATACAAAAGAGGTTGGAGAAAATAAATGTTAATAAAGCCCCAGGTCCTGATGGAATACATCCAAGGGGACTGAGGGAGCTGGGTTCTGTAATAGTCAAACCATTATATCTAATCTTTAAAGACTCGCTCACTACAGGGTCTCTACCAGATGACTGGAGAAAAGCAGAGCTGATACCTATATTTAAGAAGGGATCTAGAGCAAATCCGGGTAATTATAGACCAGTGAGCCTCACTTCTGTAGTTGGGAAGCTTTTAGAAGGGTTAATAAGGGACAGAATACAAGAATATGTCTATTTGAACAGGATCATAGGTAGCAGTCAACATGGATTTATGAAGGAAAGGTCGTGTCAGACCAATCTAATTAGTTTTTATGAGGAGGTTAGTAGGAACTTGGATCAGGGCAACTCAGTGGATGTAGTCTTTTTAGATTTTTCAAAGGCATTTGATACAGTGCCACATGGAAGACTAGTGAGCAAACTAAGGGATACAGGAATTGCAGTAAATATCTGCTCATGGATCGAGAGCTGGCTAAAAGACAGGAAGCAAAGGGTTGTTTTAAATGGAACATACTCCGATTGGTCTAATGTGATAAGTGGGGTTCCTCAGGGCTCAGTATTGGGTCCTCTCCTTTTTAACATATTTCTTAATGACATTGAAGTAGGACTCGAATGTAGTGTCTCCATTTTTGCTGATGACACTAAGTTGTGCAAGGTAATAAAATCAGATAATGATGTACTTTCCCTACAAAAGGATTTGCATAAATTAGAGAAATGGGCGGCTAAATGGCAGATGAGATTTAATACAAATAAATGTAAGGTTATGCATTTGGGAAGGAACAATAGCCAAGCAATCTATAATCTTAATGGAGCAAATCTAGGGGTATCAGATATTGAAAGGGATTTGGGAGTACTAGTGGACAACCACCTAGGTAACAGCGCTCAAAGCCAAGCAGCGGCTGCAAAGGCAAATAAAATATTAGCATGTATTAGGAAGGGTATAGAAGCCAGGGAAGAAGATATAATTCTGCCACTATACAAATCTCTAGTACGCCCTCATTTGGAATATGGAGTACAATTTTGGGCACCACCTCACAAAAAAGACATTTTAGAGCTGGAAAAAGTACAGAGAAGGGCTACAAAACTAATAAGGGGAATGGAGGGGCTAAGTTATGAAGAAAGACTAGCAAAATTAAACGTATTTTCGCTAGAAAAAAGGCGTCTAAGAGGAGATATGATTACGTTATTTAAATACATCCAGGGTCAATATAAGGCTTTGTCAAGTGAACTTTTTGTAGCAAGAGATTTTCAACTGACAAGAGGACATCCGTTGAGGTTAGAGGAAAAAAGATTTCACCTTAAACAAAGAAAAGGGTTCTTCACAGTTAGGGTGGTTAAACTGTGGAATTCTCTACCAAAGGAGGTGGTGACAGCGAATTCGATAGACAACTTCAAAAAGGGGTTAGATATATTTCTGAATAAAGAGGGCATTCAAGGCTATCCTAGATAACTAGCAAGGAATATTGATCCAGGGAGAAATTTGATCGCCAGTTTCTGGGGTCAGGAAGGAATTTTGCTTTTTTTTCCCCTTATGAGACAATTGGCAAAGTTTCAATGGTTTTTTTTTTATGTTTGCCTTCCTCTGGATCAATTAACAATAATAACAATTAACAATAATAATAAATAGTCCAAATTAAAAAGATCAATAGAGATCTAAAAAGGTTGAACTTGATGGACTAACTCTTTATTCAGTCTCCAATACTATACTATTAATAATTATTTAATCAATAATTTAATTAATAACTAATCCGCATATTGCAGATCAGAGGAGATCTTAACAGGTTGAACTTGATGGACTGAAAGTCTTTTTTCAACCTTAATTACTATGTAACTATGTAACTATGTAATATTAAGCACTTGTAGCACCTTATCATTGTGGGAAGATCATCTTAGTCACTTTACACTGATCAATTCACAGTTTATTTGCACAATAGGACTTTTTGGGGGGTCCTAATTCGCCTTAGTATTAGCTCCAGCACTTAGTACTTTTTGCCTATTTTCTCTTCATCATTGTATCCAATCATCTGGTTGTTGTTATGATTAATGCAGGTTAGCCAGTAGAGGTATTAATATATTTATTATTTGGCAGCTGTAGTGTCGTGTGTTTATTTTTTCATTACTTTCATTGGTTTTATAATAACTATTAAAAGCTAAGTTTTATTGGCTACTATTGATTATAGTAGGTTCCTAGGAGTGCACCACTACAAAGGGATTTTTTTTCCTTTTCTTTACCATTATGCATTACATTATGGATCCCTGGTAGCACCCTACGTTATCAAAAGTTCCTGGGCTCAATGCTTAGAGCCACCTCATCTCTCCTTTTTATAGAAAAGACTAAAGCCTTAGGACTGGGGATCCCAAAAGCAGACTTAGAAAATGTAAAGGCTATCTACAAATTTATCTGGCCTGCACATCATATGAACCCCTAAGTTTTTTATATTACACCAAAAATCTCGGATCTCTATAAAGCAACCTATCCCCCCTATTTAAAAACAACTGAATGACGAAATGCAGAGATGGGCTAGGTATCACATTTCTTGGTCAGGACGCATAGTGGCAACTAAGATGAATATTCTGCCTAAAATCCTGTATCTCTTTCAAACTCTATCCATCCTAATAAAACTAAAATAAATAGATAATTTTCAAAATAGCATCTTTAGGTTTATCTGGAGAAATAAGCGGCCCCATATATCCAAAAAAGTAATGTATAGGCACAATAAAGCAGGAGGGCTTTCGTGTCCTAATTTTAGATTTTACTATAAAGTAGCCCAACTGGCTCACCTGCCTCTCGCACATTCAATTAAGCACCAGCCAGCTTGGCTCTTTATGAAAAATCAAAAGATGAGCCTGCATACTTGAGACAAACTGATCTGGATCCGAAAAATATTAGCTCCTTTTACAACTCATCAAAATCTAATGATCAATTTAACTATATCTTCCTGGAGCTGGACTAACTTTGGGTGTCAACTTTGCCCCAATCTCTCCCCTCTGTTGTCAGTTCTCTCTTTCCCCCATATTATGGAAGACACTAGTATAACCTCAAGGCACTGGTGGACCTCCAGAAACTTGGACAGGATAGGCACATGGTTTAATAAAGACCGGCTTCTGACTTACGATCAACTCGCTATGATGCACAATATACCCCACACAGAGCATTATAACTATAACTTGAAAATCAGAGATTAGGTTAACAAAACATGTAGATCACTATGGCTCCCCAAGGCTTCTTGAATGTATACTATCTGCAAAAACCTTCTACTCAC
This sequence comes from Discoglossus pictus, assembly GCA_027410445.1. Lineage (NCBI taxonomy): Eukaryota > Metazoa > Chordata > Amphibia > Anura > Alytidae > Discoglossus > Discoglossus pictus. The sequence goes on along the minus strand of CM050164.1, from coordinate 347,987,147 downwards.
AAAAGGCATACTGTATTCACTATACAACACTTTTACAAGAAGCAAATCTGGAGGAAAACCCAAATTTATGTTGAGATGGGAAGAGGACATGGGATTGGAGTGGGATTGGGATAAATGATCGGAAGCTTGCTTGAATTTAAGTAAAGGATCGCTTAACTATAGCCTCCTGGAAACATCCTTTGAGGTTCTAAAATGCAAAAGATTAACCCCTGGGTGAGTAATACATGTTTTTTTTGACGCTGTCAAACAATAGGGGACCATATCCACACTTGGTGGTTATGCCCAAAAGCCCAAGATATATGGGGGAAACTAAACCAGCTTGCTGCCAAACTCTTTAAGACAGTAGTTCTAACTAAGATGGAGTCCTGCCTACTGGGGATACATATTGATAACCTAACTTCCTCTCAAAACAAATTATTTCAGCTTATGGCTATTGCGGTTAAGTCTCATATAGCCAGTAGCTGGAAAACACTGACACTGAATTTTCAGGACGTAATTAGAAAGTTAAATTATTTGCTCATATATGAGCTATTAACCCTTAGCATTTTGGATAGAATTCCCCAGTTCCAGAAAACCTGTGACCTTTGGCTGGATTCCCTATTCAGTACCTCTTTGACTTGAGTATTAATTTGCTCTGACAATGGGGGTGTGGCTCGAAGCAGAGGAAACCCGGTTCTGGATCCGTCAGGGCGGCCTGGGGACTGGATATAAGATACTTACACCCTTAAGCTTGTTTTCTTTTTGCAACTCTCCACATGTTGTTTTTTTTTGCTTCAAGTGGTTTATTTTCTTTCTTGTTTTTTTGTTGTTTGTTTTTTTACCTTACTTCTAAAAATATCATTGTTATTCTCAATGATTTTCTCCTCTACGGTTTTAGTTATACTTATAATTAAAAATGTAAAAAGAAAAGACATAGGGCCCCATTCAATTCCAAGCCGCATGTCTGCAATTGAGTTGCGGGCTCCAGTTGGTCTCCGTTTGTGAGGCTATTAAATTGCTCCAGATCTTGAAGCCAGCTCCGTAAACCATGCACTGGTTCTGAGCAGTTGTGGGTGGGAATCGTATCAATTCACCAAGCCCGTAACCACTCGAATCGGCGAATAGATAAATTACACTTTCCTAATTACGGCAGTAAAAAATGGAGGTTACGTGTCAATCAGTCAGGTTCGGGGGTCCAATATGCGATCAGACTCGCACAACTTTGAAAATGAAGAATTATGAAAATGAATGTCAATACTGTTCTAGTTCATATGGGTGGCCTGATATGTATTAACTCATTGATACCGGGGGGATACAGGGTTAAGTTCATTTAACCCTGAAATGACACATAAAAATAAAACTAATTTCCTGCAGTTTTGCACCCTTGAGACTGTTGTGCAATTAATTCTAATGCTGTTCATCGCTCTCCCGGTAATTTACAGCGAAGGATTACTGTCTTATTTGCATTTACAGTGCTACAAATTGGTGCTTAACCCCTTTGTGGGTCCTCTTAAGTACATGTAGGATTTTCTCCTCCATTTGCGGTTTACGAGTGTGGATACGTTTGCAAGCTTGGAGAGTAGTTGGTACTTCTTTTACGAATTTTCAATTAACAAAACTTAATTTACACTTAATTTTACAAGACACATAAATACGGATAATACTTAGGACCCTATTAAATTCCAGCCTCGTAAATAAGAGGCTTCTACTTAAGCCCTACGTACTGCAAAGTTTCTCTAACTTACAATGCTATTAAATTAGCCCTGCTGCGAGCAACGTATGAGCTACGCAGCAGGGCCGTACGTATCTACACTGCGTAAATGTACATGAGGAGTGACAGCCTGCGAGATGATATCGCAGGCTCCCACTCCTCATCAATTGCTGCGGGGGTCCTAAAATGGACCTCCGCGGCAGTCCCCCACATAAGCCCTGCCGTGGGGGGTACTCCAAATACCCCCCCGGCACCTAAAATTAACCCCCCCAGAAATGCGGGGGTCCCCGTCGGGACCCCCGAAGTGTCCTCACATGAACATCTTGCTGCAGGGAACCATAGGAACCCCCGCAGCCCCCACACGTTAACCCCTTGCAGCGGGGGTCCCCGATCGGCACCGATCAGGCCCCCGCTGCATTTAAAACTTTTAACTTACCCCGCCGCGGCTCCTTAAAGGGCCCGCGGCACACTAATTGGCAATCCTGGCCGCGGCACCTAAATGTAACCCCCCTCTATGCTGGGGGTCCCCATCGGGACCCCCAAAGTGTCCCCACATAAACCCCCTGCAGCGGGGGTCCCCGATCAGCACCGATCGTGACCCTGCTGCAATTCAATTTTAAATTTCCTGCCTCGCGGGTCCTTAAAGGACCATAAAGGTCCTGAAAGGACTCGCACTAAAAATATTAACCCCAGGCAACTATAATTACCCCATTAACTCATGGTAGTCAATACAGACCACCATAAGGCCTTAATTAACCCATTAACTCATGGTGGTCAATACAGACCACCATAAGGCCTTAATTACCCCATTAAATCATGATGGTCAATACAGACCACCATAAGGCCTGAATTAACCCATTAAATCATGGTGGTCAATACAGACCACCATAAGGCTCTATTTAACCCCATCAGTCCCATAAGGGTATATTATTACCATTATGGGTTTGTTACAACACAACATTAACCACATAAGTGCAATGACGGTCCTCAAGGACCATCATGACACTAACTACAAACACTACACTATAACCCCTAATAAACCATTTAATCTAAACTAACCCCCCTCTACACTAATCTATTAACACTTACACTACCTACCCCCTAATAAACCTCCCCAACACTCATTACAAAAAATAAAAAAACCTACCTTACAGAACACAAAAAAACCTACCTTACAGAAAACAAAAAAACCTACAGTACAGAAAACAAAAAAACCTACAGGACAGAAAACAAAAAAACCTACTATACAGAAAAAAAACAAACCTACAGTACAGAAAACAAAAAAATACATTACAACCCCACTCCCCACTACAGAAAATAAAAAAATTACACACCTGAAAAGGAAAGACAGATAAACACAATAAAATACATACATATAATACATTACATACATTACATACAATACATGATATTACATACATTACATATAATATATTACATATAATCCAAATTAAATACCCCGTATCTATCTAACATACAATCAATTTAATTTATAATAAATCCTAACTATATCAAATACATCCCCCTATCTATCTAATATACAATAAATCCTAACTACATACACAGACCCTTATTCTAAACTCAAATAATTACAGTCCTAACTACACAGACCCTTATTCTAAACTAAACTAAAATAATTACAGTCCTAACTACACAGACCCTAATTCTAATCTAAAATAAAATAATTAACCACTTACCTTTAAGATGTTGCTTCAGATCACTAACCTATGGGTCAAACAAAACAAAATAATTAGTACAAAACATTAACATGATGGTTCCGCGGCCCAGCCGGGGCTGAAGGAGAGAAGGCCGGGGACATCGCGGGGAGGTAAGTTAAATGTATATTTAGATGTTTATATGTTTATTTTATTTATTGTTTATATATTGTATTAATGTATTAATGTATTGTGTTTTTTTTTTAACAGGCCCGCGCCGGAAGAGCTAAACAATGATGGGACATGATGGAAAGGTGAGTTGAATATTTAGAATGTAAATAATGTTTATTTATTTCATGCTAATGTTTTGTACTAATTATTTTGTTTTGTTTGACCCATAGGTTAGTGATCTGAAGCAACATCTTAAAGGTAAGTGGTCTTAATTATTTTATTTTAGATTAGAATTAGGGTCTGTGTAGTTAGGACTGTAATTATTTTATTTTAGTTTAGAATAAGGGTCTGTGTAGTTAGGACTGTAATTATTTTATTTGAGTTTAGAATAAGGGTCTGTGTATGTAGTTAGGATTTATTGTATATTAGATAGATAGGGGGATGTATTTGATATAGTTAGGATTTATTTTAAATTAAATAGATTGTATGTTAGATAGATAGGGGGTATTTGATTTGGATATATGTAATATATTATATGTAATGTATGTAATGTCATGTATTGTATGTAATGTATTATGTGTAATATATTATATGTAATATATTATATGTAATGTATGTAATGTCATGTATTGTATGTAATGTATGTAATGTATTATATGTATGTATTGTATTGTGTTTATGTCTTGCCTTTTCAGGTGTGTAATTTTTTTATTTTCTGTAGTGGGGAGTGGGGTTGTAATGTATTTTTTGTTTTCTGTACTGTAGGTTTTTTTGTTTTCTGTACTGTAGGTTTTTTTGTTTTCTTTACTGTAGGTTCTTTTGTTTTCTGTACTGTAGGTTTTTTTGTGTTCTGTAAGGTAGGTTTTTTTGTGTTCTGTAAGGTAGTTTTTTTTGTGTTCTGTAAGGTAGGTTTTTTATTTTTTGTAATTAGAGTGTTGGGGAGGTTTATTAGGGGGTAGGTAGTGTAGGTGGGTAGTGTAAGTGTTAATAGATAAGTGTAGAGGGGGGTTAGTTTAGATTAAATGGTTTATTGGGGGTTATAGTGTAATGTTTGTGGTTAGTGGCATGATGGTCCTTGAGGACCGTCATGGCACTTATGTGGTTAATGTTGGGTTGTAACAGGCCCATAATGGTAATAATATACCCTTATGGGACTGATGGGGTTAAATAGAGCCTTATGGTGGTCTGTATTGATCACCATGAGTTAATGGGTTAATTAAGGCCTTATGGTGGTCTGTATTGACCACCATGAGTTAATGGGTTAATTAAGGCCTTATGGTGGTCTGTATTGACCACAATGAGTTAATGGGTTAATTAAGGCCTTATGGTGGTCTGTATTGACCACAATGAGTTAATGGGTTAATTAAGGCCTTATGGTGGTCTGTATTGACCACCATGAGTTAATGGGGTAATTATAGTTGCCTGGGTTAATATTTTTAGTGCGAGTCCTTTCAGGACCTTTACGGTCCTTTAAGGACCCGCGAGGCGGGAAATTTAAAATTGAATTGGAGCAGGGTCACGATCGGTGCTGATCGGGGACCCCCGCTGTAGGGGGTTTATATGGGGACACTTCGGGGGTCCCGATGGGGACCCCCAGCATAGAGGGGGATTAATTTTAGGTGCCGCGGCTGGGATTGGGTAATAGTGTGCCACAGCCCCTTTAAGGAGCCAAGGCGGGGGATTTAAATGTTTTAAATGCAGCGGGGGGCATGATCTATGCAGATCGGGGCCCCCCCATGCAATGGGTTTATGTGGGGACACTTCGGGGGTCCCGATGGGGACCCCCAGCATAGATAGTTAACATATTCAATAGTGCAGAATAATGTAGGATAGCAATTAGAGACAGCGTCTTTGTATTCTCGTATTCATGCCTCCATTCCCCAGCTAACACTGCATACTAGCAGCTTCTTACAATTTTACATGTTTGCTTTTGTTTCAGATGATCATGTTGATCCATTCAAGTGTAAATTTCTCCACTACCAAATTGGAATATGAATCTTTACCTTCAAACTTGTCGTTCGCATGGAAAATCTATAAGATTAAATACTTACACTATGTTTTCCTTACTTTGACAATAGTAGCTACAGTATATATGAGTGCAACTTCTAAAACAATCAAAGTGGATTTACAGCAAAAGAAGAACCATGCTCTAATTAAGATAGGAAACACAAACAGTTCATTTTAATATCCCCTTTAACCCATTCAAAAACATCTACCAGCACATTATATATCAACATTACAAAGAGTGGTATTTCAGTTTATCTGGAAAATATCATACCAATAATTAGAAGGCAAATCCTATAACTAGATAGGACGTTTTGGTAACCCAGGCATAGAAAAAATAATATGCAATAAACATTTTACCTATAAAGTGTAATGATGATTTGCAGAGTCCAAGTTAGACTCCTGACAGATCCCTGGTTTTCTACAATATATATATAGAATATATACAAAGTTCGGAACATTGGAATTGTAAACTAATGCATGTAAAGCAATGATGCACAGACAATCTATAAAAAAATAAACACAATATATATACAAAATAAGAAATAAGAAAGAAAATAAAAAAGGCACTGATAGTGTGTGAGACATGACAGATGAGTTATCATTAATTATTAAAATCCCAAAGTCCCTGGAGATCTAGGATACAAATGGCATGCAAAATAGAATATAATGACTAAAGAATATGATGTAAATTGAAACAAATGCAATACACTGTAATAAATTGTATATGTTTATTGCAGCAATTTTCTGCCTAACCAATAGTAAAAAAAACTGAAAAAAAAACATGAAATTATATAAAGTTCCAATAATTTTTACATTGAATTAATATCAGTATTTTACCATTAAAAATAATTCTATAATAATTTTTTAAAGACCAGAAAGTGTTATTTTTTTAATGCTAATGTCGTTTACACTGTATAAATTAACTTGGCTTATTATTATTATTATTATTAATATTATTATTATTAATAGTAGTAGTATTATTATAATTACTCTTTAATTATAAAGCATTGTTAATTTCTGTAGCACTATTTATAAATGCTATCCATATTATTTAAATAGATTAAAATCAACATTACATTTTAACGATAATATAGTAGTACATTACAAAACCTATTCATTAATATGCCATACCTATTTCTTTGAAATTGTGCATTCCAACATAATTTATTGAATTGTAGTGTTTCTAGTTTTATAGCATTTTCCTGTTTACAATTCTGTGAGAAACAATATACTGTCCTAATAAAAGTGGTACAGAACTATTATTTATGGTCTGTATTTTTCTTAGTTGAAACACAACAGCAGAAAGTCTGTACTAACAAACTGCTTGAATATGTTCTGTTGTAAACTCATTTTTAAACCATGCATATCTGCACTCCAGAATGTCTCAACAGAAAATACATTTCTTGTGTTTTTACTTGGTGTAATCAGTTAAAGCTGTCAGCTTTCTCACTCTAGTTTCTTATCTGTATCTTATGATAAATTACACTATAAATCCATGTCAACAGGCATTTAGTGGACTTAGATAACATTAGACACTATTTAGGTGTATTCATGTTACTAATATATTTCCATTAAAAGTTTGAAAAGACATAAAAGTACAAATTATCAAAGAAAAAGACCTAGATTTAGCTAAAGTTATATTTCAGTGGTAAATGCCAAAACAATAATGCTGACAATCATTAAAAACAAATATGTGTTTACTGCTCACTGAAATCAATTGCTAATTAACTTCACCAGACAGAAATGGATTTCTGTTTAGTGCTGTGTTTACTCAGTTCCTTTCTTTGACATTCAAAAGCTGAATGTGTGTATCATCATTGCCCTGCTGTCTTTGTGCTAGATGCTTCGTTCTTCAGAGAACTTTACAGTGTTTTGGGAAAAGTTCTAATAGTTAATACCAAGAGTAAGAGCAATGTTGGTATCAATTCTACCAACAAAATAATGACAATGTGTTATTTCCTATTAAATTATATGTAGTTGCTTTAAATTCTGACTGTAGTTTAGAAAAACCTTCACAATTGTAAAGTATGTGACAAACGTTTTATAGGGATGATATGGTTAGTGGCTAAATGATGAGAAAAATAAACACAAAACAATTTAAGTGGAGAATACAAGTTATAATGGCTTTCTGAATAGGATTAGATTGGAGAAACTTGGAGATACTTTGTGGGTCTTATTTGCCATCACATATAATCCTTACCGCCAAAAAAGTGCTTAGTAAGAAATTAAATAGGAAATAGGCCATCGTTGGCACATGCAGATGTGCTAAAAATGTGTGTTTCTTTTACCAATTCATTCATTGTTTTTATAATAAATTTTATTTCAATTTAAATAGTTTATCATTTTTCTTCCATAACATACATAAATAATTTAATCAAGTACATAAGTCCATTCATCCATTATAAATACATACATTTGTACACATACACATGTATATAAGAAGATGGAGATTTTGGCAAACATCAATCTCAGTTCCTGGCAATTAGATGGGGAAGAAGTGGAGGCAGTGACAGATTTTATTTAATTGGCATGCAGGATCTCTTTAGATGGTGACTGTAGCCATTAAAGGAGGAGAGCTAAGGCAAGCTTGAACAAGCTAGTAAAAAGTAAAGATATTACACCATCATCAGAGATCCTCATATGGTTTTTCTAGTAGTAACATAAAGATGTTAGAACTGGACCATAAAGAAGGATGAACGCCATAGAATGTATGCCTTTGAATTGTGGTGTTGGTGAAAAACTACTTAGAGTCCCTTGGACTGGAAGGAGACTCAATAAATCAGTACTTCAGGAAATCAAGACAAACTGTTCACTGAAAGGTATGATCATAAGGCTGGAGCTCAAATATTTTGGTCCTATCATGAGAAGACAGAATTCCCTGAATAAGACTCTGATGCTGGTAAAGATAGAAGACACTCAAAGAAGGGGACGACAGAGGAGGAGACGGATAGATTAGATTATTGAAGCAATGAGCATAAACTTAATTGCGCTCAAAGGGGTGGTGACTGACAGATGTACCTGGCATGCTCTGGTCCATAGGGTCACAGAGAATCGGACATGACTGAATGACTAAACAACATAAGTATATATATATATATATATATATATATATATATATATATGTGTGTGTGTGTGTGTGTAAACACACTGTCTATTTTTTTCTTACATTTTTGCTTTATAATATAAACATCTTTATTTAACTTGGTTCATGTTTAGAATCCAATATTGTCACGTACTCAAGTATTTTTCTGATGAGGCAATCAATCCACTTTTCAAATATTCCATTTGTGCCACATACTCAACTTTCCTTTTTAGTTTATTGAATTAATGTCAGATTGGTTCAGGAAAATGCTACTGCTCGTCTAGCTACACAAAAAATATTGCTAGCTAATGCTTATACATTCTAACTTAATTCTAATCCTGTATAATTTAATAAATAAAATATTTTTACACCTGTAGGCACATCAATTATTATTTAATGTATACATATGATCACCATTTATGTATGTACATGCACTTATCCCCATACTTCTTCCAATATTCAGGGCTCTATATCCGATTTTATATATAATTATTGGAGTTTTACACCAATGTAACATGAACTGTGTACAGATTGAACTCTTTTCTGGTATATTTCTAAATGATGTGTTATTATTTTGTTGTTATTTATTTTTCAGTATCATATTGCCACCTAAGAATGTATGTGTGTTTTGTGCTCTCTGTTTGTTTAGACAAAATATTATATCAGATATTAGTCTTTTATCTTGATTATCATTTACTACCCTAATACAAATTCTCTCAAAATGTGTAAGTTAAAATGTCCTATCACCTTTACATTTTCTAATTAGAGGTCCAATGAAATGCAATTATAGCAACTAGCAGCTATTTTTCTGTCCTAAACAGTTCTTAATGTGATTTAATTGCCTTTCTCTCCATCATCATCCATTAGGCAAAGAAAAATAATTTGACAGTTTTTCTCCATGCTTCATATACTATGTTGTTATCAGGGCGGATCTACCAATGGTGCAGTGCTATCTAATAAAAAAAAAAAAAATAGCATAAAAAAAAAATCTGGAGTGTAGCCCCCCCCCCGTGGGGCCTCCCACCCTAGCCCAACCCACCAAGGGCCTACTGGGATCACCCCTGGGATCACCCTATGCCTTCTTGACCACACACACACAGCCTGACATTTGCGTGTGCTTGTTTAAAAAAAGTGTACATATATATCCATAGAGGATGTCATATGGAGCTATGTTGCAGGCAGAAGAGCTTTGCACATGCATGAGCACTGAGTCCTGGCTGTGCCCAGCACAAAGCATTTTTTACATACCCTCAAGGGGGGCCCAACATTTTTTTGCACCAGGGCCCTTCATTCGCCTCGCACTGGTTGTTCATTTATTTGGAAAGAAAACATTGTTAAATATTGGCATTAATGATGGTAAATCTTCAGTAATTAGGCCATCAGTTTTTTTACAGCTATCCCATAATTTAATGCAATACCCTACCACTGAGTTTTCAAGATCTAATACATATTTCTTCACATGTAATTGCTGCATGTCCCCATCTTACAATTCCTAACTCCCTTCATTGGCACATGCCATTTACCATTTAAGCTAACTGAGGAGCTAAGTAACAGTTAAATATATTCAGAACCCAATTCCCTCTTGTATCATAGGTTTTATCATTGTTTCTTTCTTCTTTGTTTTCATTTCAAACTAACTTAAAAGATTTTATTTGAAATATGATTATTATTTTTTTTTTTGGGGGGGGGGGGGGGGCCTCAGCAGATAAACATCTAAAGTAGTACAATACTTTAGGTATGATATTCATTTTAGGTGCAGCTATTTTTCCTAATCATGATAGTTGCAAATTCAACCAACTTTTCAAATACGTTTTTATTTTCTACATGGTAATTTGCATTATAAAACTGTACACATTATTTTGTAACATCTACCCCTAAGTATTTAATAATTTATTCTGTCCACTTATGATCAAATGTATTTTAACTATATAGCTATTGTCTTACACAAAGTATATTTGACACATATACTGTATTTAATATGAACATTTGGCCATGCATTAATTTGCTTATGGTTGTTTGGAATGGAAACCATAGGGTATCCTATTGTTAGTAATACATCATCTTCATACGATAACATTTTCATCTTCTGATGTACACACTTATTCTCTTAATATTTCTTGTTTTTTTTTATTTGAGTGTAGTAGTATTAGAAATACTAGTATTCTTACACACTAACATATATTGTAGAGAGATGTATTACATTAAATTAAGTTCTAAAATAACATTAATGAAGAAAAAATGTGTTTTGGTATTGAAACCAGTAGAATGAGGTCTATATCAATAATTTTGCAATAGATTTATTCTACTGTATCTATGCAACATGGAGACTTTATTGATTAACAGTTCGTTCAAGTAATAATATAAATATTACACTTCCAATGTATTTTAAGCCAGCAGTACATTTTAAAATACTTTAAGATAATATTCTATTCTAAGGTTTTATTTTTAATCATGAAAATTTAAGTCTCTCTTTTTAAATATGCAGGAATGGCAAACTGTGTAACTAAAGTCCTTCATCTGCATTACAGATAAGTTGGTCTTTTAACAAAATTGCCTTGAGCTATTATACAAATAAATAGCTTGGCATTCTATTCAAGAGTTCATTTTCAAAACTATTATAATGTCAATTTCAAAGTAAATAGGGCAAACGTTCATTTTTAATACATACTTCCAATTTCAGTCAAGAAAAAAAACTTACATATACTAAGCATTTTTATGCAAAGACTAAGCAAAGTAATATGGGTTAATTATTTAAAATAACCCATGCAATTGCTTGTCATGCTCCACAATTTCAAAAAAGGTCTTTATATAGTTTATTGTAAAATACACCTGAAGATGGCAGAATTGGATCAAGTATAATTTCAGTTCATTTTCTACTCACATTTTATTTCTTTGTAGATAAAAGGTTACTTGTTCTTGCAGAGATATGTCCTTGCCATGAGGTGATACACTAAAAATGTTACGAAAAGGTTCAACATTATTTTTTACATTTATTATGGCACATGATATGAATATTTTAAAACAATATTCTGAAAGAATTGCATTAAGACCATTGTATAATATATAAGTAAAATTATCTTAAGAATTTGCTGCAATATTGATTTATTATTTCAGGTAAGTGACAGCAATTATAATTAAGAAACTACAAATGCTTGGCAGCTTTGAAGTCGTGTGCGGGATAATCTGAAATAAACTATTTTTTACATTATAGTTAATAGAACATAATATTAATATGTGTTACTACAAAAACAAATTAAAATAGTGCAGTTGATCTATATAAAGTTTCACTCCATCTAAATCTATCTCAGCTAATTGCATCAAACACCTTCCCAGTATTTACTAACATTAATGTATTTAAATGAAGTCTGCGATGCACACATCAAATTCCCACCAACTTTTTTTTGCTTTGCAGCAGTAATGACTGCAATTCTGCCTTTGCACTAGGAGTAATTTAGTAATGTACAAATTCAATTTAAAGTACATTTAATTTAACGTATTATTATTGAGTACTTTTTTTTATATGCTGCATGATTATTGCAATAAAAGTTATGAATATATCAACCTTGGCTTCTATTAAAGTAGGAATCACATGGCAATAACCAAATATAATTCAATAATAAATATATTCATACATTTTTAATGGCTTATAAAATGAGTTGTAATTATGGGATTAGGCACTACGGAAGGATTAAAGGGACATGGAAGGTTTCTGAATTTTACTAGATGTGTAACATGCCTTTGCATTTTATTACTGGTATGTATTTTGATTTACTAAGAAGCAATTAAAAGCTCTGTTTTTACTGCCTAAAATCATGGAAATAGTCTCTTGCATGGTCTGTTTACTGCAGAGTATGCAGACTCAGACTCTGTATGGCTTGATGCACAGTGTAGTTTCCCAGCTTATAAATGACCATATCTCAAAAAACATGCGACAACATGCTGCTGAGACAAAGTCCCTGATAGGCTAGGAGACACACTGCTCATTAAGACCTAAAGAGTCTGCATAAGTTGCAGTAGACAGCTCGTAAAAGTTACAGATACTTAATTGGCTACATTTAGCTACCTTGTCCTTGTGAAGGGGCTTGTGTACTACGATGAAGCTGTGAGCTATACCATGTAGGGTCAGCCAAGATGAACAGGTCATGGCAGAGCGGTCAGACAAATTGCGGTCCACTGGAGAAGGAATTGGCAACCCACTCCAGTACCTTTGCTAAGAAAACTTTATGTACAGGCACAACCAAAGACATAACAATATGGCACCGGAAGATGAGCCCCTCAGGTCAGAAGGTGCCTACCGCATTACTGAGAAAGAGCAGAGGGCAACTACAAGTAAACCAGATCTAATGAAGTGGTTGGGATAAAGCCGAAAGGACACCCAGCTGCGGATGTGAATGGAGGAGAAAGGAAAGTCTGATGCTGCAAAGATCAATTCAGAATAGGAACCTGGGATGTTAGAACTATGAACCAAAGAAAACATTTGAAAATACATGTGGTCAAGAATGAAATTACAAGGTTAAATATTGATATTCTGGGAATTGGTGAACTTAAATGGACTGGAATGGGACATTCCACATCAGACAACCACTAGATCTTCTACTGTGTTCAAGAATCCCGCAGAACAAATGGATGAGCCATCTTAGTCAATCAAAGAGTGGCCAAAGCAGTGCTTGGTTACAACCCAATAAATGACAGAATGATTTCAATTTGAATTCAAGGCAAACCATTTAATATCACAGTGATCCAAGTCCAACCATGGATGCTGAAGACGCTGAAGTTATCCTGTTCTACAAAGATATTCAACGTGTCATAGATATAACACCAAGAAAATATGTTACTATCATCATAGGAGATTGGAATGCTAAAGTAGGGACAACCAAAGGACACCTGGAATAACTGGCGAATTTGGCCTTGGAATAAAAAAAAAGAAGCAGGTCAGAGATTAGTAGAATTTTGTCTAGATACTTCTCTGGTTGTAACAAACATCCTTTTCCAACAGCCTCCGAGATGACTCTACACATGGACATCACCAGATGGACAACATAGAAATCAGATTGACTATATACTTTGCAGCCAAAGATGGAGGAGCTCTATACAGTCAGCTAAAACAAGACCTGGAGCTGACTGCGGCTCAGACCAAGAGCTTCTTATTGCAAAGTTGAAAATTAAACTGAAGAATAGAGGGAAAACCATCAGACCAAGTAGATACAAAATAAATAATATCCCTTGTGAATATGTAGTGGAAGTAAAGAGTAGATTTAAGGAACTAGACATGGAAGATAGAATGCCTGAAGAATGTTGGACCAAAGTTTGCAACATAATCCAGGAAACAGCAACAAAGAATATCCCTAAAAGAAAGAAAAGTAAGATGTCAAACTGGCTGTCTGATGAGGCTTTGAAAGTAGCCCAGGAAAGAAGGAAAGAGAAAGGTAGTGTATATAAGAACAGATCTGTCCAACTGAATGCAGAATTCCAGAGGATAGCAAGAAGAGACAAGGAGACATTCCACAATGAGCAATGTAACAAGAGTGAAGAAGATAACCAAATGGGTAAATCAAGAGATCTCTTCAAGAAAATTGGGAACCTAAAAGGCACCTTTCATGCATTGTGGTAGTGATAAGAGACAAAAATGGTAGGGACTTAACAGAAGAAGATCAGATAAAGAAGAGGTTGCAGGAATACACTGATGATCTATACAGGAAGAATCTTAATAGCAGTGATGACCTCAATAGTTTGTCCTATGAGCTGGAGCCGGACATCTTGGAGAGCGAAGTGAGATCAGCCCTAGGATGTCTTGCTGATAATAAGGCTGCAGTAGGTGACGGAATTGCAATTGAACTATTCAAAATTCTACAGGATGATGCTGTGAAAGTGTTGCTTGCCTTATGCCAACACATTTGGAAAACTCAACAATGGCCAATAGACTGTAAAAGATCAGTCTACATCCCAATCCCCCAAAAAAGGCAGTGCCAAAGAGTGTTCCAATTATCGAACAATTGCACTCATATTACATGCCTGCAAGTAATGCTTACATTTCTACAAGCTCAACGCCAACAATATATGGACCAGGAACTACCAGATGTGCAAGCTGGGTTCAGCAGAGGAAGAGGCACAAGAGATCAAATTGCCAATATCTGCTGGATAATAGAGAAAGCAAGAGAGTTGCAAAAAAACATCTACTTCTGCTTCATAGACTATTCTGAAGCCTTTGTCTGTGTGGATCACAACAAAATGTGGCATGTCCTTAAAGAGATGGGAGTACCAGATCATCTAATCCTCCTCCTAAAAAATCTGTATGTCGACCAAGAAGCCATGGTCAGAACCGAACATGGGACAACAGAATGGTTCAATATCGGAAAGGGAGTGCAACAAGGTTGTATATTGTCACCTTATTTATTCAACTTATATGCAGAGTACATCATGTGTAAGGCTGGACTGGATGAATTCAAAGCCGGAATCAATATTGCTAGAGGGAATATCAACAACCTCAAATACACAGATGATACTACTCTGATTGCTGAAAGTGAGGAGGAACTAAAGAAATTATTGATGAGGGTAAAAGAAGAGAATGCAAAAGTTGGCCTGCCTAAAAAGACAAAGATCATGGCAAACAGCAATCTCACTTGACTGGCAAATAGACAGTGACAAATTTTATTTTCCTTGGATCCAAGATTTCTGCAGATGGTGACTGTAGTCATGAAATTAAAAGATGTTTGCTTCTGCGGAGGAAAGCTATGGCAAGCTTGGACAAGCTAGTAAAAAGTAAAGATATTAAACAATCAACAAAGGTCCACATAGTTCAAACTATGGTATTCCCAGTAGTAACAAACGGATGTGAGAGCTGGACCATAAAGAAATCTCAGAGCTTTAGAATTGACGCCTTTGAATTGTTGTGTTGGAGAAGACTGCTTAGAGTTCCTTGGACTCCTTGGACTGCAAGAAGACTTCAGGAAATCAAGACAAACTGTTCACTGGAAGGTATGATCATGAGGCTGAAGCTCAAATATTTTGGCCATATTATGAGACGTAGGATTCCCTAGAAAAGACTCTGATGCTGGGAAAGATTGAAGGCACAAGAAGAAGGGGATGACATAGACGGGGATGGAAAGATGAGATCACTGAAGCAATGAACATGAACTTGATGGAGCTCAGAGGGGCAGTGACAAAGATGTACCTGGCGTGCTGTGGTCCATAGAGTCACAGAGAGTCAGACACAACTGAATGACTAAAGAACAACAACAACAACAAGCTACTTACATTCCAATTGTGAGTTACCCGCCCACAAAAACTATGGCCCAGCCAAAGCAGCACAACCGTCTTAGAACTCCATTGGTATTAGCACAGCTCAAGATTTACAAGTGCTAAATAATTAAAGTTACACAAAATCAATATTCTATTAGACCTGTACCTCAAGCTTGCAAATGAAGTCTAATAAAATGTATCAAGTTTCTGTCAAAAATGTTACAAGTCCTGAATAGGACTCTCAAGGGCTTTTTCAAATATTTATCACAGCTGCGGCAGAAATGTAAAACCCACTAATATACTTTAAAAGCATGGGAAGGCATATACTACATTATAATTAATTGCACAACAGTCTCAAACCCACAAATATGCAATTAAAAATAGTTCTGTTTTATGTTTTTTGTTGTGTGAAATGGATCCCGGGACTTAAGGGATTAATACTTATCATGGAACCTAGACTAGAACAACTGCTTTAATTATTTTTATGGATTTTTACATAGCTGAATGAACACTATTTATAGTTTCTGAGTGACATTTAAGTATGAACTCCATGTTTTACTGACGTCATGATGACGGTCTCCTTTACTTTGGCTGTGTTTAAGAAATAAATTAGGGGCTTGCTTAAATATTTTCAGATCATATGATCATGCCCCTTGAAATCCTACTTACAAGTGCATGGTTTCCATGTGGAGGCTGCAAGAGGGCAATTGCGAGTTAGAGACAATTGAATGCATTTAAATGTTTAGAAAAAAATGTAACCCGCAACCCAAAATTTTGGGTTACAGGCAATTATGGGCTTGAAATTCAATGAGGCTCTGATAGCAGTGGTATCCAGTCTGTGCTTCAATGGTTCCTTAGGATTTCAGTAAAGGTGTGGAGATGAGAGATTAAATTATATACTGGAGTTGATAGTTAATAAATGTGATTGTCCGCTGTATGAGCCATTCAGATCAGGGCAACACTATTATTAAATCCTATTTTGATTGCTTGCTCTTTTAACCAGTCAGAATAGGGGAAAAGAGAGTGCTCTGGTTATAAAGGAGTCACCAATCAGAATGCATGGATTTCAAGGTGGTAGCCTTTTCTGATTGGTTATTGAGAAACGAATCAGATTTAGGGAATTTGCATTGAACATTTCTTATTGACTGAAATATTACTGACACGTATTTCAGCCAATCTGAAGTCTATGAAAACCAACAGCAACATTAAATTGGGGCTACATTTTAAAACGTAGCCCGTAACTCCAAATTTACATGTTACAGGTATTAAATTATCTGAGTAACGTTGTTTGCAGCTGACTTGCCGAGAATAGGCTACATGTGGAGCAACGTTGAACTTAAATTGCATGTAAATCATTTGATCCGTCTTGCCCATAACCACTACTTGTTCAATTATTTCTAGTTATTAAATTGCAATGAAGTCACTCACAAGCAAGCATGTAACACTCAAAAGGAGCCCAAAGCCCAATGTGAGCTTGAGAGCACCCACAAGAGGGTTAAAGCCAATACGTAGCACTTGTAATGCAAATAACAACACTCTACTGTACATTTATTATAAGGGAAAGTGATGTTAGGTCTTAGAATTAATAGCACTACATTCTCAAGCCTGGAAATCGGCCGCGAAAAATACTCGCAGCAAGTCTACTTTATTAGCTACTTAAAACTGCCAAATTTCAAGCATGCAGCACTTACGTGCTACACGTTGGACTTACGAGGCTGGAATTTATATGGCCATATATAAGGCAAGGATGCATGCAATAGCTAGTCAGAGGAGTAGCTAGTGTTAATAATTTCTTTTATTGAGTGCCATTTTTTTTCCATGGATGACCCAAAGAGGTCTGATGGCTTCAATCAACATTGGTTGTCCCTGCTTATCCAGGGCTGAGAAGTGAGGACCAGGGCATCAAAGATCATCACTGAAGGTCATTCAAAGGAGTGCGATGTATAAACTAACCCCCAGCTATCTAATTTTTTTGATTTTATGTGTTTATTTGTAATTTTGTTTACAATTTTATCTGTAAAATTTCAATTATTTTCTGTAATTATTTTTATTTTTCATTATTTCATTATATTTATGTTTTCTGATTTTCTGTAATTATTTGAAGCTTGATGATCTAGGTGGGTTTATGATAGGTACTATAGGGGTACTTATGATGTCTATAGGGATTCCATGGAAATAGGTTAGGATGCCATGAGGTCAAAAGGTTTCCAGATTTTTCAACTTCTGAGTGTTTATTTCTAATTTCCATATTATCAGTATTCATGTGGTTATAAATGTTTGCACTTAAAATATTGCACTTATAAATAAACGATAATAAATCTATGTCAAAAATAGTGATTTCCAGAAAATAATGACCAGAAAATCTTTAATCAACTCAGCTAAATACTTTTGATATATTGTAGGTGTTGCTGAGATATATAGTGGTTTTCTCATATTCTTATTTTAAATATATGCATATCCTTTCCAATAGATAGTCATACATATTTTAATAAGAATAAAAGCTATCTTAATCATATTTCTCTGTATGATACAGACTTGTCCTGCTTTACTTGTTTTGTGTAGGGAGTTTGCTGTGGCCATATTAGTTTCTGACTGTTGCAGACTATTGTGATGAGGTCAAGCTTGAACTAAATGGCTGCACTATAATGGTGCCTGCAAGTGACACTGCACAGAAGCACTTGCATAATGAAGTGCAGCTGGAGTCCAGGGCTGGTAGTTTTAATATGACTTGATAATGTGATTATATAAGAACTGTACATATTTTTTCTTCTAATTGAATCTAATTTATAAATAGATATCTGCTTTCTTTGGTACTGGCCTGTTGCAGTTTTTTCATCTTAGGACGAATATTGGTGTCCTGATAAGCTTTTCAAGGCCTTTTTTTTGTTTAAGTTCAAGTCAGAACAACTCCAAAATTATCCCCAAATTATCCCCAGGAAACTTGCTGTTCCTCTCAAATTTGTGAAGCTCTTACGTTTTGCTTAGATTTGCCAATCCAGAATACCTCAAACAGTATATGAATTTGTTTCTATTTAATGTACTGAAACCTTGTTGCTTAGAAACAAACTTGCACATATCATTCAGGATAAATCTAACCTGCTTAAACTTCTTCAGTATTTTAATCTTCTGTTACATTTCTTTCTGTTAAATCCAGATATAAGATTATTGTCTGCATGGTTTATCGCATCTTCAAATCCTTTCAGTATTTGTAGCATTTTGCACTGGGAATTCCAGATGGTAGGCAATTAAAGCAATAGTAAATGGGGTAATGAAATTGTAATGAGGGCACTGTCACATGCTAATGAAATCTGCAACAATCTACAGTGAACATGAAGGTTGTAAAGAGGGCACAGTCAGTGATCGACACATTACCAAATATGTTCTGGTAATTCTTTTTGGTGCTACTAATTTTCAGTGAAATGTTGTGTTAGCAGACACATGCGCTTTATGACCAAAGCTTGCAATCCAATTTTAGTCAGCTAGCCATTTAAATATATCACTTCCACTTAAATTGTTTTGTTGTTTTACCATAATTTACCACAATTGGTACCACATCTTATTTCAGAGGGAGTGTCAGAAACTTTTCGCATGACTTTAAGAAAGATACAAACTCCTTGCATTGCTCTATCAGTATGTCTTCAGATTAAACATTTGGACATGACCCTTGTTTAATGATAATGCTAGTATAATTAATAAGACAGCATTTTCTTTATGGGCAATTTAAACACAATGTTTAAGTATAATTACATTGGTATTTTCAGTGTTACTCCAATATATATTATCCACTGGTTCTATATTCAATAAATATGAGATAATTTGTCAACATTGGCTTGATTTATCTTACATACCTCAACAATAAGGCCATGGATTATTTTACCCCTTTTTTCTTTTTAACAACATGAATAACAACTAAGTTTTACATTTTGTCTTCCCTGCTCATTATTCAAAGTATAGGTGGGAATAGTTTATATGGATGTTTTTTTTTCTCTTTCATACATGAAGCATCTTTACCAACATGCAAGTCAATAATAACAGGTGCTAACCTTATAGTCATTGGCAGAGCTAGAGAATGGATTAACCCCCTCTGGCCCATTCCCATAATAGCTCTCCTACCTAAGACTCTTTCCAATAGCAAACCCCCATACTATCTCTACCTCTACATAGTAGCCAGTCCCTCTCATCAGCCATCTTCCAATAGCACCCACTATTAGCTCCATCCCAACTGATAAGGTCATGCATTTTATCCTTATTGTTCTTAAACAATTTTAGAAAGGCCTCTGGTCCTCCTGAGTTTTTACCTTGTCACACACTAATATGAAAACATTTAAAAGGCTAACATTATTTTATCAGTTGTGGGAATATTTTTTATATACACAATTTAACTATCGGGAGTATAGGCAATACTGTTTAGACTGCATTCTTACATTTCTTCAGGAGTGTTTGGCCTAGGCTTAGAATATTTTCTTGATATGTTGAATTCAATTTTATTTTATTGATGACAAACATTCTTCACTGTCTGCAAAAGGATTAGAAAGCTAAGTATGACAGGAATGGAGGATTCATACTCTCTTCTGTTAAATATATTTCCCAAATAGCACAGTTGAAAACACTACAGAGTAGCAAGGTAAAGAATCTCTGGATAAAACTCCACTTCAAGCTACAGACAAGGCTAGGGGCCTCATTCAAATGTGAATTTGCCAATGGAATAGGGCTCTATATAAGCACAGACCATATTTTTTCTGCATACATTTTTAGTTAGTGAAGAACTTGCTTTTGGATAGAAGTTCACTAACGTCTGTAAAAAATATGCTCTCTGCTTATATAGAGCCCTATTTACATGGCCAAATCACATTTTAATGAGGCCCTAGGATTGTAAGATGGAGATCCCATGATACAATCAGAATCATGTATATAAATAAATGTATTTCTCTAAAATGTTTTATTTTCCTGCCAATGCTTTTTTATACTTCATAAACATGCAAAGTTTTCACCAAACTACAATGATCCTTTAACAAAAACCAATCAGAGGAATTAAAGATCAGAGTCCAAACAAATGTATTTTTTAAAACTCATGTAGATACAATTTAATCCTTTGGGGTAATAACAAATGTGACAAGTTAACAGTCTCCAATGGGTTGGAGGTTTGTGCCCATGTTTCAGGCATTTTGATGAAGAAACACATTACAATAGGCTGTATATACATTCCATTTCTTACTAAAAATCTAGCCAGTGATATAAAATAACAAACAAAACAAATCAATAAAATGGTATGACTAGCTACCTTTGAAGAACTACCTTAACTAATTACCAATTCTTCTCCTCACAAACCAGCTTCCTACAGATAAATCTGGATGGAATAAAACAAACAATAGTTTGTAAAATCACTGGCTTGTACATTTCTCCACTCTGCTCCAAGATGTAATAAAGTGCAGGCTACATTCTCACTGTGTATTCTTCCTGTAAGTCAGACATACTGCAAACAAGCAGTCCGAACCGGCCCCTCCATACTCCAGAAGCAATCTTAAAACTTAAGAGAGCTTTGCAGAATCGGTGTCTCAAATAAACCTCTTGGATGACTCTGGCACACGTCCCCTTCACTCACTCAACACAATGGGGCTAAGCGATCAACACTATGACAAAGCGAGACATGCGGGACAAAGCATTTCCATGACTTGATGAGTTCCAGCTCTGTGGAGGAAGATGAAGTTGAAAGGTTGTAAAGACAAGAGCTATCTTGTAATTGTGTGGTTCTTCTCCTTTTTCCGCTGCATCCATTTCAGTGGTGAATGGTCTGATACCAGAGTGATTTTTTTAGCTGGTAATATCCGAGGGCCAGCCATTATTCTGGCAGTCTGCTGTCTCCAGGGTTTTAGCAGGCTTATGTGGTAGATCCTTTCTGGTTTCCATGTCTCAGGTTGCCTCACTTTATAATTTACTTCTCTTATGACATCAATAATTTTGTAGGGGCCTAGCCATCTAACCAGAAGTTTGCTGCAGGGACTAACACACACACTTTATCTCCAGGTTGAAACTTCATTACTTGTGCACTGCAATTATAGCATGCCTGCTGGTGTCTCTGAGATTTCTATTTTAACTGAATAAACATCAAATAAATAGTCCTCCGCCCACTGTAGAATATGCAGATACAGAATGTAGGGCTTCATGTGAAGTGTAGCGTCATAGCCTATCAGGGACCCCATATCAGCTGCATGTTATATTAGATTTCTGAGAGATGGTCACTGATTGGTTAGTAAGATACACAGCACAGCAAGTAAAATAGAGTCTGTGCCTTCATGAGCTGGAGAGGGCAGACTCCAGCAGAGGATATTGGTTTGAAATGAGACAGTAGAATTAGAGCTCATAAACATTCAATTAAAAAGCTACATTAAGGTAAATAGATATCCAGGTTAATTAGATATTTAGTAAACTACAGAGTTGTTACATTTCCCCTTAAATGGACTCAACTCAACAGGAAGGAGATATATATGTTCTTCCCTTTATGTTTCCATACATTGTATTATTACGTACTAACCTCAGTAGATTTGCTCATGTTAATCAATACTGTTCTGACATTAACAGCCTTATTAAATTGTGATTCAGTAAATTTAAAAGGGCTCTATTTAAGCACACAGCATATTTTTTTTACAGAAGTTTTTAGTTAGTGAACTTTTATCACTAACTAAAAACTTCTGTAAATAAAATATGCTGTGTGCTTAAATAGAGCCCTTTTAAATGTACCGAATCGCAATTTAATAAGGCTGTAAATTACTACTTCACTTAACACAGGCGTGGTTGTTAACATGTTGCCTGAAATACTGTGACCAAAGAGTGTTCATTCTATATTTGATACATTGTTAGCAGAGGTTTCTATATTATATATGAACACCAGTGATATTTAAATGTGAAAGTAATACTTCTAAATCATCACTTGACACTGTTCTGTGTCACTATTCAGCTGAAGTGTTTTTAATAAACCACAAATTATCATCATAAGATATTAATAAATAAACACTTGAATTCAACATGTTTATTATGGGCCATATTCAATTAAGGTTGTGGGCGATCCGGTAGCCCGTAAGTAAGGTCACAAGTTAATTTGCTATTCAATTGGCGTCTTTTTGCGGGCTCCAAATGGCTTACGAGTTACGGCCTTAAAAAATATGGTGATGGTCAAACTCGTAACTTACAGCCTCCTGAAGCCTTTGACATTTCCTCTTTGAAATCGCAGATCACTATTCAATTAGAATTCAATGGCAAAAGAAGGAGAAAATCCTACAAGTGCTAGAGAGGACCCGCAAGGGGGTTAAACAACTATTCGTAGCACTGTAAAAGCAAATAAAAAAATCAACACAGCACTGTAAATCATGGAAAAAGCGATGAAATACATGATAATTAATTGCACGACAGTCTCAAGCTTGCAAATTGGCAGGGAATTAAATGTATTTGTATGTTTAATTTCAGGGCTAAATCTATCTCAGATATCAATGAGTTAATACATATCAGGCCACCCATATGGACTATAACTGTATTTGCATTCATTTTTATAATTCTTTATTTTGCTGGTTTGCAAGTCTGATCACATATCGGACCCGACCAAATTGATTGACATGTAACCTCAAGTTTTACTGCTGTTATAATGACAGTCTTATTTTCTATTGGCTGATTAGAAATGGGAGGTTACGGTATTGCTTAATTGATCATGTTCCCATCCTGAACTGCTACGAACCAGTGCATGGTTCACGGTTTTGGCTTTGGGACAGTAACTTGCGGGCTTGAGCAATTGAATAGCATTGCAATCAGAGATGAATGGAAGCCCGCAGCACACCTGCAGACATATGGCCTACAGCGATCGAGTAACATAGTTTCATAGTAATTAAGATTGAAAAAATACTTTCAGTTTATCAAGTTCAAACTTTTAAGATCTCCTCTGATCTGCAATATGCGGATTAGTTATTAATTAATTAGTTGTTAATTAATTATTAATCAACTATTTAATTATTATTATTATTATTTTTAATTATTAATTAATCCAGAGGATGGCAAACAGAAAGAAAAAAAAACAAGTGAAACTTAGCCAATTGTCTCACAGGGCGAAAATAAATAAAATTCCTTTCTGACCCCAGACACAGGCGATCGGATTTCTCCCTGGATCAATACTCTCTCTCTAATTATCCAGGATAACCCTGAATTAACTTTTTAATTAGAAATAAATCCAGTTTTCTTTTAAAGTTATCTATTGAATCCACTGTCACCACCTCCTCTAGTAGAGAATTCCGCAGATTAACCACCCTTACTGTGAAGAACCCTTTTCTTTGTTTAGGTGAAATCTTTTTACTTCTAACCTCAAGGGATGTCCCTTGACAAATCTTTATACTGACCCTGGATGTATTCATATAAGGTAATCATATCTCCTCTTAGCTGCCTTTTTTCTAGAGAAAATACGTTTAATTTGGTTAGTCTTTCTTCATCACTTAGCCCCTCCATTCCCCTTATTAGTTTTGTAGTCCTTCTCTCTGCCTTTTCCAGCTTTAAAATTGTGGGCTTGCAATTGAATGTGGCTCTATATGTATACATATTCTCACATGCACAACAGTATTGGTGAGGACTTATCAGGACAGGTGTACACCATATTCTTGCTGATGGTGGAAAGTTTTCTGGGACAACTACTGCCTCTTCATAACCTCTTGCTGGCCATCATCCTTGTCACCATTTGCCCCTATATCTACCTGTTCCTATGCCACTATAACTCTATCCCTTGCCTGCTCTGTTGACATAATCATGCAAAAGGTCTGTGCTACTTAGTCAATTACTGTAGAGGCTCACCTCCAGCATGAATTACAGGCACCCATTCACCCACAAATAATGCTAAACACTCCTCTCTTTAAGGCTGTCCATTATCACAGTACTCACACTCTAGTGTCTAATACACAACAGTATTGTGTACACGACATACCTTCCTATGTATTTGATGGTTATGACTAGAATTTGGGGTGTGGTTAGCCCTTTTGTAGGCAATGCATCACAGCATCTGTTTTAAGCCATGTAGGATTGCTGATTTCTATTAAACTGTTGCGTACTGGTGTCTGTGTTACCATCACAGTTGATATATGCTATGTTGACATGTATTATTGACAACCAAACATGAGACAACAGAATGGTTCAAGCTCGGAAAAGGAATGTGACAAGGTTGTATATTGTCACCTTATTTATTCAACTGATATGCAGAGTACATCATGCGTAAGGCTGGACTGGATGAATTCAAAGCCGGAATCAATATTGCTGGAAGAAATATTAACAACCTCAGATACGCCGATGATACTACTCTGATGGGTAAAAGTGAGGAAGAATTAAAGAACCTTTTGATGAGGGTAAAAAGTTTGCCTACTGCTCACCGTAAAAAGACAAAAATCATGGCAAGTGCCAATCTCACTTCCTGGCAAATAGACAGGTGAGAAGTGGAGGCAGTGACAGAATTTATTTTTATGGGATCCAAGATCTCTGCAGATGGTGACTGTAGTCATGAAATTAAAAGACGTTTGCTTATGGGGAGGAAAGCTATGGCAAGCTTGGATAAGCTAGTAAAAAGTAAAGATATTAAACTATCAACAAAGGTCTACATAATTAGAACTATGGTATTCCCAGTAGTAACATGTGGATGTGAGAGCTGGGCCATAAAGAAGTATGAGCGCCGTAAAATTGATGCCTTTGAATTGTGGTGTTGGAGAAGACTGCTTAGAGTTCCTCGGACTGCAGGAAGATGCAATAAATCAGTACTTCAGGAAATCAAGACAAGCTGTTCACTAGAAGGTATGATCATGAGGCTGAAGCTCAAATATTTTGGCCATATCATGAGATGGCAGGATTCCCTTGAAAATACTCTGATGCTAGGTAAGATTGAAGGTACAAGAAGAAATGGACGATAGAGCCAGAGATGGATAGATAAAGTCACTGAAGCAATGATCATGAACTTGATGGAGCTCAGAAAGTGAGTGAGTGAGAGATGTACCTAGCATACTGTGGTCCATAGAGTCACGGAGATTCAAACGCGACTGAACGACTAAACAATAACAAATTATTAACAATAATGTTTTGTGTCTAGAATGTGACGTGTTTAATATAATATTTACTTTGCATTTAAAGGATTTTTCAGATTATTTTTAACAGTACTGTCGTTTTAACTTTCAGCAAGGTTTTTTTGAGCCTTTACTGGTGATATTGAGTACATGTAAAAGTTGAGAGAAAAACAGCTACCATAAGGGCCTTTAACTGTTATAGGGATAGGCTTTGAGTAAAAATCAATGTAACTTTCCAACACAGCTCATTTTTGCCTTATGTAGTGCTGAATTTTCCGACTGAGATAGATTAGCAAGTTACTTGTAAAGCTGATCCTCTAACTGTCTGTGTGGAGCCCTTAAATTGTAGGAACTGGCACATGTCTTTCATCAACTCTGACACAAAGGGTCTTCCTTGGTCTATCAGGATTTAGCATTCCACAGTTGAATAATGATACTATCAAGGGAACACCCAGGAGAACAAGGCACAGACTTCAGGGTACTACCAATACAATTGGCGGCTGGTGAACTTTCATGTTGGAGGGGCGCCAGGGCGAAACGTAGCCCCTCACCCTTTCCAAACCACATCCATTTTTATAACTCCTCCCCCTGATGTCATAATGACCTTTATAAGCCCCACCCAATGACCTTATACTTGCAATTCCCATTGAAATGCATGATCAGCAATGCAGCAATGTCAAGAAGTAAAGTAACAATGTGTTAAATTCATTGGTATACAATATAGATTGAAAAAACTCATGTGACAAGACTATAGCAATATCATAATTGCACCTATACGCATTAACAGAAAAATTAAAACAGTGACACTTACCATTAGTTGGCTCTTCTTCCCAGGGTATTCACATTCAGTAAGTTGACCAACGAGTACAAACAAATCTGCTGCCACAGAGGGTTTGCACCTGGGGTTGAAAGAAAACAAGCAAATCAATCAGACCATTCAAGAACAAAACCATACTTTAAAAACCTTAAAAGACCAAGTGGAATTATATAGGCCCCAAACATACCTTAAAAGACCAAGTGTGACCATATAGGCCCCAACCGCACCTTAAAAACCTTAAAAACCAAGTGTGACCAAATAGGCCCCAACCACACCTTAAAAACCTTAAATAACCAAGTGTGACCAAATAGGCCCCAACCACACCTTAAAAACCTTAAATAAACAAGTGTGACCATATAGGCCCCAACCACACCTTAAAAACCTTAAATAACCAAGTGTGACCATAAAGGGCACAACCACACCTTAAAAACCTTAAAAGACCAAGTGTGACCATATAGGCCCCAACCGCACCTTAAAAACCTTAAATAACCAAGTGTGACCAAATAGGCCCTAACTGCACCTTAAAAACCTTAAATAACCAAGTGTGACCATATAGGCCCCAACCGCACCTTAAACACCTTAAAAGACCAAGTGTGACCATATAGGCCCCAACCACACCTTAAAAACCTTAAAAGACCAAGTGTGACCATATAGGCCCCAACCGCACCTTAATAACCTTAAATAACCAAGTGTGACCATATAGGCCCCAACCGCACCTTAAAAACCTTAAATAACCAATCAAAACCATACAGGACCAAACTGTACATAAAAAAAAAAAAAAATTACAAATACAAATATATATATATATATATATATATATATATATATATATATATATATATATATATATATATATATATATTGAAATATATATATATATATATTTATATATCAATCAATATATCAATCAATATATCTATCAATATATATATATCAATCAATATATAAATCAATCAATATATAAATCAATCAATATATAAATCAATATATATATATATATATATATATATATATATACACACACACATAAAGCAATGTACATATAACAAAAAAATATATTATTTGATATTTATTAATTGATGTACTTTATTAATTATTTGATTATTGCTCATGTATTTTTATTAGACATTATTTATTATACATATTACAGTGCTATTTATTTGCTATACATGTTACAGGATATTATCCTGTAACATGTATATCACATAAATAGCCCTGTAATATGTATAATACATACAAGTTCACACTAACCTTTTTTGTCCTTATAGGCTTCCATACCTGCTTTGCAAATTTTTTAAAGACTCTGATTGGTTGAAATCAATGTCAATCAAAATTTCAGCCAATCAGAGTCCTTCAAAAAATAGAATAAAAGGAGGATCGTGGGGAAAAATTCAATTAGTCGCCGGGGGAGCTCCTTGTAGGAGGAGCTTCATTAGATTGTTTTTTTTTTTTTTTTTAGAGCGTCAGGTTTTTTAAGTGGAGGCCTCTTGCAGAGGGCCAGAATGGATGGACAATGGCTTCAATCAAGATGAGGACAAGGGCTTCTATCAAGATTTAAGGACATGGGCTTCAATCAAAATTGATTGGAATGCCCGACTATCCAGGGCAGAAGGCCACCGCTGGAGGGGTCAATTTGACAGGTAAGTGTGTGCTGTTGTTTACTTTATTATTGTTTTTTTTTTTCCCCCTTCCCTTTTTTTTATCTTTAAAAGTGACAGGCAATGTATTCTTTTTATTTTAACTGCAATGTTAAAGATACATTGTCTGTTACTTTTAAAAATGGAATTAAAATATTGGGGGGGGGGGGCTGTTTTGTTGTTGTGTTTTTTTGTTGTTTTTTTTTTTTTACTGTAAGGTAGGTGGGTTGCTAGTTGGGCCAGGGTGGGGTGTGGGTCACTGGGTCAGGGTTGTAGGTAGGTGGCTTGGCTTGGTACTACCAAGCCACCTACCTATCACCCTGACCCAGTGACCACACCCCACCCTGGCTCAACTACCAAGTTTTTTAGTTAGGTCAGGGTGGGGGTCATTAGGTCAGGCAGGCTATTAGGTGGATTGCTAGTTGGGCTAGGGTGTGGTGTGTGGTCACTGGGTCAGGGTTGTAGGTCGGTGGCTTGGCTTGGTACTACCAAGCCACCTACCTATCACCCTGACACAGTGACCTCACACCACACCCTGGCCCAACTTCCACATTGGTAGTTGGGTCACTTAGTCAGGGTGGTAAGTAGGTGGCTTGGTAGTTGGGTCAGGATGGGGTCACTGGGTCAGGGTGGTAGGTAGGTGGCTTGGCTTGGTACTACCAAGCCACCTACCTACCACCCTGACCCAGTGATTCCACCCTGACCCAACTACCAAGTTGGTAGTTGGGTCAGGGTAGGGTCACTTAGTCAGGGTGGTAGGTAGGTTGCTTGGTAGTTGGGTCAGGGTGGGGTCACTGGGTGAAGGTGGTAGGTAGGTGGCTTGTCTTGATACTACCAAGCCACCTACTTACCACCCTGACCCAGTGATTCCACCCTGACCCAACTACCAAGTTGGGTCAGGGTAGGGTTACTGGGTCAGGGTGGTAGGTAGGTGGCTTGGTACTAGTTAGGTAGGTTAAGGTGCCAAGGTAGGGGTGATCGAGGGGTGGCACAGGCCCCATGGGGTTGATCGGGGGGGTGGCACAGGCATTGTTGGCCTAGGTGGGTGGGTGGGTGACAGGTAGGCATAGTGGGTTACTGGGGGACCCTTTTTTTATTAGGGGGACTAGGGGCTTTGGCTGGGCAAGGCAGGGCACTGAGGGCAGTGTTTCTACTTACTTGTAGATGGGTTCTTTAGCACCAGGAGAGGGAAACAGAGGGGGCTGGCTTAGAGGGTCAGATTTTTATAGCAGGGCTGCCAGGGCACCTGTCAGTCAAACACTAACTCGGGTCTCTATTTGTTAGTGGGCGCCCTGGGCTAACGGTCTGGGTGGGCTTATGTGGGGATCATGGAAACTAGACAGCCTCTCAGCATTGATTGGATGATGCTGAAAGGCTGCCAGTCATTGAAATTGATACATTTTCACTGCCCATGCATAGCATCTCCCTGGTGGCTTCACGGCATTCATTAACGGTCATGACTCGCTCTCACAGTGTCAGGTTAGTGTAATATGATCACACAGTGCAGGGAAGCTAGTTACAATGGATAGCACACAGCAGTTAAGGCATACAAGGGGTTATCTTAAAGTGACAGTGTCACAGGGAATATTTTGAATGAAAGCATACTTAAGAAAGAACACTTAAATGCTAATTTAAAGATGATATTTTATTGTTTTATGATTATTTCTAATTATTATTTGTCTTTTTTTATTGCTGGGTCACTGAAAACTTTTGGGAGGGTGCTTGCCCCGACGCCCCTATGGACGGGCCGCCACTGGCCAATACCAACATTTATATCATTATAACTGAGGAAGCCGTCAGCAAAACGGAGAAACGCATTTGTTGAAGTGTATTTACACCGAA
Source organism: Discoglossus pictus (assembly GCA_027410445.1). Lineage (NCBI taxonomy): Eukaryota > Metazoa > Chordata > Amphibia > Anura > Alytidae > Discoglossus > Discoglossus pictus. The sequence continues at coordinate 347,956,934 of CM050164.1, read as the reverse complement.
AAATCATCTCCAACACCTCAAAGAAAGTGGAAACATAATTTTGTGCACCAACCTAACAACGTTTTTATAGGTTTTAAATCTTTTAGAGTTTGTTTTTACTTTTTTATTTTTTCTTTGTTTTATCCGTTGTATACGACATACACCAACGATGGACTACTGTGTATATTTTATCTGTTGCAATCTACGAATAAAACCTTTTTATCAACCCTGGTTTCCATCTCATTGATTTGGGGTGCGTTTGAAGGATCCATGGCTGTTTGGACACTATCATTATAGCAAAACCGCAACATCAACAGGTGGCCATATCCACAGTACCAGTCTACCTCACTGACACCTGGATTTTTGCACTGTGAGAACAGATCTTAATGGCAACTAGCCAATTGATAGATACATAGCATCTATCTATCTGTCCGCCATCAGTACAATATATATATATATATATATAAATAACATTTCTACATAGCAGAGACCAACTTTGAGAGCTTCAGACCAAACATTATCCCATAAAATTGGGACTACTGAAGGGATTGTGCGCTTTTTCCACTCCACCTTTGAATAAAGAGTTCTTTAGCCATGTTCTTTGAAGTTACTGTTGAACAGCTTCTGGATATCCTGTGGCATAGTCCAGTATTACTAGCAAAAACTGGTGTCCTCTAGCTGATCCATGGCTATCCTCTAAAAAAAAGGCTCCTCAATTATTGGTAATGCTATCAACAGGCTCCACATTTCAGGCCAAGGTACGGTCATCTTGAATTCTAGACAGGATGCAAAATACTGAGTAATTTCTACATATATAAATGGCAAAATTCATCTCAATGTTTTAGAACTTCCTAGGTGTCCTCCAAGCAGATTTCAATGACCCAGTTTTATTGCTTTCTTTCTCTGGATTTTATGGATCACAAGTTGCTCCAACAATTCAGTAAAGGAGATTATTCTGTAGAAAAAATATGGGCATTGGTTCCATTCTCTTCCGGAAACAGATACAATGTTTACTAATATTAGCTTGTTCCGTATATTCTGAGGTAGTGGGTCTGAAGCTTGATCATGTGCAAATATATTGTTTTCAGAAGAAAACTGCTGTAAAGTGAAACATTCCTTTTCAGACTCTCCTGTACTGACTCTTTTGTGATCATTATTAGACATAATGCCTTCTCTCACCTTATCTCCTTTCCTCAGCCTGACTGGCAGCTAAAAGCGTCCTCACAAACTTTTGTCCTTATTTCTGTACCAAAATTGCTAGTTTTTTCTTCTTACCCTATGTGTGATATAGGCATTCCTTGGTCCAGCAAATAGGTTACTGTCAAAACATGACAGATGTGACCAGACAGATCCTTGAGCAACTTGGGTTTTCTCCTCAGTATTTTCTATGGTTTCCAAATTGTTGATTTGAAGGATATCCTAAAAAGCAAGAAAATCCCTGTTTTAAAAGGCTGGAAGTCAGAGACAGGATAAATAGGCATTCAGCAACAAAAAGAGCCCAGGAAACTGTTTTGTAACTAGAAGACAGCGGACTGTAGGTAGTAGGAGATCCTGGGGAACAGGATGCAGGTGTATTGACCACAAGTGAAGGAGGCCTGGCAGGGTAGACTCAGGTAACTGGAGACAGGAATATAACTCTGGGATGATGCCCACACAGGAAGCTCTAATATGGTGCAAGACAGGCAGGTAACTCTGGGATGGTAATGCCCTGAGGTGCCAGACAGTAGGTAGCGCCTGGGACTTGCAAGACAGTAGGTTGTTCTGGGAGGTACCAGAGAGGAGGTAACTTTGGATGGTGCCAGACAAAAGGCAGCCCTGGGTGGCAGTGGCGTAGCTAGAGCTATTGCCACCCGGGGCTTTTCCTTAGTTTGTGCCCCCCCAAAATGTGAACAATATTCATTAATTTATATATATATCTATACCTATATCTATATATATATATATATATATATCACATCACATATATAGTTGTGAGCGTACGAGTTGTTGCTAACGCTTGCGGGCTCGCGTAACGAGGGCTGCGGGCGAGGGCCTTAGTTGCTGGCATGGAGTGCGGAAGGCGCTCCTTGCCAGCAACTGCGACCCTCGCAAAATTTACGTTCAAACGCAAACAACCACACAACAACCGCGACCGTGCAAACAACACGACACACAAACTACGACCCTCGGAAACTTTACCTCGCAACGCAAACAACATACGAGACACGTTACCACACATTACGACCTCGCAACAATCGGACGCAACTCGCGAACATTACAAAACACAATAAATACACACAGCACATACATAAAAAGCTTACCTACAGCAAGAGGGAGCATCCAGAACCTCAAAAAAGCAACTTAGACCTTCATTTAACTCAAAATAAAAGAGTTTACACACAAATAAATTCGTTAAGCGAGAGAAAAAATGGCCGCCGAACAAAACGAAAATGAGGCTACAAACGCAAACAACATACAAGACACGTTAGCACACATTACGACCTCACAAAAATCGTCCGCAACCCACGAACATGAAAAAATGAAAAACACAATACACACAACACATACATAAAAAGCTTACCTACAGCAATAGGGAGCATCCAGGACCTCAAAAAAGCAACTTACACCTTCATTTAACTCAAAATAAAAGTTTTTTACACTCAAAAATTCTCTAAGCGAGAGAAAAAATGACTGCCGAACAAAACGAAAATGAGGCTACAGCACTCTAAACACGCAAAACACCACAAGAAACTCTTAAAAGACCTACGGATATTCCGCTAAGACGCATTCCACACATTACCCGCCATTTTACGCCAATGCGGAAGTACACGACTACGCTAACGGTTTGGTCTCGCGCACACACAGTACTACACTGCACACATTCAACACGCTTACACAGCAGCTCCACACCACTAATGCTGCAGCAACATCAAAACAGATACTCTCCTCCTCTTCCCCCATGTCTCTCTCCCCTTGTCTCTCTACCACCCCTCCTCCCCCTTGTCTCTCTCTTCCCCCTCCTCCCCTGGTCTCTCTCTTCCCTCCTTCTCCCTCTTGTCTGTCTCTCTCGCCTCCTCCCCCTTGTCTTTCACCCCCTGTCTCGCTCCCCCTCCTCCCCTAAGTGTCTCTCCCCCTCCTCCCCTTGTCTTTCTCTCACCCTCCTCCCCTTTTCTCTCTCCCCTCTCCTCCCCACTGTCTTTTCCCCCTCCTAGCCCTTGTTTCTCCCCCCTCCTCCCCCCTGTGGCTCTCTCCCTTGTTTATCTCATCCTAACCTCCCCATTGTCTCTCTCCCTCCTCCTCCCTCTTGTCTCTCTCCTCCTTCCACTTGTCTCTCTCCCTCCTCCTCCCCCTGTCTCTCTACCCTTGTGTTTCTCTTCTCACCCCCTACTCCCCCTTGTCTCTCTCTCCCCCTCCTCCCCCTTGTCTCTCTCTCCCCCTTCTCTCTCTCTCACCCCCTTCTCCCCCTTGTCTTTTTCTCCCCTACTCCCTCGTGTCCCTCGTGTCTCTCCCCCTCCTCCTCCCCCTTTTCTCCCTCTCCTACTACTTATCTCTCTCTCCTCCTCTCACTTGTCTCTCTCTCTCCTCCTCCCACTTGTCTCTCTCCCCCTCATCCCCCTTGTCTCTCTTTCCCTCCTCCTTCTTGTCTTTTTTTCCCTCCCCCTTGTCTCCCTTCCCCTCCTCCCACTTGTCTCCCTTCCCCTTCTTCCCCTTGTCTCTCTTCCCCTTCTCCCCCTTGTCTCTCTTTCCCCCTTTCTCCCCCTTGTCTCTCTCTTTCCCCTTCTCTCCCTTGTCTCTCACTTCCCCCTCCTCCCCCTTGTCTCTCTCCCCTGTCTCTTTCTCCCCCTCCTCCCCCTTGTCTCTTTCTCCCCCCTCCCCCTTGTCTCTTTCTCCCCCTCCTCACCCTTTTCTCTCTCTTCCCCCTCCTCACCATTGTCTCTCTCTTCCATCCTCCCCATAGTCTTTCTCTCCCTCCTCTTCCTCTGTGTTTCTCTCTCCCTACTCCCGTGTGTCTCTCTCCACCCTCCTCCTCCCTTTCTCTCTCCCTCCTCCTTCCCTTGTCTCTCTTCCTCCTCCTCCCCCTTGTCTCTCTCCCTCCTCCTCCCCTTGTATATCTCCCATTTCCTCCCCCATGTGTCTCCCCCTTGTTTATCTCTCCCCCCTTCACCCTTATCTCTCTCCCCTCTTCCCCTTGTCTCTCTCCCCTTGTCTCTCTCACCCCCTTCTCCCCTTGTCTCTCTCTCCCCTACTCCCCCGTGTCTCTCTCCACCCTCCTCCCTGTGTCTCCTTCTCCCCCTCTTCTTTCTCCCTCCTCTTCCCCCTTTCTCTCTCCCACCTCCTCCCCTTTGTCTTTCTCCCCTTGTCTCTCTCCCCCTCCCACGTGTCTCTCTTATTCCACCTCCCCTTGGCTCTCTCTCCCTCCTTCTCCTCCCCCTTGTTTCTCTCTTCCTGCTCCTCCCACTTCACTCTCTTCCTCCTGCCCCCCATTGACTCTCTTCCTCCTGTTCTCACTTGTCTCTCTCCCTCTCACCCCCTTGTCTCTCTCTCCCCCTCCTTCCCCTATTCTCTCTCTTTATCCTTCTCCCTTTTGTCTCTCTCTTCCCCCCTCCTTCCCCTTGTCTCTCTATCCTATTACTCCTGCTTGTCTCTCTTTCTCCTACTCTTCTCGCCCTTTTCTTATGCTGCCCCTTCCTCCCCCTTGTGTCTCTCCCCCTTTTCCCCATTGTCTCTCTTCCCCTCTACCGCCTTTGACTCTACCCCTTGTTTCTCTCTCTCCATCCTCCCTCTTGTGTCTCATTCCCTCCTCCTTTCCCATGACCCTCTCCCTCCTCCTCCCACTTGTCTCTCTCCCTCCTCCTCCCAATTGTCTTTCTCCCTCCTCCTCCAACTTGTCTCTCTCCCCCTCTTCCCCCTTGCCTCTCTCCCCTCGTCTCTCTCACCCCTTCTCCCCTTATCTCTCTCTCCCCTACTCCCCTGTATCTCTCTCCACCCTCCTCCCTGTGTCTCCTTCTCTCCCTATACTTTCTCCCTCCTCTTCCCCTTTTCTCTCTCCTGCCTCCTCCCCCTTGTATTTCTGCCCTTGTCTCTCTCTCACCCCCTTCTCCCCTTGTCTCTCTCCCTCCTCCTCCCCCTTGTTTCTCTCTCCCTCCTCCTCCCTATTTTCTCTCTCTTTTCCCTTCTCCCCTTTGTCTCTCTCTCCCCCTCCTTCCCCTTATTTCTCTCTCCTAGTACTCCTGCTTGTCTCTCTTTCTCCTGATCATCTCCCCCTTGTCTTACTCTGCCCCCTCCTCCCACTTGTGCCTCTCCCCCTTTTCCCCATTGTCTCTCTTCCCCTCCACCGCCTGTCACCCTACCCCTTGTTTCTCTCTCTCCATCCTCCCCCTTGTGTCTCTCTCCCTCCTCCTTTCCCTTGGCCCTCTCCCTCCTCTGCCCACTTGTCTCTCTCCCTCCTCTCAAATGTCTATCTCCCCCTCCCCCCTTGTCTCTCTCTTTCCCCCTTCTCCCCCTTGTCTCTCTCTCCCCCTTTCTCCCCATTGTCTCTCTCTCTCCTCCTCCATGTCTTTCTCTGCCCCCTCTTCAACCATGGGTCTCTCCCCCTCCTCCATATTGTATCTCTCCCCTTCCTACCCCTTATCTCTCTTCCCCTCCACTCCCTGTCACTCTTCCCCTTGTTTTTCTCTCCCCCCTTCTCCCTTGTGTCTCTCTCCCTCTTCCTCCCATTGTCTCTCCCCTTGTCTCTCTATTACACCTTCTCCCCCTTGTCTCTCTCCCCCTACCCCCGTGTCTCTCTCCCCTGTCCTACCCCTTTCCTCTCTACTGCCCTCCTCCCCCTTGTCTTTCTCCCTCCTCCCCCCTTATCTCTCTCCCCTCCTCCTCTTGTGACTCTACCCCTTGTGTCTCTCTCCCTCCTCCTCTCCCATTGTCTCTCTACCTCCTCCTCCCCCTTGTCTCTCTCCCCCTCCTTCCCCTTGTCTTTCTCTCCCCTCCTCCCCCTTGTATCTCTCCCCCACCTATCCCCTTGTCTCTCTCCCCCTCATCTCTCTTCCCCTCCTTCCCCTTATCTCGCTTCCCCTTGTCTCTCTTCCCCTCCTTCCCCTTGTCTCTCCCCCCTCTTCCCCATATCTCTCTTCCCCTTGTCTCTCTTCCCCTCCTTCCCCTTGTGTCTCTCCCCCTCTTCCACCTTGTCTCTCTTCCTCTCCTCCCTTTGTCTCTCTCTTTCACTCCTCCTCCCCCTTGTTTCTCTCTTTCCCCCTCTTGTTTCTCTCTCCCTCCTCTTCCCCCTTGTGTCTCTCTTCCTCCACCTCCCCCTTGTCTCTCCCCCTTGTCTCTCTCTCGCCCCCACCTCTCCCTTTTCTTTCTCTCCCCCTTTTACCTCTTGTCCCGCTCCCCCCTAATCCCCCATGTCTCTCTCCACCCCCTTGTCTCTCTCCCCCTCCTCCCCTTGTCTCTCTCCCCCTTTTTCTCTATTGCCTCCTCCTCCTCCCCCTTGTCTCTGTCCCCTTCTTCCCCTTTGTCTCTCTCCTCCTTTTCTCTTTTGCCTCCTCCGCACCCTTGTCTCTTTCTCCCTCTCCTCCCCCTTGTCTCTTTTGCCCCTCCGCCCACTTACCCTAACACCCCTCACACTTATCCATAACACCCATCAACCTAACACCGAACCCTAACATTCTCAAACTTATCCCTAAGACCTAACACCCCCCACACTTATCCCTAACACCCCTTCTCCACATGGTCTCTCTCCTTCCCCCCTCCCCATTGTCTCTCTGCCCCTCCTTCCCCTTGTCTCTCTCCCTCTCCTTCCCCTTGTCTCTCTCCCCCTCCTTCCCCTTGTCTCTCTCCCCCCTCCTTCCCATTGTTTCTCTCCCCCCTCCTTCCCCTTGTCTCTCTCCCCCTCCTCATTTCTCTCCCCTCCTCCCCTGTTTCTTACCACTGTGTATGAGCTAGGGGGATGGCCCCGATACACATAGGTAAGAGACAGCAGAGAGGGGGAGAGAAACAAGGGGGGGGGGGGAGAGACAAGAGGGGGCAGAGAGACAAGAGGCTAGGAGGTAGCATGGGGGAAGGCCAAAGAGCTGATGCACTGGATCCGGCGCCCACCACACGCCACCCTAGCTATGCCACTGCTGGGTGGTGTCAGAGAACAGGTAACTTTGGATGATGCCAGAAAACAGGAAGTTCTGGATAGTGCCAGACAGCAGAGAGCTCTGGGAGGTGGAAGACAACATGTAGCTCTGCGAGATGTAATTGGTAGCCATGGAATGTGCCAGACAACAGATAACTATGGGAGGTGCCCGACAAAAGGTAGCTCTGGGAGGTTCCAGACAAAAGGTAGCGCTGTTTAGTGTCAGACAGCATGTAACACTGAATTGCATCAGACAGCAGGTAGTACTGAGAGGTGCCAGACAACAGTCTAGAGGTCAGGTGCAGGCAGAATGCAAAAAGGTAACTCCAAACAATAGGCTAAAGTGAAATACCAGAGGAATCAGGAATCACATATATGCTGGGTCAATTAGCAAAATCCCTGTGACTGAGTAAAGATTCTAAGTCTAATTACCTGATTATAGGTTCCAGGTGTAGATAATCAGGTGTTTGAATCACTCACCAGGTCCTTCAAGGATAGGATCTTAAAGGTGTAGACATGCTTGGCATATGTCTGTGCCTGATAAAGTATATCACTGTAAAAAAGTTCCTTGGTGCCTAACACCTAAACAATGGTAATAATAGTAGAAAAAATATATATAGGAACTATAGGGTACGGAATGGATGATTCCTTTAAATGAGCTACTAGCTAGTATATTCTTAAGTTCATACAGTCTTCCCTCATATGGCAAAATGAATTTGCTAATCCTTGGGAGGACAAAAGTATGAAAAAATATATAAATAGTGTTTAGCTCAGAAAAGTGTGGTTAAAACCAATGTAGAAAAAAGCGCATGGAAGTACTTTACTGGTTATGAAAAAAATAATGTGTTATAGCATACAATAGTGATGCAACTCCTGTTTGCCTGAGACTACTATATGTCATTAATGCTGACTAGCAATTCACAGTAGTCACAAGGAGTAAAGTAACACAGGCAAAAAAATAGCTCAAACATATATAAACCTCTCTTTTGTGATCAATAAACCAAATAACCAGAGTACTTGCGCTTAGATGATAGTCCCGACGGTCCCGTTTCACCCCTTCTGGGGCTTACTCATGGGCTACTGAATTGGAGGTCTAGTGGGGCTTTTATAGCCATTTTTCATCCATTTCCGGTTGTGCAACGCTATTTAGGTCATTTCCTTTTTTTGAAAATTTAAGTGTAGCACTTAAAAACGTCCCCACATTCTTTCCTTTCATTTCTGTAGGTCATTTCCGTTTTTGAAAAGTTAAGTGTAGCACTTAAAAACGTCCCCACGTTCTTTCCTTTCATTTCTGTTAATGGTGGCTTGCCAATCATACGTAATTTGCCAACCACACACTCCATTTTGTTTTATTCAAATTGTTATGCATGAATGCCAATCATGCGTTATTTTGCCAACCAACGCCATTTTAAAAAAAGTTAAGTGTAACACTTAAAAACGTCCCCACGTTCTTTCCTTTCATTTCTGTAGGTCATTTCCGTTTTTGAAAAGTTAAGTGTAGCACTTAAAAACGTCCCCACGTTCTTTCCTTTCATTTCTGTTAATGGTGGCTTGCCAATCATACGTAATTTGCCAACCACACACTCCATTTTGTTTTATTCAAATTGTTATGCATGAATGCCAATCATGCGTTATTTTGCCAACCAACGCCATTTTGATCTAGTTTTAAAGATGCCAAAGTGCTCCAACTACTATATACTGGATCTAAATTCACCAAGGTGAATTTATCCATGGTGGGTCTAAGTAAATCTATATTACTATTTTAAAGTGACCTAGAATATATGAAAAATATTGTTAAACCAACTAATATATAGAGGTAAAAGCAAATGATAGTGAAGGCTAGTGAATTATTATAGTGTTCCAAAAATTGGAAATATCTGAATAATAAAAGTGAAAAAAGAGAGATATATCAATGTGTTAGTGTATATTAAGTGTTTTATAATGTATCTACATATAGATCCAAGTGGATAAGGTGCATGTGATATGGAAAATATATATATATATATATATACATATACATGCACAAACATACACGTATATATACATGATCATAAACATACACACACACACTTGCACACACACATACCTATACCTATATTCATACAAACATATACGCATACATACATATATATATATATATATCTATGGGTGCAAAATGTGAGGTGAAAAGCTAAATGTAAGTGAAAAAAGTGTTATGAAATATTATAAAGTGTGTGTAGTGATAAATGAATAAATATACTATTACACTGTTATAGAAAGGGCGTATATGAAAATCCTTCATTAAGACCTTGTGGGCTTTGGGTATTCAATAAAAAGATCCATTTGCTCTCTAGCTTTAAGAGATCCTTATCAATATCCCCTCCTCTAGGTTTTTGTAACGCTTGATCAATTATTGAAAATTTCATTGCCTCCGGTTTGTTATTGTGAAATTTTTTTATATGTCGAGACACAGATGTCACTGTATAGGAGTGTTCCAAGATCCTTCTCCGCAGTTGGCGTGTAGTTTTACCTATATATAATTTCGGACAGGAACAGATTATAACGTAGACGACGTGCGTAGAGCTGCAGTTGATAAAATGCTTAATTGGATATTTCACATTAGTGTTTGGGTCAGTAAAATCTTTACTGGGGACAATGAACTTACAGGCTTTACATTTTCCGCATTTAAACAATCCTTTTGTGGATGGTAACCACGATGTTGTACTTTGTGTAGTTGGTTTAAAGAAGCTTTTCACCAATTCATCTTTAATACTCTTGTTCTTTCGATAAGTGATAGAAGCTTTTTCGGAAAGGCTGGTACATAATGTAGAGTCATCTGTCAATATATACCAATGCCTGCCTAGTATTTGTTTAATTTCCTTCCAGTCTTTTCCAAATGACATAATACATCTTATTTGGTTGTTTGATTCAGCCTTCTTATTTGAAAATAGTAAATCCTGTCTATCTGATTCAACAGCTCTTTTGTATGCTTTTTTCAAAAGGCGATTGGGGTATCCTCGAGCTTTAAATTTAGCTCTTAGTTGATCTGCTTGAATCTTAAAGACGTCTTGATTGCTGCAGTTTCTTTTAATCCGTAGATACTGACTTATTGGAATTCCTGCTTTTAACGCTCTAGGATGCTGACTAGACCATTTTAATAGAGAGTTCGTTGCAGTGGGTTTTGTGAATGTAGAGGTATGAATCTTTCCGCTTGGGTCCTTTGATATCTTCAGGTCAAGGAATTCTATTTATATGTCTGTGCCTGTTGCAGAGCAGATTCTAACTGTTGACACTGCTCTCACTTTATCATTGCTCTGCCACTCTTTGCTTTCTGGAGATGGTTTTGACACCCTGCGTGGTATGACAGGATAACGCAGGTTAGGGACCACTGGTGCAGTGTTTGTTATCTTTTTCAGAAGTACAGTGTTGATGTACTTTTAGGGTAGAGATTAATTCTTCCTTGTACACTGTTTATGCCTATTTTTTTTAGAATTTTTTATTTCACTAGGCTATATGATTTTACCTGAAAAGAAAGTCCCTACACTTACTGAATTGATTTTAATGCTGAGGTTTTGTAACCATTCTTCTTTGTGGTTTTGATAAATTGGAGATATGTTTATTCTACTCCCACCAAGTTGTTCAGGTTACAAGTGAAATGGTGTTCTGCTAAAAACTAGTCAGTAACTTTACCTTAATATTCAATAGACCCTTTTTTTCATGTCTGTGACTGAGCTTTTTATAATTGTCTAGAACAACCCATAATTGCAATATTACCAGATTTCCCTTTGATTTCCTATTGATTTTCACACATCAGTAATATTACCAGTTTGCTTTTTCTACAATGTCGTTCATCAATTGTAACTTTACCAAGCACTCGCAAAAATACTTTTGACTTGCAACTGTTATTACTTATTTTAAGAAGAGCACCTGTAAAGGCAGAAAAAAGCCTTTTAAAAATAATTAAGTGTCAAATCTGATACTGAAAACACTCACACGTAACCTTTATGAGCCTGGGGATCCCCAAGATTCCCTCATTTATAAAACAGTAAGTAGAGAAAGTCAAGGATACCCCCTTAGATGCAAGAAGGAACCCCTGGGATCCCCTTCTCCGCTCACACCGATCACCCCCTTTCCTCCTCACACCTGATCCCAATACATATAACCATGAGACCACCATGGCACTTAAAATGAACCCCAATGTCACTGAGGAACCCATGTCACAAATAGGAGGTATGCTTCCATGTCATCTTCACTAGTCATTTTGTGTAGGAAGAGATTTGATTTTATCCTGTGTCTAGGCTTTGAAGTACCCATAGCTTTTGTAGGGATCAGGTGCTGTAGCTGGGCCAAAAGTAATTGGGCACAGAAAATCCTACCTAGCTATGCTATTCTCCTACCCAGCAAACATTGAGATAAAACTACTATGAGTGACTGCTGCACGACAAAGCTGAAAATTATGAATTTGACACCAAAACCCTATTGTTATGGATCACTCGCAAACCAGGGAAGTGACGTAACTCCAAACAAATTTAAAAAATATTATGGGTACCAAGCACAAACCTCTCACAAAGGCTTTTAAAACCTTTGCTCAGTCTCCAGCAGCAGTATAGCACCAAAATTATTTTAAAAGGATGTATTTTCTACATTATTTCACAATAAACAGTCTGAAATCAACATATGTGTAATTAAAAATGATCATAATGTATTATTATGTCCGTTTATTAGGCAATATATAAGCTAACATACAACCCAGTACAAGTGGGATTAATACATATCAGGAAACCACGTTGCCTAGGAACAAATGCTCTAATGCATTTATATATATATATATATATATATATATATATATATATACACTAGGTACTTGCCGATCAAAGATGATGGCAAGAACATTTTAAGGCTAGCTATGCTGTTTGCCACACAATGCGAGGCTCTGCCCCCTCTTAGCCTTTGGCGCTCATTGCATGGCTCTCGATGAGCGCCTTTGGCGTTCATCGCGATCCTCTCCCCAGTCTACTTTACGGGCCTTGGCGCTCATTGCAGGCGTCGTCCAACCCACAAGTTTGGTGCTTTGCAATGATCACCTTTGGCACTTATTGCGAGCCTCTCCCCCCAGTGTAGTCCCGCATGCCTGGCGTTGTGCGGATAAGTGTTACTGGCTTCGGCTAAGTGTTACTGTCTTTGGTTAAGTGTAACTGGCTTCAGCCTCATTTTGATCCTGTTTGAGAAAATTTTAGTTTTTTTCAGCCACCATTTTATTCCTCACTTAGCCAATTTTCTATCTTTGAAAAACATCAATTAAGGCTCAAATTACCTTGCAACCTCACTCACTGTGAGGTTTATATTTTATATATATAAAAATTTTTTTTTTTGTGGTCCTTCAAGTTACTTGCTTGATCAAATATCGACCTGGCTTCGGTTAAGTGTTGGATGGATTTGTCTGAAATTACATTTTCCCTTTGGATAAATAGATTTATAGAGGGCATGATCACCATCAGACCATCATGAATGTTTGCTCTGTGACGAATTAAGCTTTTCTATTTAACTTGATCTTAATTCTTTTGCTTTTTGGAAGAGATAAGTTTGCCTCTACAATTCTGAAGTCTACTCCAAGAAAAACTAAGCCCTTGAAGGATGAAGAACTTCTGAGTTGACTGCTGATCCCCTTGATCTCTGCAATGTAATACAATATTACTTTTTTAATCAACAAAGAATTTTGGTTCTGATGTGGTACACATATATTGTGGTATAATGGATAATGGAATATTCTGATTGTGCCCTTACCACCATTCCCATCCAATATGTAACTTCATAAAATGGTTTATAAATGTGGGAGATTTAATTTTCACTCTTTAAGGAGCAATTCCAATCCCAGTTAAGTATTTGATACATAGGATCCCTGTTTCACGCAAACCCATGTTTCAGTCATTTGAAAAAGTCCTTATGTATCCTATGTAGTGAATGCTTTACATGATGTATTGGGGACTTAATCAATCTACGTGTCTAGCTGATTTTCGTGAGGCTCATTACACCTAAGAACAAACAGTAAAGCAAAACCCCATAATAACTGATAGATACAGTTTATAAAAGAGCCTGTGTTGTAGTTTATTCTAGCAAACACAAATATAGGCATAGTGGTCTGTTAATAATGTAGGAGAGATAGAGTTTTGTTGTAAATTTTGTTTAATATCTTTTACACTTTAATTACTGTTCTACTTAAATTACATATTTCACAGTATTCACACATAGCTACATATTGTACACATAGGCCTCAACACATTATTATTATTATTATCATCATCATATTTTATTTGTAACGTGCCAACATATTCCATAGCGCGGTACAGGGCATACCTCCACTTACCCTATATCTCATTCTATACCCTCACCCTTACATCATAAATATACACATAAAATATATATTTTATTCTTTATTACACTTACATTTACATCACACATTAAATAATTTTTTTCATTTCACCTATTGTGTTTGGAGAGGTGATGGAGAGAGGATGTAGGGAGTAGTAAGTATAGAGTCTGCCCTGGTAAGATCAAAAGGAAGAGGTGTTGGGAGAGGAGAGAAAGGGAAGGCGCAGTCAGGAGGATAGGAGGCTGATACCAAACACAGGGCCCTCAATTATACATCAATCAGATGATCATATAATGTTTTTATCTATATACCATTCTTCTCTCATTGCAGCTGTCAGGAGGTCTGAATCAACTACAGAGCCAGAGAGGCGGGCATCGGCTCAGTCAGAGCCAGAGCCACCTTGTAGTGCTCTCATCCACCAGGATCTATATCCTATATCTAGACGAGGAGCACAGGAGTGGATCCAACAGCTCAGAAGATGAGGAGGAGGACTCCCTAAATATGTGGTCAGTGGGTGTACTTGATGGACCTTCTGCCACAACAGCTGAGTTTTGCACCAACAGCCCCCTCCTCCCCCAGATTGATTCGCCACCCAGTCCCACATATTGGACTGAGATGCGGTTCATGCCACCACCACATCAGCTCTTCCTCCTAACACTGGCATACCGTGGCCTTCGACACCAGGCCCACCACCTGCATCCAGTCCCCAGCACCTCCCCACTGGGCCACCACTACTGCCTCCTCCTTCCACAGCCATGCTCGACCTCCATAACAAGATCCACTGTTAGAGGATACCATGGGGGAGATGCTGGTCCTCATGGGGAAGCAAATTGACTCTATGCAGGGGCTCCAGGACAGCATCTCCTCCCACCAGGCCTTAGTGTGCACAACCAATAGGTGAAGTCATACATAGCCAGAATGCTCCAGGTGGGGCAGCACCTTAGCACCCTCACCCAGCTGCTTAGCACATTGCCCAGCATGCTCTGTTCCTAGCACTGCCTCCTTCTCTCAAGGGCCTGCCCAGCACTCCCGCAGCCTGGCCCCTCTTTGCCTACATGCCTCCTCCTCCACCAGTGCTGCTGCAGTGTGGGGGATGCCTCCCCTACAACCCCCCTCGAGTAGGGACCAGGTGCAGTGGCACTTGGGTGTGGGCCATGTGTCAAGGTGGAGTAGGAGATAGGGTCTGTACCTATGATTTCACCTTCACAACAGCACTCAGTGACAATCTATTGGTCCAAGTGTTAACATGTGATCATGATATTTCATAATCAGATGGCTACCCCCTATCACCTCCACTATCCTCTTCTCTGTGGACACTCTGTGGGTTATGTTTAACATTTCACCATCTGATTCCATAAATGAAAACCCCCCCGAGCAGAATGATCTCACAAGCCATTAAATAATCATATAACATGTTTAATAACATGTTTGTTGTAAAGTTTAACCTAGTATTTCGGGGCTGGGTCACTCTAGTGAGTGGGGTTAGACTGATATATAACAAGATATTTCTCCAAGTGAAGGGCACAAATGAGCTAAAAGAGGTTGCTCTCAGAGTGGGATATCATGTCCATAGATCTAACCTATTAAGGTTAGTCCGTTCTCTGATTAAGCACCTCTGACTTTGTTAATTTGTTTATGCAAATTCCCCTTAGGGATTAATCTCCCTAAGAGGCATAGGGGACTCCAGACGTGGACCCCTTGCTCACTGTGCCTTAGGGAGTTCAGCTACACCAGTCCAACAATAGCCTGTTATTGCAAGGCAGCTTTAATACAGAACGGTTTGCCCTGCTCGTAAATGTATTTTAGTTAAGTTGGTTTATTGTTACAGTTACAGTATTTACCACCGTACTACACATACAGATTGTTTTAGCAGCAGATTTTTTTCAGCACCATTCCACTGAAGGTTTGTTAACCATCTGACATCTCTAATTACTGATTAACTGATACATTAATACGATCACTAATTGTCACATGAACACTTTTGGTGTACATGTTCCTGGCCCCTCATTAATTCTCACCTTTTATCAACTATGCTCAACCCCCAGGGCTAAAAACACTCACTACCCCCATAACTTATTTCCCATCACCTGTCACAACCCTTCCACCTTGCCCTTCTCATGTGTCTTCTGGAATGTGAGATCTACATGTAACAAATTCACTTTTATTCACAACCTGTTTATTTCTAACTCCCTCTATATTCTGCCAATCATCGAAACCTGGCTTATTCCTTCAGACACTATAGCCCCTGCAGCACTTTCACATGGTGGCTTTCATTTCACTCACACACCTACACCCGGGAATAAGTAAGGTGGAGGTGTTGGACTATTAATTTCTTCTCACTGCACATTTACCTGCATTCCCCCAGTTCCCTCCGTCCAATTCTCATCTTTCAAAGTTTATACTATCTGCCTCTTCTCCTCCATCAACATTGCCATTGTCACTCCCTCCTCCCCTACAGCTATAAAACTACTTGCACTTTTCCCTTCGCCTCTCACAATGGACAGAATCCCCAACTCACCTTGATGGTCACTCCGTTGACATAATTTTTACAAATCTCTGCAATATATCAAACCTTGTTATATCCCCACTCTATCTTTCTGACCACTATTTCCCATGCTGCAGCCGTAGACTGTAATAATAAAATAAAAAACATCAGTAACACTGTCTCCTATCATAGTGGCCTTAACACCTGGCCTTTGACATTGAGGATACAGTATTTTATCACCCTCTCTTGCAACTTGTCAACATGATCCAATTCCATCACAGCTGATCCCACCACAATATTTTCAACCTTTTTCACCAGGGGTCCTATTCATTCCCCTTCCTGCAGCAACCAGGATTTTTCCAACCACCACACCTCCCCCAGGGAGTTCCTTCCTGCTCTAGTGTACCTGCCATCGAGGATTTGTTGTCTTTTTGTCCAGGAAAAGAAACACGTCAAAATCCGGGGCCAATGCCCTCTTATTCCCCATGTCTTAGGGAAAACACTCCAGTTTGGACACAATAAAATAAAACCTCCAAGGAGGAATGTACAGGTCTGATACTGAAATGAGCATCCATTCTGGAGGCCTGAACTGGAAGCTCCACTTCCTGGGATGACAGCTGGATTAGCACCTCACATCCTCATTTCTTGGCTCCCACCATCTTGACATAACACTCATTAGGATCCTTGGTCACTGGGCCCACCTGGCCTCCTATTACTGTCTGGGATTCAGACTCCACTGCCTCTGGTATGTACGCATCATGAATGGTACAATCCTCAACTGTCCCACTCATAGCAAAATTTTACTTGGCCTGGCCCATTTGTACATCCACTGTGGATAGAGGTTTCACATCCACATGAACTGGGGAAGGGCATTTAAGTACCCTTCTCTTCTCCCACTTTATTTCCTGCACTATTTGTGTCTGGAGGGTCTCCAACTGATCCATGTTTAAACATTGCATAACAGTCCTCCATATCCGCAACCTCCTGGACACCTCGTCCTCCTCAGCTGAAGATAACCTGGGGCCAAGGACTGGGGCTGCAGTGACCTGCACAACATTATCACATACCTACAGTTTGTCCTACCCTCTGCAGTGTTTATTCTCTGGCCTTAGTTCCTCCATCATGTCCTTCTATGTAGATATCCTGCTGCTGTTTACTGCACCAAGATTTTCCACCACTGCCAACCAGATGTCACAACCCAGAGTTGGGGGGCCACACACAACCCCACATGACCTGCAGGAATTCCTCTAGGTTGTGATTTCAGGGTTACCTCGGTGCCTAGCTTAGGTAGTCCATCCATTAACAACCATTCTTCATGACACAGGAAAACAATACTACCCTCAGTGTTTAGGAGCAGAGTTGCAGGCAGAGTACTTCATAACAATTCCAATTATTATCCCCCTAAGATTGAAACACATACCTCAATTTATGTATATCCAACTGACTCCATTTATTGACATCTGACACTGTATTTATAGCAGACAGGGACCAATCACAATAGATTTATTACGATTCTCAACAAGTCAGGATTATTAATTACCCCTGAGAGTTAATCAGATGGTTTTGTTTCTTAATTTTGAATTCACCAGGGGTCCTGTTCACTCCCCGTTTTCCCCATCCTCTTCTTATCCAAATTCTCCACTCTTGGCATCCATGACACTGCGCTCTCTTGGTTCACATCTCCATCTACAGTATACTTCCTTGCTTGGTACCCTAATAAACTATTTTGGATTTCAATACCATCTATATGCTGATATATATATTACCTCTCTGCACCAGAACTAACTCATTCTCTTGTAACTAATTTTGCCAACTGCCTCTCTAGCACACCCTCCTGCCCGCCAGTTCAAACTCAATATGTCAAAGAAGGATCTACTAATCTTCCCACCCTCTTCCACAGCTTCCACTCCTCACATATCTCTCACCATTGACATTGCCTCTCTTTAATTCCATCACTAAATCTTGTCATTTTAATCTAAAAAACTATTCCAAAATACATCACTTTTCTGAAAAGACACAACCAAAATTCTAATACACTTTCTTATCATTGTCTCGCCTTGACTACTGCAACTCTCTGCTTGCTGGCCTCCCCATCACCCATCTCTCTCCACTTCAGATAATAATGAATGCCTCTAATAGACTCACCTACCATACTCATCTCTTGATGTCTGAAGCACCACTCTTTCAGTCACTACACTGGCTGCGTATAGCCTCCAGAATAAAATGTATGCAATATACTATATCTCACCTTTCTATACTTCACCCATGCCCTTTAGACTTTAAGCTTGTGAGTTTTCAGCCTTGTTGGGTGCTTCAGAGAAAGCACGTTGTTTGCTGACTTTAAACTCAATAACAGGGCTCTTCATTCTTTTGGAATTTATTAATTTGTTGTTTGACTTGTATTTACCCTGTTTAGTGATACAGAATATTATGGGCCCTATTCAATTGTCCCAAAAAATTTCCATACGACCCAAAATTACGACCCGCGGGACTTAGAAAAAAAAATATACAAGGTCCTAAATCACACGTAACCACGCAAACACAAAACAATGAAAACACACACAAAAACACAATAATAATAACAAAAACACTCAGCGACACCATGGGTGGACAGCCAGGACCTCTAGAAGTGAGATTGAACGCCAACTTAAGCCCAATTTCACCACTTTTTCTAATTAGTTTCTATGAGAAGGTTAGTAGGAACTTGGATCAAGGCAACTCAGTGGATGTAGTCTATTTAGATTTTGCAAAGGCTTTTGATACAGTGCCACATGGGAGATTACTGAGCAAACTAAGGGATACAGGTATTGCAGTAAATATCTGCTCATAAATTGAGGGCTGGCTAAAAGACAGGAAGCAAAGGGTTGTTGTAAATGGAAAATACTCCGATTGGACTAAATGTAGTAAGTGGGGTTTCTCAGGGTTCAGTATTAGGTCCTCTTCTTCTTAACATATTTATTAATGACTTAGAGGTGGTGATGACACAAAGTTGTGCAAGGTAATTAAATTAGACAATGATGTGCTTTCCCTTCAAAGGGATTTACATAAAATTGAGGAATGGGCATCTAAATGGTAGATGAGATTTAATACGAATAAGGAAAAACAGCCATGCAATTTATAATCTTAATGGAGCAAATATAGGGGTATCCGATATTGAAAAGGATTTGGGAGTACTTGTGGACAACCACCTAGGGAACAGTGCTCAAAGCAAAGCAGCCCTCATTTGGAATATGGAGTACAATTTTGTGCACCACTTCATAAAAAGGACATTTTAGAGTTGGAAAAGGTACAGAGAAAGGCAACAACACTAGTAAGATGAATGGAGGGGCTAAGTTATAAAGAAAGACTAACCAAAGTAAGCTTATTTTCTCTAGAAAAAAGGTGTCTAAGAGGAGATATGATTACCTTATTTAAATACATCCAGGGTCAGTATAAAGATTTGTCAAGGGAGCTTTTTGTGCCAAGAGGTTTTTAACTGACAAGAGGGCATCCCTTGAGGTTAGAAGTAAAAAGATTCCACCTTAAAGAAAGAAAAGGGTTCTTCACAGAAAGGGTGGTTAATCTGTGGAATTCTCTACCAAAGGAGGTGGTGACAGCGGATTTGATGGATAACTTTAAAAGGGGACTGGATTTATTTCTAATTAAAAAGGGAATTCAGGGTTATCATGGATAATTATTGAGACGGTATTGATCCAGGGAGAAATCCGATCGCCAGTATCTTGGGTCAGGGAGGATTTTTTTTTTCTTTGAGACGATTGGCTAATTCTCACTTGGGGTTATTTTTCTGTTTGCCTTCCTCTGAATTAATTAATAATAAAAAAAAAAAAATATTGATTAATAATTAATTAACAACTAATTAATTAATATTTAATCCGCATATTACAGATCAGAGGAGATCTTAAAAAGTTGAACTTGATGGACTGAAAGTCTTTTTTCAACCTTAATTACTGTGGAACTCTGTTACTGTCCTGATATTGGTCCATCTCCTGCTAGCAGGAATACAACAGATCTCATGATTCTACTGGGTAGGATTGATCTAGGATCTTTTCAAACCCATTCAAGCAATAGAGTATAATGTATCATAGGAGTTCATAGAGACTCCCACGGTTTAGGGGTCAATATTAGGTGCCCCATGTGTAGATGTTAGTTTTGTGTACCATGGTGGTCGATGAGACCCCCCACCCCATGGTAATTGCTTATTTAGTATAGTATATAGTAGTGTTCTGCTGAGCATCGTATACTATAGGGAATACCATGGGTGTCCATAGGGACCCTCATGGTACCAAGTTAATAGATGGTGACATGGGCGTCCATAAGTCCCCCCACAGTTATACTTTAGATGGGCTATTGAGGGGCTACCCATCGTATAGATGCATAGCAGGTATTAAGGAGGAATCCCTGGGGATATAAGTGCTCATAGGGTGTAGTAGGTCTTATTTGAAGGGGTAATAAACTCCTGCATTCATTTTTTTAACCCTTTCCCTGACATAGGGAAACTGTTTCTATAGATATATAGGGATAAGGGAGGATGTTAGGGCTAGTGCAGTTTGTTTAAGTTAGTTGGCTCTGTTCTGTGTTAAGGAATGTCCTGCGACAAGGCTCAAATCATGTTAGGGCTAGAGATCTTTGGGCAAAACACTTTAGGTGCTAATCAGTAAGTTTTATTGGATTGTTTTTTTTGGGAGCTATAGCAAATCTCTGTAAACTAATTTTTCAAAGCTCTCGTAGCTGTGAGTCAGCCCACTGAGAGATCTTGAGGGAGCCATTTAATGGAGGCCTAAGATGTCAGTATGGAAATGGAAATATATAGATCAAGGTACGGTCTGCAGTTCCATTTTTTTTTAACTCAAATTCCTCATTCTCTCTCCCCCTCCTTCTCTCTCACCCTCTTTCTTCTCTCTTCTCCCTCCCCTCTTTCTCTCTACCCCATGTCTCTGTCTGACCTTTTCCTCTATCTCTCTCTCCCCCCATGTCTTTCTCCTGTCTGGGCTGCTCAGGATTGGGGCGGACCAGAGCGCTCTCCAGGGAGACACTGAGGAGGTTTTGTGAGGTTGTCTGGTCCCCAGCCCCGCCTCCTCCATATATGCACTAGTGAAGCATGTGTCCCTGACTTCAATATCTGTCTGAGATCAGTCTGATGTAAGTAACAGTGAATCTGTCTGCTGACTTTTGTGTCTTCTCTAGTGATGTCCCGAACAGTTCGCTGGAGAACTATTTGCGGCGATTTTCGCATGTTCGCATCCGCCGCGAACGGCGAACACATGCGCTTTTCGGTTCGCCCCTTATACTTTATCATTGAGGAAACTTTGAACATCATTTATTTTATTTTATAATTTTTTGTGTGTAATCTATGCCTGCCTGCCAGCGAGTGTGTGTGACAGGCTAACACCTAACAGCTTATATTGTGTTTATTTTCACTACTCATACCTGGTGGTGTAACATACAATGAAAACAACCATTTTTTTTCTGTAATCTAATTTCAGTAGCTGCCTGTGTCAGGCTCACAGCTTATATTGTGCTCAGTGACATAAAACAAAACTTTTTTGACTGTAATAGATTGAATAGCAATTGCCTGCCTACAGGCGTATGTGTGAAGCCTATTGCATCTACTCTGCCAACTTTTGCCAGTGCACAGTGACACTCATATCTTATGGCACCTTAGATTGCATGCGCAATTGAAGTGGGAGGACCGACCAAGCATCTTTTTCCATCTCCCGCTTCCAAAAATCCATGCCATATACACGTCCCCTGATAGTAAACGTAACAGGGATTAAACCGATAGGAATAGTACTACTTAACAGTACACACCTTAAAATAACGCAGACAGAGGCAACGTGTATAATCTTCCATGCTGTGCAGTGGAAGCCCCCAGACTCTGACCTGTGTATAATCTTCCATGCTGTGCAGTGGAAGCCCCCAGACTCTTACCTGTGTATAATCTTCCATGCTGTGCAGTGGAAGCCCCCAGACTCTGACCTGTGTATAATCTTCCATGCTGTGCAGTGGAAGCCCCCAGACTCTGACCTGTGTATAATCTTCCATGCTGTGCAGTGGAAGCCCCAGACTCTGACCTGTGTATAATCTTCCATGCTGGGCATTGGAAGCCCCCAGACTCTGACCTGTGTATAATCTTCCATGCTGTGCAGTGGAAGCCCCCAGACTCTAACCTGTGTATAATTTTCCATGCTGGGCAGTGAAAGCCCCCAGACTCTGGAAGTCTGAAGAAGAGGAGTCAAAGGAGGAAGGTGGCTTTGATGAGGTGGAAGACCAAACACAGCAGGCATCCCAGGGGGCTTGTTGTCACCTTTCGGGGACCCTTGGTGGCTGGGTGGAGGAAGAGACCTTCAATGACATCAGTGAGGACAAGGAACGGGACATGGCTAGCTTGGTATCCAACCTTGTGCAAATGGGGAGTTTGCGGTTGTGCAAAGGGACTGTTTGCGGTTGTTTGCAGTGCATTAAACGGGGAGATTGGTCTGTTACTGTGAAGTGGGTGTAACCCTTACACTACCTGATCGATACAACATCATACCTGATGTTTTAAAGCATGTTATTCCAAACAATTTAGGAATGTTAGGTGATTTATGCCCTTTATGGCTTAAAACCAGATTTTGCATCAACTATGTAATTTTCCGTGGGAGTTTTGCCATGGATCCCCCTTCGGCATGCCACAGTCCAGGTGTTAGTCCCCTTGAAACAACTTTCCCATGACTATTGTGGCCAGAAAGAGTCCCTGTGGGTTTTGAAATTCGCCTGCCCATTGAAGTCTATGGCGGTTCGCTGGGTTCGCCCGTTTGCGAACATTTGATGGAAGTTCAGGTCCGCTGTTCGCGAACGGATAATTTAATGTTCGCGACATCACTAGTCCTCTCCATATTAATGGGCATTTTCCCACATAGCTGATTATCCAGAGACCTAGCTAATGGTTAGTAATGCTTGCAGATGGGTTTCAGGTGAGTTGGTATATTTTTACAGTTACAGTGTTTAGCACTGTACTGTACATGCAGGTTGATTGGTTGATTCGTTTTTTTATCCTCTGCCGCCTTTTTTTAGTTGACCACTTTTTTTCAGATTTTTGTTTTGTCACCACACTGTGTGTTTGAAACTGAATCATATTACACAGTCCAGAGGTTTAATCATCTATTTAATTGAGCAGATCTAGACAAGTTGTAAGTGCTATACATATCAATGGTTTCTTCCATTAAATGGAGTGATTTTTGATGATCCTTTTTTTCATCAGTTTCCGGTTGCAGTGGTCTAGTGACCACAAAATACCCTGGTAGGTGCTATGCAACATGCTTATTCTAGGCTATCACATTACCCCCTGTAGGTATCCCCTTTTTACTACAAGCCTCTTCCTCTCCCGGGATCCGCCCACACCATAACCATTATATTAATGCACAGTCTTGACCATTGCTGATTGTGCTCTGTGTATAAAATAAAGCTTTGTTATACCGTTCTAACCATGTCAGTGTCTTTTAAATGGTTGGGGTTATGGGACATCCACATACATCACATTTGTATCACATTCCCATTTATGTAAGCTAATCAACCATGTTTACTATGCAGTAGATCAATACATATAACAATAATAAAAGTCATAATAGCATTAGATATCACATATAATAGTTGTCAAACTGCGATTTGTGGAACCAAGATGTGCAACTTGCTGCAATCAGCGCTGAAGGTGTTCATTGCAGGCTCCAGCGCCATCACACATGCGAGCCTTGGAAAGTGAGGTGAAGCAACCGTGCCGCACTTAGGCTGCAATGAGCGCTGAAGGTGCTCATTGCAGCCATCCACTCCGTCACACAAAATTAGAACACACTTACACACAGCACGAGGGGAAAAAGGAAGCCTGGGAGTGAGGTTGCAAGTGAATTACACAAATAAATCGCCAAAGCAAGAAAAAAATGGTGAACAAAAAAACGCCAAATCTCAGAAACAGCTCTGCAACGTCAGAAACTCAGAAAATAAACGGCAAAAACAGTAACACTTACATTAACAACGCCAGGCACATGAGACCAATGAGGAGCAAAAGCCTCACATTGTATGGAACCTAACATTGCCAGCCTTTTATGACCATAATATATCATATATAATCGAAATAAAGGATTAATACACATGTAAAGTTAAATTAGTGATACCGTGGAGTATCAATATTCCCCTGAGGGCCTGCTTAAAATATGACAGGTGATACAGAAGTGGGTTGCCAGTTTCTTCTCTAGTGGAGTGTGATTTGTCTAACCTTTCTGCTATGATGTGCCCACCTACAGTGGCCCTACATGTTTTAACTCACAGCTTCATTCAGGTACACAAGCCCCTTCATCACCACCACTTAGCAATCCAGAAGGGGACCAGGGGAACATACACCACACTAATGTAAATTAATGAACCGCAAAATATAATGTGAGGTCACCAAATGGGAATGGGTATACATCTTGGCACATGGCCACCAGCAATGGCTTTCCAGGATCGGTATAGCAGGGATTACCCCTGATGAAGGTGAGTTGGCCATTGATCCCTGTGCCTCTGCACAGCCTCCATGTATTTTTGCAGCCTTTCCTAATTTGTTAGAGTAGTTTAGTGTTGTGTATGTGCCCCTGGTCCCCTTGTTGTTTGCAAAGTGGTGGTATTAAAGGGGCTTGTGTACCTGAATGAAGCTGTGATCTATACCATGTAGGGCCAGTGTAGGTGGGCAGGTGATAGCAGAGAGGTCAGACAAATCACAGTCCACTAGAGAAGGAACTGGCAACCCGCTCTAGTATCTTTGGTATGCAAACCTTGTGGACATGCACAGACAGAGACATTAGTAGGTGTGCTGCAGTCCACTGGGTCATAGAGAGTCTGACACAACTGAGGGACTGAACAACCATATCTGAAATGTTCCTCTGGTACTTGATGTATGCCATGCAGAGGTGTAATTTGTCCACATTTGTTGTCCAATGTAGATGTGATGAGTGAAATGTATATGAGATGATCTTTGTATTTTTAGATTCCGCATTAAAGCCTCTGTGAGTGTGAAAGGGTTAATATGTCAGCCATTTGCATGTATTTGTGTTGCAATTTAATGAGATAGTGTGTCTTTAATAGCTTTCAGCATGTTGCAGCATGGCTTTTCATATTGGCATATGCATTTACTATTACAACCTATAAAATACAATTTTATTTTTTGCTGTATTTGATATTTGGAAGTTGTTGTGCATGTAATTGTAATGTCTTCCATTGCTTTCCCCGTGTTTTAAAGTGCATTGGTGTCTTTATATTGTCATTTGCAGTGTTACAAACTAGTCTGGAAACCCTTTGCAGGTCCTACTTGGAAGCCATAAGCTTTGGATTGCCATTTGGCGTTTGTGAGCTTAATCACGGCTGAGGTGTTGAGCGATTTTTGCAATTGAATAGCTATTTGCGATTTTCACAAACGGAAGTGTTGAGGCCTGGAAAGATGAAAGGCTTCAGGAGGTAGGTTTAACCATCTGCATATTTTCAAGGCAGTAACTCTAAGGCGCTTGGAGCACGCAAAAAGACGCCAATTGAATAGCAAATTAACTTGCAACCTCATTCCATGTTTCTATATATTCAATAGCAGCTCCCCCTAAGATGGTGAATTGAAAGAAAGTTGAAGTTTAGAGTTTAGAAAAGAGCTTTAGAATAGTACATTTTTTTTCAAAATATGCCACTACATTTTTCCATCTACTTTATAAAAGATCAAACACATTTTTAAGTTAAAAAGCAAATTAATGTGAATTAAAATATGTTTTCTATAATAGTTATTCTTTATTGATATAACTTTTTAAAATATAGTCGCAGGTGTAAGCAGTACAAATGTTAAATGAAGGTCAAACATTATTTGAAAACATCAGAGATGAAGCCAGTTACATTTTTTATGACGAGAGGCACACAAGAAGAGAATAAACAATAAAGAACAATGGTAAAACTTGTTTGCTAAATGGTACAGATTAGGAAATAAAATAAGATGCAAGCAGATATACTTTACAAACACTATTAATTAGGAGTCATAAAAGTATGTGCATAATAGCTGCTGCAATACAGATCTTAGAAATTGCTTTTGAATGTTTATGACTTTTCTCAATAAAGCTGAGCAATTAGCCAAATGTTCAGTAGTGTAAGTCATTCCAAGAAAATTGACCAAAACTAATATCTCTTTATTGAAAAAGAATGCAACAGATATACAGTACAATCCAATGTGCCTCTCTATTCTTCAAAACCACCACCTCACCCACTCCACACAGCAACTCGTTTGACATTTACATACCACCATCACTGCTATCTTTAACTCAGCTCCATTGAGCAACTTATTTTTTTACAGGAGTTTTTAGTTAGTGAAGACCTTGCTTTTGAAAAGAAGTTCACTAACTAAAAACTTCTGTAAAAAATATATGCTATGTGCTTAAATAGAGTCTTGACCATTTCTGATTGTGCTCTGTGTATAAAATAAACTTTGTTATACCGTTCTAACCGTGTATACAGTACAATCCAATGTGCTTCTCTATTCTTCAAAACCACCACCTCACCCACTCCTCACAGCAACTCGTTTGACATTTACATACCACCTTCACTGCTATCTTTAACTGCGCTCCAATGAGCAACTAATTTTCTTAAATATCTATAGCCTTATTAAATTGCGATTTGGCCAATTGAATAGGGCTCTATATTACATAGAATATTTTTTCACAGAAGTTTTTAGTTAGTGAAGACCTTGCTTTTGGATAGAAGTTCACTAACTAAAAACTTTGGTAAAAAATATATGCTATGTGCTTAAATAGAGCCCTATTCAATTGGCCAAATTGCAATTTAATAAGGCTGCTAATCTCCTTCACTGCCTTTCAAGCTAAAGCAGGTATACTATTTTAAATGTTATTCTCATCTCATTTCACTCTCCCTCTTTCTATTACTAGCTGCTGGTCGCATCTCTCTTTCCATGGACTCTCTCAAGATCATAACTGTCTCCAATAATAGCTATATCATAATCCTACCAGATACAATATCCACACATATATAGTTGTGAGCATACAAATGTTGCTAACGCTCGCAAGAACTGCGTCCCTCGCGCATGAAAACACAGAACACAGAAACACAATAAATAAACACAAAGAACACATAAAAAGCTTACTTACAGCAAGGGGGGGCATCCAGCACCTCGAAAAGTGAATTTACACGTCCATTTAAGTCCAAAAAAAAGAGTTTAAACTGACGAAAATCACCTAAGCAAGAGAAAAAATGGCAGCCGAACAAAATGAAAATGAGACTACAGACGCAACAATACTACAGTGACTCGGAAAACTGAAACAACGCTATAGTCAACTTTACGAGGTACGTAACAGATACTATACGGCACGTAACACACTCATATTAACCACCATTTTGAAAACCACTTCGCATAAAATGGCGGATAGAACGCAAATTGTAAGCTGGAACGCAAATAGCGCATGCGTATTGCATTCTAACGGTCTGAGGCACCTCAAAGTTTATAAATACTGCCTACTTTCAGAAAGTTCTACATTTCTACTCAGCTGACTGGATAGTAAAACTGCTGCTGTTACTTGAGAAGATAATTATTTCCTAATTTCCTACTTTACACTGTGCAAATTACAACTGAGAGGTAAGCTATAATATATTACATTTTATTACCAAGACAGCAAAAAAAAAAAAAATAACAACCTTAACTATGAAAATGTGATTCATGTATAGTGACATGTGACACGCACATTTATGTGTATAGGCCCTACAACAAACTAATGTTTACCAAAGCACATTTATGTTTATAGGCCCTAAAACAAACTAATGTTAACCGAAGAACATTTATGTGTATGGGCCCTACAACAAACTAATGTTAACCGAAACTTATTAAACAACTATATTTAAATGACATTAATTTACTGCAACTCATAGCAAAAAATAATATGACCCTAATACATATGGAACCTGAAGCTGAATCTTTGCCCTTTTTTTCACTATTACAGTGTCACTCAAGAATTTGCATCGTGGAATGTGAAAGAGAATTACTTTTAAAGAACACAAAGAAAGAAGAAGAGGTAAGATAGAAAAATACATTACATGCTGAAATGGACCATGCTTTCCAAAATCAAAAAAAAAAAGAAATATACAATTAACCATTTAACTTTCTTTTTCAAACAAGACTACAAGAAGACTGGCGGATTAAGATTGTCAGGAGGCGACCCTCTGTCATTCGGACAAGAACAACACTTCAATCAAGGTATAGTATGACAAGTAGAATGGCCGCCAATATAAAAATTAAAAGTAAAAAAAAGAAAAAAAATACAAATTTAATAAAGACTAAAACAACACAGTTCAACAAACTTCACAAAAACCTATACAATTTACAAAGAAAAACAGTTTCAGAGAAAAAAAAGAGGTGGTCACAAAACAGGATAGCATCAGAAACATTAGCAAGATACATAAAACAAAAGTATTCCTCCTCTTTACTGTAAAATAAACTCCAACCATCAACCTCAAGCCAAATGCAGCAACCAAAAAGTGGTAAACACAAAACAGGATAAAACAAAAAAGCCTACCATGATATAGAAAAGGCAATTAACATTCATTTTTACTGTCCAACATCATTTGATACTCATAGAGAAGACTAATTAAGAAAATAAAGTATGCAAAATATGGTGGACACAAAACAGGATTGTACCAAAAATCACACAAACAGATAAAAAGTTAATTAATATTCTTCTTTATTGTTTAAGAACCTATAAGCCTTACAAAGAAGCCTAAATAAGCATACCAAAAGTGGTGGACACAAAACAGGATAATGCTAAAAACATTGTGATCAGATCCAAAATAGTAAAAACATTAATAATTACAGTAAAAAAACAAAAGGATAACTGTAATATACAAATACAATTAAAGTATTTTAAAAGGTTGCACAAAAAATGGCATAGCAGTAAAATTCCATAACAGATACAATAGACCAAAACAATGAAATATGCTATTCATTAAAAATACATTAAAATAAAATAACATTTAAATTTTTCTTTTACAACAGACACTGCGTGAAAAGCATCGGACGAAGACTTTGAACAGCGGACCAACAAAGATTCTGCTTCAAATCACACTTCAACCAAGGTACAGTATAACAAGTAAAAAAAGAGAAAAAGAAATGAACATGCTTGCTCTCCATCCATGTCAACAGAAAAAAAACAAACAACAACAATAACACCCAATAATTATAAGCTTTACCAAAATATTACTGACACATTTGTCATTTACCTATTATTTGTCTTTTACGGACAACAATGTTTAACATTAAACCCAAACTTCAATCTACACAAAAAAAAAAGAAAACAGCATAGTCCACAAAAGTGTCAAAACACACACTAAATAACATTTATCATTCTCAATTACCAGTCGTAATGTACAATATTAAGCATAAAACCTAAACACACACATAAAATAGAATACTACAACAAATAGTACTAACATCCAAAAAAAAAAAAAATCCCCTGTAGCAAAAATTACAAAGACTAATTTCTGCCCTCTACTATGCCTTTAAGCCAAAAGTACAACAAAAAAATAAATGACCAAACCAAAAAAGAGATCGGCCAACAAGCAGACACCAGAGGAGAAGGAAATTCGACGAGAAAAAAAACGCAAAAGAATTGCAAGCAAAAGACTATCAGCTGCAAAAATTCAAGATACACCAAAAAAAGCTACTAACAAAACAAAGCATTTATAACCTGTTCCTCAAACATCAGATGTCATTTTACCTGAAAAAATCAAAGATATACCAAAAAAAGCCACCAAAAAAACAAAGCATTTAGAACCTCTTCCTGAAACATTACATGACATTTTACCTGAACCAACAAAAGATATACCAAAAAAAGCCACCAAAAAAACAAAGCATTTAGAACCTGTTCCTGAAACATCACATGATATTTCAGCTGATGAATTTGAAAATGAAACTAATGCTATGCTATGCTTTGCAAATTGTCCTTTACTCAAGTCTTTAGTAGTAGAGGTTCATAATTGTGGGGACATGAATACTCAATGTCAGTTTTGTGAGGCTTATCATTTTAAACAGGAGAGACCCAGAGATGGCCAATTTATTAGTTGCTGTCAAAAAGGCAAGTTCAAACTTCCAGAAAGAAAAGAATTTCCAATCTATTTACAAAACATTATGACTGAACCTACTTTTCAAAACTACTAAAATTTAAAACAAACAAAAGATCCTACAATAGTGCCATATCCTTTGCATCTATGGGGGCAACATTAGCTACATAATGTACCAGGACATGGTCCTTACTGTTTTAAAGTCCAAGGCCAAATTTAACATCATACTTACCATTTACATCCAGAGGAAGGAGAGCAAAGAAAATTTGCTCAACTATATGTACTTGATACAATGGAAGCTGTTGACCAACGTATGCAGCTGGAAGAAAATAAAAAATGCATACCCAGTGTTTTTATAGAGCTAGATAACATTCTGGCCAATAACCCCTACACTAAAGCTTATAAAAAAGTGGCAGAAGTAGAATATGAACAACAACTTCATGCATAAAGACATCAGTTACCAATCCCAAAGGTAAATATGGTGCTTAAAAGAGACAGACATACTAATAAACGTCGTTATAACTGGCCAACATCAAATGAGGTTGCAATGGTGTTTCAAAATGATGAAGGTGAACCACCATTTCAAAGAGACATTAGAATATATCCCAGAAATGAGGAGCAACCATTCATTAATATCATTATCTTAAGTCCAAATTTAGATCCAATGACATATCCAATTTTTTTCCCACACGGAGAAGCAGGTTGGCAACCAAAATTAACACTTCCCAGTTACCCAAATGCTAAAGCCAGAAGCAGAAATAATGTTTCTATGCTTTAATTTAAAGTAGCTCAAATTGCCATTCGAAATACATTTAATCCAATTTTATGTGGTAGAACACTAACACAACAATGGATTATTGATTCCTATTTGCAAGTTGAGGCCAATAATTTAAACTTTATAAAATATCAACAAGGCAAACTACGTGTAAAACAATATTGTGGACTAATGGACAATGTTGCTGAGGTGGCTACAAGCAGAGACATGAGAGCTGGCAAAGCCATCATTTTACCATCTTCCTTTTAAGAATCTCCTCAAAATATGAGAGAAAGATACAATGATGCTATGGCTATTGTCACCAAATTTACTTCTTTGCCAAAGTCCTTCCGATAGACCAGATTTAGTAGCCAGAGTTTTTAAGATTAAATTAAATGAATTAATACATGACATCACTATAAGTCACTTATTTGGCAAATGTCTTGCTTATGTATATACCATTGAATTTCAAAAAAGAGGCCTTCCACATGCACATCTTCTCATAATACTTCAAGAAAAAGATAAATTAGATACTGCTGACAAAGTGGATGCAGTCATTGTTGCTGAACTACCAGATCCAGAACTATATGGTAGACTATATGAGATTGTTACTCATCGCATTATTCATGGATCCTGTGGTGAGCTTAATCCACAATCACCATGTATGGAAAATAATAAATGTTCCAAAGATTTTCCAAAAGATTATAGAGACAAAACCTATGCCAATTGTGATGGCTATCCACTTTATAAAAGACGATTTGGAGATAGTGCCATTATTCATGCCAAAAAAGTTGACAATAGATATGTAGTACCCTACAATCCACATTTACTGATGACATATAATGCACACATTAATTTAGAAGCTTGCACTTCCATCAAATCCATTAAATATGTGTACAAATATATTTTGGTTTGAATTAAATTCCGCAGATTCAGAAGCAACAAAATTCTTATATATCGAAATTCCATATAACTATGTTTTTGTGAATGGATTATGGAGACCTAGAAAAAGCAGAGGAAATAAAAAAATCCCAAGAATTTACACAGTCAGTCCAAGAGATCTTGAACGTTTTTGCTTACGAATATTACTTTTAAATGTTCCTGGAGCACAAAGTTTTGAACACTTAAAAACTGTTAATGACATATTATATGAATACTTCCTTTTAGTTGCAAGACATAGGAACTTACTAGCTGATGATACAGAATGGGAAAGATGTTTAGAAGAAGCAGCACTATGTCAAATGCCACGGCAGATGAGAGAACAATTTGCATTTATTTGTCTCTTCTCAAATGCTCCAAATGCATTAGCTTTGTGGGACACATTTAAAAGTAATATGGCTGAAGACTTTATGCGTTGATACAATGAACCTATTGCACACTTAAAAGCATTTATGGAAATCCAAGAAGTATTTTTAACTCATGGATTAAGTTGTGCAAGTTTTAATTTGCCTGATCCAGGTTTTATAGATGACGTAAACTTTGAAGACTATGACATTCAACTACAATTCCAAAGAATAGAAGAAAGACTTGCAACTTTAAATACGTTACAATTGCAAGCATTTAATGCCATTAAAAACACACTAGATGATGACATGGTCACAGAGCGTTATTTCTATCTTGATGAACCTGGCGGATCAGGACAAACGTATTTATATAATTTATTAATGAGTTTTGTATGAGCACAAGGTCAAATAGCACTGCCGTTTGCCAGTACTGGAATTGCTGCACTTTTGTTAGAAGGTGGAAGAAATGTACATAGTGGCTTTAAACTGCCAGTGACTACTTTAGAAACTTCTGTGTCAGATATTCGCATGACATCATTACAAGGAATTTTTTTTGAAAAAAAGTAAATTAATTATAATAGATGAGGCCACAATGATGTCATTGACCGTTTGCTTCGTGAAGTCATGGATAATACTTTTCCATTTTGTGGAAAGGTAATGTTCTTAGGTGGCGATTTTAGACAAACATTACCTGTCGTTGTACATGGAAATCGAACTGACATTATCGAAACCTGTATAAAGTCAAGCACACTATGGAAACATTTTACCCATCTTCAACTGCAACAAAACATGAGATCAGAAGGCCAAACTGATTTCAATGATTGTCTTATTAAAATTGGAGAACGCAGAACAGAAAAAATACCAAATTTACCTGACGACACTGTGCAGATCCCACCTCATATGATTTGTCATCAAGATATTATAGCTGCTATATTTGAAGGTAGCATAAATAACCAGGAATATTCAGAGCTTGCCAACCAAGTCATACTAACGTGTAAAAATAAGGATGCATTAATCCTCAATAATCAAATCTTTAAAAAAATTAATGCACCACAAATCAATTATCACAGTGCTGATTCTGTACTTGTTGATGACAATGGAAGTCAGGCAAACTTTTCCACTGAATTCATAAACTCGCTAACTCCTTCTGGAATGCTACCACATATTTTGCAGCTAAAGAAAGGTGCAATTGTCATGTTACTGTGAAATATGAACCCCAAAAAAGGCCTATGCAATGGGACAAGATTAATTGTTCAAAAATCAAAGGACCATTTCATAGATGCTGAAATTTTAACTGGTACCCATAAAGGAGAGAGAGTTTTCATACCACGAATAGATTTAGCACCAAGTGAAAGTAGTCTCAATTTTACACTTCAAAGAAGACAATTTCCCATCATTATGGCATTTGCCATGACCATCAATAAATCACAAGGACAAACGTTCAAATCTGTGGGTATTTTCTCAGAACAACCAGTATTTGCACATGGCCAATTGTACGTTGCCTTATCACGGTGCAAAAATCCGCAGGCTATTTAAGTTTACATTGAAAAGAAGGAAAGTCAAGGTGATTTATTAGAAGATGGATGTATTTTTACTCAAAACATTGTCTACTATGAAGTACTTTAACTTTTCATTAAAGAAACAAAAGCCATGAAAAACAAATTTAAAAGCAAATGCAAAAATATAAAAAAAAACAATATTACCACCATATTTTTACAATAAATTTACATAAATGTCCGTTCCCTTGAAATGGTCATTATTACGCTACAGAAATTACATTTCCAAAAACAATATTTTACTGCTAAACTACATTAAATTGTCAAACACATACAGAACAGTGTTTACACAGCGTGCAACAAGTTTAAGTTCTTGCATTCTCTTTTTAGAGAACCACTTTTCCACAGACCAAACTATCAGCCTTATTAAATTGCGATTCAGTGAATTTAAAAGGACTCTAAGCACATTGCATATTTTTTTTACAGAAGTTTTTAGTTAGTGAAGACCTTGCTTTTGGATAGAAGTTCACTAACTAAAAACTTCTGTAAAAAAAATATGCTGTGTGCTTAAATAGAGCCCTATTCAATTTACTGAATCGCAATTTAATAAGGCTGTATATGTGCCATTTAAAACAATTACTACAGCAACAAACAAAGGTCAACCAATAAAAAATACAAATCAATAAACAATTCAGTCATAATTAATGGAAGTACTGTTTATACATCATTAGCCTCACAAAACACTTGCCTTGCATTATTTTCACAGATTATGATAAAATGTTAATTAACTATGTCACTGTTTCTAATGTTAAAAGTTTCAAAAAATATACTTTCAAGTTCCTTACTTAGACATATTACAAAGTTCATGTTAACAGCTCAACCACGTTTTAAGTCACAGCAATAAACAAAGGTCAACCATTGAAAAATACAAATCAATAAACAATTCAGTCATAATTAATGGAAGTTCTGTTTATGGATGATTAGCCTCACAAAACACTTGCCTTGCATTATTTTCCAAAAATATGTTAAAATGTTAATTAACTATGTTACTGCTTCTAATGTTGCAAGTTTGAAAAAAAAAATTTCAAGTTCCTTAGTGAGACAGATAAGAAAGTTCAAGTTTCAAAAAATATACTTTCCAGTTCCTTACTTAGACGTATTACAAAGTTCATCTTAAGAGGTCAACCAGGTTTTAAATCACAGCAACAAACAAAGGTCAACCATTGAAAAATACAAATCAATAAACAATTCAGTCATAATTAATGGAAGCACTGTTTATGGATGATTAGCCTCAGAAAACACTTGCCTTGCATTATTTTCACAAATTATGTTAAAATGTTAATTAATTATGTTACTGTTTCTAATGTTACAAGTTTGTAAAATTATCTTCGAGGTCCTTACTTAGACAGATAAGAAAGTTCAAGTTTAAAAAAATATACTTTCCAGTTCCTTACTTACACATATTACAAAGTACATCTTAACAGCTCAACCGGGTTTTAAATCACAGCAACAAACAAAGGTCAACCATTGAAAAATACAAATCAATAAACAATTCAGTCATAATTAATGGAAGTACTGTTTATGGATGATTAGCCTCAGAAAACACTTGCCTTGCATTATTTTCACAAATTATGTTAAAATGTTAATTAATTATGTTACTGTTTCTAATGTTACAAGTTTGAACAATGTTTTTCAAGTTCTTTACTTAGACAGATAAGAAAGTACAAGTTTCAAAAAATATACTTTCCAGTTCCTTACTTACACATATTACAAAGTTCATCTTAAGAGGTCAACCACGATTTAAATCACAGCAACAAACAAAGGTCAACCATTAAAAAATACAAATCAATAAACAATTCAGTCATAATTAATGGAAGTACTGTTTATGGATGATTAACCTCAGAAAACACTTGCCTTGCATTATTTTCAAAAAATATGTTAAAAGGTAATTAACTATGTTACTGTTTCTAATGTTACAAGTTTGAAAACATTTTGTTCAAGTTCCTTACTTAGTCAGATAAGAAAGTTCAAGTTTCAAAAAATATACTTTCAAGTTCTTTACTTAGACATATTACAAAGTTCATGTTAACAGCTCAACCCCATTTTAAGTTACAATGTAAATGTTGTCTTTTATGTTAAACATTAATCCAGGGAGTAATCTGATCACCAGTTAATGGGGTCAGGAAGGAATAAAAAAATTCCCTCTCTGATACAATTGGCTACATTTCAAGGAGGGTTTTTACTGTTTGCCTTCCTCTGGATTCAATGTATATTTAGGTTAACAATTCTTCAGATAGAACGTGCATGTTAAAAAAACATTACTTCAAGTTTACAATACTGATTAATTTCAAGTTCAACTGTTCTTACATTGAAATGTTAATACTTTTAATACAAAATGCTTTAACAGTTAATGTTCAACAAAAGAACATTTTACAAATATAAACATGTTTAATATCACAATAGCACTTATTTAAACTTAACTAAAACCTTACAAGTGTCAAATACGTATATTAATAACTAAACAACTTTCCAAACATACACATCTCCTTGCCGTCTTTTTTTGACAGGCAAGTCGCTAGTAGTAATCTAATACCCATAACCTGTCCCACTTATACAAATTCACATTTTCCTTTGCATGTGGAATGCATACTCAATATGCAATAAAACAACTGACATCCATGCTCTCTTCACCTCTGAGTCTTTCGGCCTACTAGCCATTAGTAAACCTGCCTTTGATCATCTGACACAGCCTACCCTGCTGCTCTCCCCTATGGTGGTCTGCTTTTTAGCCACAACTCAAGAGATGACACAGAGGTGGTGTGAGAATTCTGTTTCGATTGTACTTGCCAGACTATTCCTCTTGTCCATTCTCTTTCCTTCACCACTTTTGACGTCCACTATCTAAGGCTGTATTCATCCATCTTTTTTTTTTTAAATTATAGTTTTTAATAGAAGGCATTTGTGTTCTGCTGTTATCTATTACCCTCCTCTGGTTATACTCACTCTTCCTTGACCATTGTTCCTCCTGGCTTCCTCACTCTCTTTACTCTGACATTAGCACTCTCATTATGGGTGACTTTAGCATACCTGTTGATAATCTAGATGCTCCTGCCATCTCTAACCTTTACTTGTGGTCTGTCACAGTGGATTACATCTATGACACATTGCACATTTACCTCATTGTCTCTGTGATATTTCTTTGCTTTCCAACATTTCATTCCCATATCTTAACTTGCAGCATTACAATATCCCACACTCCTCTCCCACCACTATCTTCTCCACAAAACCACAAAAATGTATGACATAGTTCTACAGAAACTTTCCATTATACTAAAGTCTTTCCTCCATAATACCACTATAACCAGCCCAGACCGTGCTACAGGCTACTACAATCATACATCTTCTGCACTTGATACCTATGACCCCACTACCATTTGCTATGCATCTTGCAGTCACCCAGAGCTATCTCATTCAAAGAACACAACATACCTCCAAAAGTAGGCCCACACTGCTGAGAATTGTTAGCATAAAATATCTTCAATCAGACTTCTTTTACTAAAGATCTTTTCTTGATCGATACTTCCTGTCAAACTAATCCGCTCTTTTTGGTTTTAGTACAATCTTTATACTGATGAAACTCAAATATATCACCCCTCTCCAGAACTCTTCCCGTCCCTACTAACCCATGTCTCATCATTTTTCTCTTATATTTCTTCTCAGATGAACTCCTACATTATTTTAACTGGCCTTCCATTCAACTGCCTATCCCCATCCCAATCTATCATGAATGTTTCTGCCAAGCATATTCATGTTAAGCATTTGCTGCTCATTTCTATCACTCCCTACACTGTGTCCCTATATTATTATGGATACAATTCAAAATCCTAACCCTAGCATATAATCCCCTAAAATTCACTGTTTCTCCCCACACATCTATGGATCTATATTTCAACTCACCCCCCTCTGCTTTGTCGATGATTTGCACATCTTATTGCTCATCATAACCTCCTCCCTTGCTTACCTATAGGACTTCACAAGACCAACCTGGTCTTTATAGAATTTCTACCTTGCTACATTAGACTATTTCATAGTTACACAGATATGCACACTTTCCTGTTTTGAGAAGCTTATCACTAAGCTTCTTAACTCCACTACTAACTTGAAACAACCCACCTCTTTTTCCCCATAAACAAATATCAATCAAGCAGTCCCCTTACCTTATATATCTGCAAATCCTCTTAGATTGTAAGAGCAGGGCCATCATCTCATCCTGTACCTCTGGACGATGAGATGAGAGATCTGCCTTATATTTATTGTCTTTAAGTATATGTCTAATGTTATCCTTGTGTTGTATTGTAGCTCTGGTGCTACAGAATCCATTGGCTTTCTACAAATAAAATATAATAATCATGACTTCATGTCTGTATCTAGTCTGTTCATACTTGTCAGATGTAGAGGGCCAGTGGCTGGAAAAGATGGATAACCAATTATCCCAGTTCCTTATAGAACTAATGGCCTATAACAGGAAAATTAAATGAACGGTTCTACATGACTATAGTGAACAGTTGGTGTAATGTTAGTTAAAAAGGTTAACTGAATTAGGTACCCAAATTAAGCTAACAGTTCAGAAGAAGCCTGGTAAGAAATTTGAACCTTTTTTGTGGAGTCTACAACTCGGTGTCTGAAAGTGATACTGATGTGAATATAGATAAGGTGGATCAGAGTGAAGTAAAGCATTTTTTTTTTCAAATATGCATGAACAACCATTGCCAACAAAGGCAATTAGTGTAGAATGTGTCAAGTACAACCCTTTCACAGAGGAAATTCAGGTACTATCTTTACAATTAAGCTTTGTACCTATTTGAATGTCAAGGGCTGATTATAGTCTCCCATAAGAACTACTTTAAGGCTTACTTAGCCCTACTGTTTTTTTTTTTAGAAAACTTGGTGAGCTATTACATTGGTCCCCCATGCTAACTAATATAGTAACTTACATTTACATAAGAAAGATTATTATCCTTTATTTGTAACGCATCAACATATTCTGTACAAGGCAAAAACAATATTTACACATTGCAAAAGATTGGAGGGCCCTGTCTTTGGACTTAAAATCAAACATGCATGATGCTTGTTTAAGTTTACAATATTGAAAACTAGCAAACCTACAATCTACAAGGCATGGGTGTGATACAGGAGGATGAAAGAAGCAATATGACAGTGTGTAAGGCAAAAGGCTGAAGCAAGTTGAACTGGTTGTGTGTTGCACTGTAGATTGTGGATGTGAGTGATATTATGATGCAGAGTATGCAGTAGTGCAAAGCACATTAAGGCTGAAGGATAAGCTTGTTTTAAACAGATGGGTTTTTAGAGAGTTTTTGAAAGTTTTGATGCAGGAAGAAAATCTATTGGAAGGAGGCAAGGAGTTCAGTAGAGTAGGGGCAACACAAGAAAACTCCTGAAGGTAGGAATGAGAGGAGGTAATACAAAAAGTGAAAATAATATAATTAGAGGAGCAAAGAGGGTGGTTTGGGAGGTATTTTGAGACAAGCGCAGACAAATAAGGGCGTTGTTGACTGTTGTTGAAGAATTTATATGATAGGGTCATGATTTTAATTTTTAATCTATAGGCTATGGGAATACAGTGGAGTTATTGACAGAGATGTGCTGCAGACATTGAGCCTTGAGTATGGTAGATGAGTCTAGAGGAGTCTTACTTGGATAAGAGTGGAGCCAACCATTTGGAGGTCAGCAAGGATCAAGTTGCGTTAGTCTAGCAGACATATGATGAGAGAATGTATTCAACATTTTAGTTGTGTCTTATGTACAATTGTGACATATTTTTGGAGATGTTTTTTAGGTAAAAATAACTAGATTTTGTTTCTGATTGTATGTGAGGAATAAAAGAGATGGCAGGGTCCCGTAGAACCCCAAGTCAATGGGCCAGAGAGGAGGGAGTGATGATGACATTGTTAACAGTGAGATATATTTGAATAGTGGAAGCTGTAGTAGAGGGAGAGAAGATTAAGAGCTCAGTCTTTGGCATGTGGAGTTTGAGGGGATGGGAAGACATCCAGGAGAATATGCTCGAGTAGCAGTTGGCAGCTCATGCACGAAGAGAAGTGAATAGATCTGGTGCTGAGAGGTAAATTTGAGTGTCATGTGCATATAGATAATATTGAAATCCAAAAGATTGTATTAGGGACATTGCATTTGTATTAATCCTTTTTTTTTCTTATATATGATATATATTATTATATGATATCTAATGCTATTATGGCTATTATTATTGTTATATGTATTGATCTTCGGCATAGTTACTAGGGCTCATTAGTTTACATATATAGGAATGTGACACATATGTGCTGTATGTGGATGTCCCATAACCCCAACCATTGAAAACACACTGACACGGTTACGACGTATAACAAAGTGTTATTTCATACACAGAGCACAATCAGAAATGGTCAAGACTGTGCAATAATATCATGGATGTGGTGTGGGCAGGTCCCCGGAGAGCAAGAGGCTTGGGGAAAAAAGGGATACCTACAGGGGGAAATGTCATAGTCTAGAAAAATCATGATGCACAGCACACACCAGTGTCACATGTGGTCATTACACAACTGCAACTGGAATCTGATGAAAAAAAGGATCATCAGAAAGCACTCCATTTAATTGAAGAAATCATTAGTGTGCATAGTACTTACAACGTGTCTAGATCTGCTCAACAAAACAGATGATTCAACCTATGGACTGTATAATCCAATCCAGTTTCACACATACAGTGTGGTGAAAAAAACTAAAATCTGAAAAAAAGTGGTCAACTAAAAAAAGGTGGAGGAGGATAAAAAACCGAATCAACATGCATGTACAGTACAGTGCTAAATACTGTCACTGAAAAAATATACCAACTCACCTGTTTCCCATCTGCAAGCATTACTAATTATTAGCTAGGTCTCTATAATCAGCACTATGGGCAAATACTCATTAATACCGAGAAGACACAAAGGTCAGCAGCCAAATTCACTGTCACTTATCTCAGACCCTATGATCTGTTTTCAGACTGCTATTGAGGTCAGGATCACAAGCTTCACTAGTGCATATAATAATGCTGGCTGTCATTAACATGCCATTATGAGACTTTGCAAGTCCACCACCATAGCAGTATTAGTCTACATTTAAGCTAACAACAATCATGTCTTATACTTAGATATCTGGCTTTATGATAGCTTTAAGATTGTGGAAGATACATTTTAAGGCAAAGCTGTCATTGAAGGAATGTCTACCTGAGAGGCACTGGGAAATACTTACACCTCATACATTTTCTTCACAATGTTTGCAGATGCAGGATTTACCTTCATGGACCTGAACTGTACCTAAAATAAAATAAAAAAGTCAAAACCTACAATATAAGTCCTTAAAAATCATAGGGACTGCAGCATCTCTTCTCAACAACATTCCTCAGTGACCATCAATTGGTGACACGTTCAACAGAACCCTACGTGTCCACAGAGAAGAGGATCATGGACCATGTGATGGGAGGTAGCATCCAAGACTCCATAGCAGGCTAGATTAGGTTAACATTGTCACCAATAGATTGTCAATGAGGAGTGCTGTTGAGAAGGCACAATCATATGCGCAGCCCCTATTTTCACCTCTGCCTAGGCACAGGGCCCACATCCCCTGTGATCGTATGCCGTCTCCCTGCTGGTGGTGGTAGAGTGGGGGAAGGGGGAGGCAACCCCCTGGGAGGCAGTGGCACCTGCAGTGGTGGAGGCATGGTGGGAGGAGAGGAAGGGCTGGGCTGCGGGTGACTGGAGAATGCCTCCGTGGTGGAGGAGTCAGGCTGGGGACCATGGCCTCCGCGGTCACTCCCTGGAATGTGCTATGGCCTGCCCCAATAGTGAGCAGCCCAGCCAGGTAGGACTCAGTTATTAGATGATGCCTCCTCTCCTCCCTATTGTGCCTTGCCAGGTTGCGTATGGCCTCCGCATGATTGGCGGAGATGCTGGCCTGGATCCCCTAGAGCAAATCCACCTGCTGTTGCATGAGTGCCAGCATTTTCACCTGCACAGCCTGGCCTGATGTGGGTGATTGAGGCCTGTGGGGTGTGACCAGGTGAGGAGGTGGTGGTGTGGGAGTGGGTAGGGTCTGGGACCCAGCCGGAGCCTTGGTCAAAACTGGCGGTGGTGTGGGTGGGCCCGGTGGTGGTGGTGGCGGCCAGTCCAACGTACTGCTGTCTGGGGGAGCAGGTGGTGGCTGGCTGCTGGCATCACTCCAATTGGAGCGCCCTGGCGACAGCCTCAGTTTTGGAGGAGGGGGTGAGTGGGTTGAATCCCGGCAGTGTGGCCGGAGGGCCGGATGGGGACACTTTAGAATGTTAAACTTGAAATACTTACTGATTGAGAAATTGAAGAAAAAAAGAGATAATGCAAGAGAAAAATCTGCCATTTTGTATGCGTTTGCCATTTTGTATTTTGTACTGCAGTTTATTAGTCTCCATTATGTCATTCACAATTACCTTTATACTGTATGCCTTTTTCTTTGCTGTAAGCTAATTCTTATCCACTAGCCACATGAATGCATGAGGAAGACATGTTTAAAGATGTTTTCAGAAACAAACTAGCAACATAATTGACATATTCATTGCTTCTAGTTGTGAGATACTCCTAGCTGTTTCACACCATATGAACAGAACAGGTAGACTAAGTGGTATAAAAAAGTTTATTTACATTACTGCTTTGTAACTCTCCAGCAAACCTTCTGCTGTGATAGCTTCCCTTGTACATACTGCAATAAAGATCCATTCTGCTTGATTGGACCAGATTCTGTCTGAAGATTATGCTAAAGAAAAGGAACTCTTGTGATAAATTTAAACAATACAGAAATATTAACCAAATGAAATGTATGAAGATTGAAATATATCATGTTTCATTTATTTACTTTATTTACTAATAAGTTGTTTATGTCTGTTACTAATGCTGCAAAGTGGGAGAGAATCATTAGGATGTTAAATAATGTAAATATGGTTCATTCATGAATTCTACATATACCATTTTTATGGTCCTTTTAGTACATTATGCATTGTAA
Source organism: Discoglossus pictus (assembly GCA_027410445.1). Lineage (NCBI taxonomy): Eukaryota > Metazoa > Chordata > Amphibia > Anura > Alytidae > Discoglossus > Discoglossus pictus. Next base: position 347,914,308 of record CM050164.1, on the reverse strand, counting down.
TTATATAATTGTTTTAAACAATGTTGAAAAGTACCTAGGTAAAAGTTTCCTGTTATTATTGGTAATTTAAATCCTTTGAGACATACTAAGATATGTGGCGGTGTGTCTTAAGATGTGGAAAACCAGGCAACAGCTGCTTATGTCACTTGAGATTATGTGAGATGGATGATTGATCACATGTTATTGACATCACACATGCAGAGTTTTACATGGTGAATTTAACCTGTTCTTATTCACATTATAGTCTGATGACATCAGACCGCCTTTGCCACTGAAACTTATTTTATGATGCACTAGTAAAATGATTTACATTTTTAAATTGGCTGTGGAGTGCCCTTGGACCTAGAAGGGTGGTGCGTAGAGATGTCAAGGACAGTTCGCCCGCGGACTATTCACGGCGATTTTGGCATGTTCGCGTTCGTAGCGGATGGCGAACACATGCGCTTTTCGGTTTGCCCCCCCTACTTTATCATTGAGGAAACTTTGACCCTGCACATCACAGTCAGCAGACACATTCCAGCCAATCAGCAGCATACACTCCCTTCCAGAGCCTTCCATCTGAAGGACAGCATACATTTTAGAATCATTCTGAAGCTGTATTCATTGTGAGAGGACGGATAGTGTAGCTGCTGGAGATTTAATAGGGAAATAGATAGCCAGGCTGTGTATTTAGCTTCCATTTTAGACCTGAAGGACTCATCTGATATCTGCTGCAAGGACAGCAACCCAAAAAGCCCCTTTTTGGCATAGAACATCATTTATTTTATTTTATAATTTTTTTCTGTGCAATTGCATATGCCTGCCTGCCAGCGTGTGTGTTAGACAGGCTAACACCTAACAGCTTATATTGTGCTTATTTTTACTACTCATACCTGGTGGTGTACAATACATTGAAAACAACAATTTTTTTCCTGTAATCTAAATTCAGTAGCCTGCCTGTGTCAGGCTCACAGCTTATATTGTGCTCAGTGAAATAAAACAACACTTTTCTGACTGTAATAGATTGAATAGCAATTGCCTGCCTACAGGCATGTGTGTGAAGCCTATTGCATCTACTCTGCCAACTTTTGCCAGTGCACAGTGATACGTCATATCTGGTGCAACCATAGTGTACAGTGACATAAAACAACACTTTTTTGACTGTAATCGATTGAATATCAGTTGCCTGCCTACAGGCGTGTGTGAGAGGCCTACAGCGCCTACTCTGCCAACTTTTGCCAGTGCACAGTGACAATCATATCTGGTGCAACCTAGTGTACAGTGAAATAAAAGAACCCCTTTTTACTGTAATTGATTGAATATCAGTTGCCTGCCTACTGGCGTGTGTATGAGGCCTACAGCGCCTACTCTGCCAACTTTTGCCAGTGCACAGTGACACTCATATCTGGTGGCACCTTAGAGTGCCCCAAATTTGAAGTAGGAGGTCCGACCAAGCATATTTTTCCATCTCCCTGTTCCAAAAATCAATGCCATATACACGTCCCCTAATAGTGGACGTAACAGGGATTAAACTGGTAGGAATAGTAATACTTAACAGTACACACCTTATAATAACGCAGACAGAGGAAACGCAGAGAGAGGAGTCTGAAGAAGGGGAGTCAAAGGAGGAAGGTGGCCTTGAGGAGGTGGAAGACCAAACACAGCAGGCGTTCCAGGGGGCTTGTTGTCACCTTTCGGGGACCCTTGGTGGCTGGGTGGAGGAAGAGACCTTCAATGACATCAGTGAGGACAAGGAACGGGACATGGCTAGCTTGGTATACAACCTTGTGCAAATGGGGAGTTTGCGGTTGTGCAAAGGGACTGTTTGCGGTTGTTTGCAGTGCATTGAACGGGGAGATTGGTCTGTTACTGTGAAGCAGGTGTAACCCTTACACTACCTGATCGATACAACATCATACCTGATGTTTTAAAGCATGTTATTCCAAACAATTTAGGAATGTTAGGTGATTTATGCCCTTTATGGCTTAAAACCAGACTCTGCATCAACTATGTAATTTTCTGTGGGAGTTTTGCCATGGATCCCCCTCCGGCATGCCACAGTCCAGGTGTTAGTCCCCTTGAAACAACTTTCCCATCACTATTGTGGCCAGAAAGAGTCCCTGTGGGTTTTGAAATTCGCCTGCCCATTGAAGTATATATGGCAGTTCGCCGGGTTCGCCCGTTCGCGAACAGTTGATGGAAGTTTGCGTCCGCTGTTCGCGAACCGAAAATTTGATGTTCGCGACATCACTAGTGGTGAGTAGTCAACATATTTGCGTTAAATAATGGACATTTATTGTATTGAAAGAGCACCCAATCCCAGAAGGTAAATAATTTCTATAGAGTGTGGCCCCCATTTGGAGAAAATTGCTTTCAATATCTCTAATCACTTCAAACATCAGAGTGAAGCCATATTGTGTTTTAGTGACAACTTTAGTGAAATGCTAAATATTGAATGATAATTTGCTATCCATAATTGTATGGAAAAATATGTATTTGAGCAAATATGCTTTACTATATATTGCTGTTCAAAGATTTCATATAATTTTTATATTACATTTGATATAATTTAATATATTAATAAGGTAATCAATATATATTTTTTATATAAATCATAACTCACTGAAAATGTATAATGTTTGGTTGTCCCCAAGATTTCACATCTATACTTTTTCTACAGTGTGACAAACGGCTCCAAGGCATGATACATACCAGGAAATGTTCCATTGCCTAGACTTGGGTGCATGTAATTCATTGTAAAAAGATATATTTTGCTATGTTAAATGCAGGATTTGTAGAAAAAAGTAAATGTCACAATTCATGAATAGCAAAAAAAAAAAAAAAAATACAGGATGTTTTAAAAATGTCTAGGGCATCCAACAAATAGTTGTGAAATGAATGGTATACAAAACTTTAATAAACATGGAAGCATTCAAAACTGAAGAAATGGAGGCAGTGACATATTTTATTTTTCGGAACGCCAAGATCTTTGCAGATAGTGACTGCAGCCATGAAACTAAAAGATGTTTGCATCTGGGGAGGAGAGCAATGGCAAATCCTGACAAACCATCAACATATATAAATATCTTACACTATCATCAAAGGTCTGCATAGTTGGAAGTATGGTATTCCCAGTAGTATCGGATGCGAGAAGTGGACCATAAAGAAGGCTAAGCACCATATAATTCACATTTTGAATTGTGGTGCTGAAATAAAACTGCTTAGAGTTCCTTGAACTGCAAGAGGATACAATTAACCCATACTACTGGAAGACAAGTTAAATTGTTCATTGGAAGGTTTGATCATGAGGCTAAAGATTAAATATTTTGGCCATATCTTGAGCAGACAGGATTCCCTAAAGAAGACTTTGATGCTGGGAAAGATTGAAAGCACACAAAGAAGAGGTAGACAGAAGTGGACATGGATAGATGATGTCCTTGAAACAATCATCATTAGATCGATTCAACTCAGGGGTGCAATAGGGTCACAGAGAGTTGGAAAAGACTGAATGACTGAACAACAAAAAGGTACCCTACATACTTCTGTCATCTGGTAGTTTGGGGCTAGTATTTTAAAATTTTAACTATCAGATCCCATGCTACCCTGATCTGATAGTTTGAGTTTTAATATTCCTAGATGATCATCTAAAAAAAAGCAGTTTTTAAAAACTATGACTTACTAGACAGTAATACATATATACTGTGTACTTATATATAAACAAGTGTAGGAGATTACACTGTACATTATTAAACTACATTTAGAGAACATTTACGATGTATATTGAAATCATATTTTGTATGCAAATATCTATCCTAAAAATAATCTTTAGATAATTTGGTACAATATTCAATTAACAACATTAATTTACCATTGCTTAAATGTAATCAGGCAAGGCAATTACACTGGCTTATAGATAATAACAAAGAAAGTCCATGGAGACAAAATGTAATTTCCAAATGGAAAATGAATGCAATAAATATTGTGAATGTCACTGTAGAGAAACAATTTTATATTAACATAACTTAATGACAGTTTACCCCACACTCCCCCAAAAAGAAAACATAGCAAATCAACATAATTATATAGGATACTGCAATTATTTCATTTACTACCATTGTTTTTGCTTAAAAATCTTTTCCAAAGGACTTTCATTTACTTTCTAAAATACAAGCTAGTACTGCAAGGAGGTTTTTTTCAGGTGTCTACCATTTTTCTGTAATATGGTGTTTGCTCATTTACTTTTAGCTTTTCATCTTCAGTTTCCCAAGTTTGGAGGGTGTGTAATTGTTTGTCACACACTTAAAATAGTATGTTTATAAAATATTTGCATGAAGCAAAAGTGAGTTGAAGTTAAGCAACTATAGTTAGGTATTACTTATTTTAGTCAATTGGTTTAATTATTTTAGTTATTTACTTATTACATATTTTAGACCTTCAATGTGTGTATGCTACATCTTCCTCCATTCTCAATATTGTGTGGCATCTCCTACATCAGCAATACACTGAACACAAAAACTGTACCAAATACACAATATCCCTGGCAAACAGTTGTGTATTCTGACCGACTGAACAAAATTAAACTATCTTTATTTTATAAATATTTTAAATGCCCTCTTTTGGCATTGTGTTTTGTACTTTACTGTTACCTTATGTTATACATATATGAGAAACTAACCAATTCTCCACCCAACAAATACAGTTATCTTTCAAGTGATCTATCACAAGAAACAATGGAAAAAGCTTTCCAGCATGACACGCTGCTGGCGATCAAACATCAAATGGGCTTTACCTCAAGGGTGAATTTTGCATTATGGACACAATACAGAGAGTAACATTCACCCAAATAGATTATTGATTGAGAAAAGGTGAAATTAATTAGTTTTTTGGACTAACAGTAACATCTAATGGTTATTTACTGATGGAATTTACCAAGGATGAATACAAACAAGGATAACATTTGATTGGCTTAGAGAATCCTCAAGGTGTGGCTATGATGGGTATAACTGGACAACATGGACTTGGTGTTAGAACCATCTTAGCAGATGAACAGAGAACAGTTAGAATGCTCTACACTCTTACATGCACACACTCAGAGGAGATATTAGTATAATTTAGGCAGAGCCTCTAGTTAATCTCGCCACTAACTGTTGTATGTTAATAAACCTTTTCACTTAGAAGTTTCTCTTGTATTTTGAGTTTCGTATAGCAGTCAGATGTGAGTTAACTGGTGGTCAGGATGTATATGTATAAAAGCTGTGTAATACAGCATGCGTAAGCTTAAATAAAGGCATGTTTAAAATGGACTATGGATCGAAGAGCAAGACATTTGTGGATACATTTGCATGTCCCTGCTCAGCTTCCCAGAATGCAGTGTAATAACTGTTTTTCTCTGAATTCTGAGCTGGAAACAGTTTTTTTTAACTTGTTTTAGACATTCAAATGTTAACACAGATGTACTATTTATTTACTGTACTAATGTACGGTGGAGGGCTTCTATAGCTCTTTTGCCCATCATATCTTAAATGATTGTTGTGGTGAACTACCTACTCATAAGATCTACAACACAAGCTGAGATCCCGCTCCATGGTGTTGAAAGCCAGTAAGCTTGAAACAGCTGTACATGGATTGGATTCCGAGCTTGTGTATAATCCAAATGTGGCTTTGCATAAAAGCTATGTGATACAGAAGGCATAAGCTTAAAGGAAGCCATGTTTAAAATGGGCTATGGATTGAAGAGCGAGGCATTTGTGGACACATTTGCATGTCCCTGCTCAGCTTCCCAGAATGCAGTGTAATATCTGTTGTATTTGGAATTCTGAGCTGGAAACAGGTTTTTTAACTTGTTTTAGACATTCAAATGTGAACACAGATGTACTATTTATTTACTACTAGCGACTTGCCTGTCAAAAAATGACGGCAATGAGATGTGTATGTTTGGAAAGTTCTTTAGTTATTAATATACGTATTTGGCACTTGTAAGGTTTTAGTTATGATGAAATAAGAGCTAATGTGATATCAAACATGTTTATTTTTGTAAAATGTTCTTTTGTTGAACACTAACTGTTAAAGCATTTTGTATTAAAAGTATTAACATTTGAATGCCAGAACAGTTGAACTTTAAATTAAACAGTATTGTAAACTTGAGGTAATGTTTTTTTAACATGCAAGTTTTATCTGAAGAATTGTTAACTTAAATATACATTGAATCCAAAGGAAGGCAAACAGTAAAAACCCTCCTTGAAACGTAACCAATTGTATCAGAGAGGGAAAAAAATTAATTCCTTCCTGACCCCATTAACTGGCAATCAGATTACTCCCTGGATTAATGTTTAACATAAAAGACAACGTTTACATTGTGACTTAAAATGTGGTTGACCTCTTAAGATGAACTTTGTAATATGTCTAAGTAAGGAACTTGAAAGCATATTTTTTAAAACTTGAGCTTTCTTATCTGTCTAAGTAAGGAACTTGAAAATATTTTTTAAAACTTGTAACATTAGAAACAGTAACATAATTAATTAACATTTTAACATAATTTTTGAAAATAATGCAAGGCAAGTGTTTTGTGAGGCTAATCATTCATAAACAGTACTTCCATTAATTATGACTGAATTGTTTATTGATTTGTATTTTTCAATGGTTGACCTTTGTTTATTGCTGTGATTTAAAACGTGGTTGACCTCTTAAAATGAACTTTGTAATATGCCTAAGTAAGGAACTTGAAAGTATATTTTTTAAAACTTGAGCTTTCTTATCTGTCTAAGTAAGGAACTTGAAAATATTTTTTAAAACTTGTAACATTAGAAACAGTAACATAATTAATTAACATTTTAACATACTTTGTGAAAATAATGCAAGGCAAGTGTTTTCTAAGGATAATCATCCATAAACAGTACTTCCATTAATTATGCCTGAATTGTTTATTGATTTGTATTTTTCAATTGTTGACCTTTGTTTGTTGCTGTGATTTAAAACGTGGTTGACCTGTTAACATGAACTTTGTAATATCTGTAAGTAAGGAACTGGAAATTATATTTTTTGAAACTTGAACTTTCTTATAAGTCTAAGTAAGGAACTTGAACAAAAAAATGTCAAACTTGTAACATTAGAAACAGTAACATAATTAATTAACATGTTAACATAATTTGTGAAAATAATGCAAGGCAAGTGTTTTCTGAGGCTAATCATCCTAAGTACAGTACTTCCATTGATTATGCCTGAATTGTTTATTGATTTGTATTTTTCAATTGTTGACCTTTGTTTGTTGCAGTGATTTAAAACGTGGTTGACCTGTTAACATGATCTTTGTAATACCTGTAAGTGAAGAACAGGAAAGTACATTTTTTGAAACTTGTACTTTCTTACCTGTCTCAGTAAGGAACTTGATTTTTTTTTTAAACTTGTAACATTATAAACAGTAACATAGTGAATTAAGATTTTAACATAATTTTTTATTAAATGTATTAACATTTGAATGTCAGAACAGTTGAACTTTATATTAATCCATATTGTAAACTTGAGGTAATGGTTTTTTAACATGCAAGTTCTATCTCAAGAATTGTTAACTTAAATATACATTGAATCCAGAGGAAGGCAAACAGTAAAAACCCTCCTTGAAACGTAGCCAATTGTATCAGAAAGGGAAAAAAAATAATTCCTTCCTGACCCCATTAACTGGTGATCAGATTACTCCCTGGATTAATGTTTAACATAAAAGACAACGTTTACATTGTGACTTAAAATGTGGTTGACCTCTTAACATGAACTTTGTAATATGTGTAAGTAAGGAACTGGAAAGTATATTTTTTTAAACTTGAACTTTCTTATCTGTCTAACTAAGGAACTTGAAAATATTTGTTTCATACTTCTAACATTAGAAATAGTAACATAGTTAATTAACATTTTTACATAATTTTTGAAAATAATGCAAGGCAAGTGTTTTGTGAGGCTAATCATTCATAAACAGTACTTCCATTAATTATGACTGAATTGTTTATTGATTTGTATTTTTCAATGGTTGACCTTTGTTTATTGCTGTGACTTAAAATGTGGTTGAGCTGTTAACATGAACTTTGTAATATGTCTAAGTAAGGAACTTGAAAGTATATTTTTTGAAACTTTTAACATTAGAAACAGTGACATAGTTAATTAACATTTTATCATAATTTGTGAAAATAATGCAAGGCAAGTGTTTTGTGAGGCTAATGATGTATAAACAGTACTTCCATTAATTATGACTGAATTCTTTATTGATTTGTATTTTTGAATGGTTGACCTTTGTTTGTTGCTGTAGTAATTGTTTTAAATGGCACATATAGTTTGGTCTGTGGAAAAGTGGTTCTCTAAAAAGAGAATGCAAGAACTTAAACTTGTTGCACGCTGTGTAAACACTGTTCTGTATGTGTTTGACAATTTAATGTAGTTTTGCAGTAAAATATTGTTTTTGGAAATGTAATTTCTGTAGCGTAATAATGACCATTTCAAGGGAATGGACATTTATGTAAATTTATTGTAAAAATATGGTGGTAATATTGTTTTTTTTTTTATATTTTTGCATTTGCTTTTAAATTTGTTTTTCATGGCTTTTGTTTCTTTAATGAAAAGTTAAAGTACTTCATAGTAGACAATGTTTTGAGTAAAAATACATCCATCTTCTAATAAATCACCTTGACTTTCATTCTTTTCAATGTAAACTTAAATAGCCTGCAGATTTTTGCAGATTTGATTATTGAGGATTAATGCATCCTTATTTTTACACGTTAGTATGACTTGGTTGGCAAGCTCTGAATATTCCTGGTTATTTATGCTACCTTCAAATATAGCCGATGTAATATCTTGGTGACAAATCATATGAGGTGGGATCTGCACAGTGTCGTCAGGTAAATTTGGTATATTTTCTGTTCTGCCTTCTCCAATTTTAATAAGTCAATTATTGAAATCAGTTTGGCCTTCTGATCTCATGTTTTGTTGTAGTTGAAGATGGGTAAAATGTTTCCATAGTGTGCTTGACTTTATACAGGTTTCGATAATGTCAGTTCGATTTCCATGTACAACGACAGGTAATGTTTGTCTAAAATCGCCACCTAACAACATTACCTTTCCACAAAATGGAAAAGTATTATCCATGACTTCAGCAAACAGTCAATACACTGGAGGGCATAAAATGACATCATTGTGGCCTCATCTATTATAATTAATTTACTTTTTTAATTTTTTTTTGCTTGTAATGATGTCATGCGAAGATCTGACACAGAAGTTTCTAAAGTAGTCACTGGCAGTTTAAAGCCACTATGTACAGTTCTTCAACTTCTAACAAAAGTGCAGCAATTCCAGTAGTGGCAAACGGCTGTGCAGTTTGACCTTGTGCTGGTACAAAACTCATTAATAAATTCTATAGATACGTTTTTCCTGATCCGCCAGGTCCATCAAGATAGAAATAACGCTCTGAGACCATGTCATCATCTAGTGCATTTTTAAAGGTATTAAATGCTTGCAATTGTAACGTATTTAAAGTTGCAAGTCTTTCTTCTGTTCTTTGTACTTGTAGTTGAATGTCATAGTCTTCAAACTTCATGTCATCTATAAATCCTGGATCAGGCAAATTACAACTTGCACAACTTAATCCTTGTGTTAAAAATACTTCTTGGATTTCCATTAACGCTTTTAAGTGTGCAATAGGTTCATTGTATCGTCGCATAAAGTCTTCAGCCATATTACTTTTAAATGTGTCCCTTAAAGCTAATGCATTTGGAGCATTTGAGAAGATACAAATAAATGCAAATTGTTCTCTCATCTGCCGTGGCATTTGACATAGTGCTGCTTCTTCTAAACATCTTTCCCATTCTGTATCATCAGCTAGTAAGTTCCTATGTCTTGCAGCTAAATGGAAGGATTCATATACTATGTCATTAACAGTTCTTAAGTGTTCAAAACTTTGTGCTCCAGGAACATTTAAAAGTAATATTCATAAGCAAAAACGTTCAGGATCTCTTGGACTGACTGTGTAAATTCTTGGGATTATTTTATTTCCTCTGCTTTTTCTAGGTCTCCATAATCCATTCATAAAAACATAGTGATATGGAATTTCAATATATAAGAATTGTGTTGCTTCTGAATCTGTGGAATTTAATTCAAACCATGCAGTTAGTGTAGTGTGACGATGTTCACTTTGGGCCAATGCATTACTTTCATTTCCAGCATGGAAATACACTAAATGTCTTTGTGGCAAATGTACTGCTAATCTATATACTGTGATCTATCATGCATTTCAGATTTTGAAAAGCGCCACATAGCTTCTGGTGCACTTACATAGCGAGCATCTACATGAGATGCAAGTTCATCATGTACTGCTTTCAGGGTTGTCTGCACTTTTCACGACTACAGTAGCTGCATCATAGCCTTTGTAAATATATTTGTACACATATTTAATGGATTTGATGGATGTGCAAGCTTCTACATTAATGTGTGCATTATACTTCATCAGTAAATGTGGATTGTAGGGTACTACATATCTTTTGTCAACTTTTTTTGCACGAATAATGGCACTATCTCCTTCTCGTCTTTTATAAAGTGGATAGCAATCACAATTGGCATAGGTTTTGTCTCTATAATCTTTTGGAAAATCTTTGGAACATTTATTATTTTCCATACATGGTGATTGTGGATTAAGCTCACCACAGGATCCATGAATCATGCAATGAGTAACAATCTCATATAGTCTACCATATAGTTCTGGATCTGGTAGTTCAGCAACAATGACGGCATCCACTTTGTCAGCAGTATCTAATTTATCTTTTTCTTGAAGTATTATGAGAAGATATGCATGTGGAAGGCCTCTTTTTTTAAATTAAATGGTATATACATAAGCAAGACATTTGCCAAATAAGTGACTTATAGTGATGTCACGTATTAATTCATTTAATTTAATCTTAAAAACTCTGGCTACTAAATCTGGTCTATCGGAAGGACTTTGGCCAAGAAGTAAATTTGGTGACAATAGCCATAGCATCATTGTATCTTTCTCTCATATTTCGAGGTGATTCTTAAAAGGAAGATGGTAAAATGATGGCTTTGCCAGCTCTCATGTCTCTGCTTGTAGCCACCTCAGCAACATAGTCCATTAGTCCACAATATTGTTTTACACATAGTTTACCTTGTTGATATTTTATAAAGTTTAAATTATTGGCCTCAACTTGCAAATAGGAATCAATAATCCATTGTTGTGTTAGTGTTCTACCACATAAAATTGGATTAAATGTATTTCGAATGGCAATTTGAGCTACTTTAAATTAAAGCATAGAAACATTATTTCTGCTTCTGGCTTTAGCATTTGGGTAACTGGGAAGTGTTAATTTTGGTTGCCAACCTGCTTCTCCGTGTGGGAAAAAAATGGGATATGTCATTGGATCTAAATTTGGACTTAAGATACTGATATTAATGAATGGTTGCTCCTCATTTCTGGGATATATGCTAATGTCTCTTTGAAATGGTGGTTCTCCTTCATCATTTTGAAACACCATTGCAACCTCATTTGATGTTGGCAAGTTATAACGATGTTTATCAGTATGTCTGTCTCTTTTAAGCACCATATTGACCTTTGGCATTGGTAATTGATGTCTTTGTGCATGAAGTTGTTTTTCTACTTCTGCCAATTTTTTATAAGCTTTAGTATAGGGGTTATTGGCCATAATGTTATCTAGCTCTATAAAAACACTGGGTAAGCATTTTTTTATTTTCTTCTAGCTGCATACGTTGGTCAACAGCTTCCATTGTATCTAGGACATATAGTTGAGCAAATTTTCTTTGCTCTCCTTCCTCTGGATGTAAATGGGAAGTACGATGGTAAATTTGGCCTTGGACTTTAAAACAGTAAGGACCATGTCCTGGTACATTAGCAGCTAATGTTGACCCCATAAATGCAAAGGATATGGCACTATTGTAGGATCTTATGTTTGTCTTAAAATTTTTGTAGTTTTGAAAAGTAGGTTCAGTCATAATGTTTTGTAAATAGATTGGAAATTCTTTTCTTTCTGGAAGTTTGAACTTGCCTTTTTGTCAGCAACTAATAAATTGGCCATCTCTGGGTCTCTCCTGTTTAAAATGATAAGCCTCACAAAACTGACATTGAGTATTCATGTCCCCACAATTATGAACCTCTACTGCTAAAGACTTGAGTAAAGGACAATTTGCAAAGCATAGCATAGCATTAGTTTCATTTTTAAATTCATCAGCTGAAAAGTCATGTGATGTTTCAGGAACAGGTTCTAAATGCTTTGTTTTTTTGGTGGCTTTTTTTGGTATATCTTTTATTGGTTTAGGTAAAATGTCATGTAATGTTTCAGGAAGAGGTTCGAAATGCTTTGTTTTTTTCGTGGCTTTTTTTGGTATATCTTAGATTTTTTCATGTAAAATGTCATCTGATGTTTGAGGAACAGGTTATAAATGCTTTGTTTTGTTAGTAGCTTTTTTTGGTGTATCTTACATTTTTGCAGCTTTGTCTTTTGCTTGCAATTCTTTTGCATTCTTTTTCTCGTCGAATTTCCTTCTCCTCTGGTGTCTGCTTGTTGGCCCATCTCTCTTGTCGTTTTCTAGTTTGACGTCTTCTCTTTTCTTGTTTGCTCTCGTTATCAGCCATGTTAATCTGTAAAAGAAAATAATGTATAATTAGTTTAATTTGAGATGTTGAGTGTGTTTTTTAATTTTTCTTTTATCAACAGTTTGTTTATATCTGATTGTACTTCATTGTATCAGTACTTTCTTTGTATTGTTAAAACTGTGTTTTTTATTTTTTTGCTCTTACTTTGTGTTGTAGGTTGTAATTTTTGCCTTACATGAATAGCACACTCAAGGAAATTACACTATACCTTCTTCTACATGTAGTAGGTGTATAGTGTTAATTGAAATGTATATATTTTTTGGTTTGGTAATTTATTTTTTTGTTGTACTTTTGGCTTACAGGCATAATAGAGGGCAAAAATTAGTCTTTGTAATTTCTGCTACAGGGGATTGGGCTATGAAAAGTTTTTTTTTTTTTTTTTGGGGGGTGTTAGTACTATTTGTTGTAGTATTCTATTGTATGTGTGTGTTTAGGTTTTATGCTTAATATTGTACATTACGACTGGTAATTGAGAATGATAAATGTCATTTAGTGTGTGTTTTGACACTTTTGTGGACTATGCTGTTTTATTTTGTATTTTTTTGTAGATTGAAGTTTGGGTTTAATGTTAAACATTGTTGTCCGTAAAAGACAAATAATAGGTAAATGACAAATGTGTCAGTAATATTTTGGTAAAGCTTATAATTATTGAGTGTTATTGTTGTTTTTTCCTTTTTTTCTGTTGACATGGATGCGGAGTAAACATGTTTATTTCGTTTTCTCTTTTTTTACTTGTTATACTGTACCATGGTTGAAGTGTGATTTGAAGCAGAATCTTTGTTGGACCGCTGTTCAAAGTCTTCGTCCGATGCTCTTCACGCAGTGTCTGTTGTAAAAGAAAAAGTAAAATGTTATTTTATTTTAATGTATTTGTAATGAATGTCATATTTCATTGTTTTAGTCTATTGTATCTGTTATGGGGAATTTTACTGCTATGCTGTGTTTTGTACAACCTTTTAAAATACTTTAATTGTATTTGTATATTACAGTTATCCTTTTTTTTACAGTAATTATTAATGTTTTTACTATTCTGAATCTGATCACAATGTTTTTAGCATTATCCTGTTTTGTGTCCACCACTTTTGGTATGCTTATTTAGGCTTCTTTGTAAGGCTTATAGGTTCTTTAACAATAAAGAAGAATATTAATTAACTTTTTTATCTGTGTGATTTTTGGAACAATCCTGTTTTGTGTCCACCATATTTTGCATACGTTATTTGCTTAATTATTCTTCTCTATGAGTATTAAATGATGTTGGACAGTAAAAATGAATGTTAATTGCCTTTTCTATATCATGGTAGGCTTTTTTGTTTTATCCTGTTTTGTGTTCTCCACTTTTTGGTTGCTGCATTTGGCTTGTGGTTGATGGTTGGAGTTTATCTTACAGTAAAGAGGAGGAATACTTTTGTTTTATGTATGTTGCTAATGTTTCTGATGCTATCCTGTTTTGTGACCACCTCTTTTTTTTTTCTCTGAAACTGTCTTTCTTTGTAAATTGTATAGGTTTTTGTGAAGTTTGTTGAACTGTGTTGTTTTAGTCTTTATTACATTTGTATTTTTTTTTTTCTTTTCTTTACTTTTAATTTTTATATTGGCGGCCATTCTACTTGTCATACTATACCTTGATTGAAGTGTTGTTCTTGTCCGAATGACAGAGGGTCCCCTCCTCTTAATCCACCAGTCTTCTTGTAGTGTCTGTTTGAAAAAGAAAGTTAAATGGTTAATTGTATATTTCTTTTTTTTTTTGATTTAGCAAAGCATGGTCTATTTAAGCATGTAATCTATTTTTCTATCTTACCTCTTCTTCTTTCTTTGTGTTCTTTAAAAGTAATTCTCTTTCACATTCCACGATGCAAATTCTTGAGTGACACTGTTGACGCAGAGTCTGTTTTAATAGTGAAAAAAAGGGCAAAGATTCAGCTTCAGGTTCCATATGTATTAGGGTCATATTATTTTTTGCTATGAGTTGCAGTAAATTAATGTCATTTAAATATAGTACTTTAATTAGTTTCGGTTAACATTAGTTTGTTGTAGGGCCTATACACATAAATGTGCTTCGGATAACATTAGTTTGTTGTAGGGCCTATACACATAAATGTGCGTGTCACATGTCACTAGACATGAATCACATTTTTATAGTTAAAGTTGTTATTTTTTTTTTTTTTGCTGTCTTGGTAATAAAATGTAATATATTATAGCTTACCTCTCAGTTGGAATTTGCACAGTGTAAAGTAGGAAATAAGAAAATAATTCTCTTCTCAAGAAACAGCAGCAGTTAACTATCCAGTCACTCCGTTCATCACCTGAGTAGAAATGTAGAATTTTCTGCAAAGTAGGCAGTATTTATAAACTTTGAGGTGCCTCAGACCGTTAGAACGCAATATGCATGTGTTATTTGAGTTCCAGCTTACAATTTGCGTTCCAGCCACCATTTTATGCGTAGTATTTTTCAAAATGGTGGTTTATATGAGTGTGTTACGTGCCGCATAGTATCTGTTACGTACCTTGTAAAGTTGACTATACATGTAGCATTGTTTCAGTTTTCCGAGTCACTGTAGTATTGTTGCGTCTGTAGCCTCATTTTCATTTTGTTCGGCTGCCATTTTTTCTCTCGCTTAGGTGATTTTCGTCAGTTTAAACTCTTTTTTTTGGACTTAAATGGACGTGTAAATTCACTTTTCGAGGTGCTGGATGTCCCCCCTTGCTGTAAGTAAGCTTTTTATGTATTCGTTGTGTTTATTTATTGTGTTTCTGATGTTTTCATGCACGCTGTTTTCTGCCGTTTTTTGCGAGGGACACAGTTGGTAGTTTTTTTTCTAAGTCGTGCGTGTGTTTTCCGAGTCACTGTAGTATTGTTGCGTCTGTAGCCTCGTTTTCGTTTTTTTCGGCTGCCATTTTTTCTTTCGCTTAGGTGATTTTCGGCAGTTTAAACTCTTTTTTTTGGACCTAAATGGATGCGTAAATTCACTTTTCGAGGTGCTGGATGCCCCCCCTTGCTGTAAGTAAGCTTTTTATGTGTTCGTTGTGTTTATTTATTGTGTTTCTGTGTTTTCATGCGCGCCGTTTTCAGACGTTTTTTGCGAGGGACGCAGTTGGTAGTTTTTTTTCTAAGTCGTGTGTGTGTGTGTTAACCGCGTGTGAGGAGCCTTTAAACCTCCACCTCCGCAAATGCGGCCCCTCGCTTAGCAAGGGTCTGCATTTGCAGACAAACACAGCCGACGTTGGAGTCTCTACCTTCCGCAAATGTGGCCCCTCGCTTTGCGAGGGGCCTCATTTGCGGAGCGAACTGCATCCCTCGCTTCGCAAGGGACGCAGTTCTTGCGAGCGTTAGCAACATTCGTTTGCTCACAACTATATATGTGATATATATATACTAGCGAATTGCCCGTCAAAAAATGACGGCAATAGAATTGTAAGTCAAGGAATGGTGTTTGGCATAGACATTATTTTTTGTGGTGGTCTGAGATCTCAGCGCTCATTGCGAGCCTCTTGGTTGTTGTATTTTTTTTTATCAGAGGAGCTTTTGGTGTCATTGTAAGGTCGGCGCTGATCTGCTTTTTGTGCTTATTGCAAGGCTGTCCCCTGTTGTTGTTTATGTGGTATGAGCAGTGTTGGTACTCGTTGTGAGGCGCACAGTGAATGTCTTGAGCGTTTCTTGCGATGGTGTTTTTTTTTGTGTATGTTTTTTGTGATGCTAATAAAATAATTAGTAAATGAATAAAGTAATATACTTTACTTATTTGTAAACAATACATCCACGAAGCAGTGTGCTGAAGAGCTGACAATCTTTTTTCATGTTCCTGCAGCATACAATGTATGCTTGCAGTGTTGTGTAGCTGAGGTGTAAGTGTCAACAATGTGTGCAGCGTGTAGTGTAAATAGGCTGTGTGCGCGAGGGGAAGCCGTTAGTGTAGCTGGGTACTTCTGCATTCTGTAAGTTAGTGTTGTAAAATGGCGGCGAATGTGTATATGGTAGGCGGGTTTGTATGATTTAGAGTCATTGTTTATGGTGTATGTTGTAGGTCGTATGAGTGTTTGTATTTTCTTTGTGGTATTTAGCAGCTTTAGGGGTCGTGTAGCCTCGTGGCTAAACTTTGTAAATGTGACCGAATTCAATGTTTAAGCTGTGTTGCAGAGGTTCTGGGTGTCCCCCCTTGGTGTGGGTTTTATTTTATTTTTGTGTGTATTTTTTTGTTTTTTAATGTTTGGCGGTGTGCGCGGGTTGTTCGTTAAGGTTGTATTTTTTCTAGTCCGTTATGTAATTTTTCAAAGTCCTGCGGGTCGCAAATGCCATGATAATGGGAAATTGTCTCCTTTGAAGGACAAAAGGTAAACCACTCTCACTTGGAGCCAAATCAATTTTGTGGTATAAAAACTGATTCCCCTTTATGGGTACCAGTCATAATTTCTGCATGTATAAAATTATCTTTTAAATCGTGCACAATTAATCTGGTCCCATTACAAATTCCTTTTTTTGGATTCATAATTCTCAGTAGCATGACCATTGCCCCTTTTTTGAGTTGCAAAACATGTGGTGGCATTCCAGAGGGAGTTAAAGAATTGATAAATTCGATAGAAAAGTTGGATACACTGTCTTGGTTATGAGCCAGAACTGAATCTGCACTATTGTACAATTTTGTTGCTGCATTGATGAATCTTAAAATGTCATTATTCAGATTCGAGGCATCTATATTTTTTGATGTTAATATCACTTTGCAATTTGTTATTGATTGTATTCAGAAAGATTGCCGATATTAGTGATTCTTTGCAAATCATTTGTGGTGGAATTTCTACGGTGTCATCAGGTAGATTATATATTTGTGGATGTTTTCCTTCTCCAATGTAAGTTAACTAACTGTTGAATTCATGTTTCATGACCTTTCCATCAAATGACCAATCTTTATCCATAACTTCTTTAAATAATCGATCAATACATTGCAGGGCATGACATTACATAATTGAAGCCTCATCTATTATAATCAATTTGTTTTTGTTTTTGGCTTGCAATCAATTAATTCGAATATCTAACACTGATGTTTCGAAAATGGGAACCGGCAGTTTATATCCACTATGCAGAGTCCTGCCACCTTCTAGCAAAAGTGGCGCAATTCCAGTTGTTGCGAATGACATTGCTATTTGACCCTGTGCTCGAATGTAACTCATCAAACAAATATACAGATACGTTTTTCCTGATCCACCAGGGACATCTAGATATAAATAACAGTCTTTGACCATTTCATCATCTATTGCATTTGTGACAGCGTTAAATGCTTGCAATTCTAATGTATGGTATTTAAAGTTGCAAGTTTCTCTTGTGTTTTTTTTGTTGTTGAAGCTCATTGTCATAGTCATCAAAGTTAATTTCACAAGGCCCACCATGAGTGACAAAGTTACGGACTTGTGAAAGCGCACAGCTCGAAGGTTCTCATCTCAGGGACTGTAAAGTAGGGGGCTTGTAATGAGCACGGGAGGTGCTCATCGCAAAGCCAGCATTGCCAGGCTTCAAACGTAATAATATTCGCTAGTATTAAATAATTGTTGTGGTGAACTACCTACTCATAAGGTCTTCAACGCAAGCTGGGATCCCGCCCCACACTGATGATAGGCAGTAACCTTGAAATATCTGTCCGTGGGTAGGATTCCCAGCTTGTGTATAATCCAACCTTGGCTTTTTCTAAAAGTCGTGTAATGCAGCGGGCATAAGCTTAAAGAAAGCCATATTTAAAATGGTTATGGATTGAAGAACAAAGCATGTCCCTGCTCATTTTCCCAGCATGCAGTGTGAATTGTATTTCTTAGAATTCTGAGCAGGAAGCAAGGTTTTTAACTTGTTTCAGACATTCAAATGTGAACACAAATGTACTATATATATATATATATATATATATATATATATATATATATATGTATATATATATATATATATATATATATATATATATTTACATATACAGAATATCACAAAAGTGAGTACACCCCTCACATTTTTGTAAATATTTTATTAGATCTTTTCATGTGACAACACTGAAGAAATGACACTTTGCTACAATGTAAAGTATTAAGAGTACAGCCTGTATAACAGTGTAATTTTTCTGTCCCCTCAAAATAACTCAACACATAGCCATTAATGTTTAAACCATTGGCAACAAAAATGAGTACACCCTTAAGTGGAAATGTCCAAATTGGGCCCAAAGTGTATATATTTTGTGTGGCCACCATTATTTTCCAGCACTGCCTTAACCCTCATGGGCATGGAGTACACCAGAGCTTCAAATGTTGCCACTGGAGTCCTCTTCAAAACCTCCGTGATGACATAACGGTGCTGTTGGATGTTAGAGACCTTGCACTCCCCCACCTTCTGTTTGAGGATGCCCCACAGATGCTCAATAGGGTTTAGGTCTGGAGACATGCTTGGCCAGACCATCACCTTTACCTTCAGCTTCTTTAGCAAGGCAGCGGTTGTCTTGGAGATGTGTTTGGGGTCGTTATCAAGTTGGAATACTGCCCTGCAGCCCAGTCTCTGAAGGGATGGGATTATGCTCTGCTTCAGTATGTTACAGTACATCTTGGCATTCATGGTTCCCTCAATGAAATGTAGCTCCCCACTGCCAGCAGCACTCATGAAGGCAAAGAGCATGACACTCCACCATGCTTGACTGTATGCAAGACACACTTGTCTTTGTACTCCTCATCTGGTTGCAGCCACACATGCTGGACACCATCTGAACCATCTGATAAATACGTTTATCTTGTTCTCATCGAACCACAGGACATGGTTCTAGTAATCCCTGTCCTTAGTCTGCTTTTCTTCAACAAACTGTTTACAGGCTTTCTTGTGCATCATCTTTAGAAGGGACTTCTTTCTGGGATGACAGCCATGCAGACCAATTTGATGCAGTGTGCAGCGTATGGTCTGAGCACTGATAAGCTGATCCCCCACCCCTTTAACCTCTGCAGCAATGCTGGAAGCACTCATACGTCTATTTCCCAAAGACAACCGCTGGATATGACGCAGAGCAAGTGCACTCAACTTCTTTGGTCGACCATGGCGATGCCTATTCTGAGTGGAACCTGTCCTGTTAAACATGTCCAAGACAACCACTGCCTTGCTAAAGAAGCTGAAGGTAAAGATGATGGACTGGCCAAGCATGTCTCCAGACCTAAACCCTATTGAGCATCTGTGGGGCATTCTCAAATGGAAGGTGGGAGTGCAAGGTCTCTAACATCCACCAACTCTGTGATGTCATCATAGAGAAGTGGAAGATTACTTCAGTGGCAACCTGTGAAGCCCTGGTGTACTCCATGCCCATGAGGGTTAAGGCAGTGCTGGAAAATAATGATGGCAACACAAAATATTGACCTTTTTGCCAAATTTGAACATTTGCACTTTGGGGTTGTACTCACTTTTGTTGCCAACAGTTTAGACATTAATGGCTGCATGTTCAGTTATTTTGAGGGGACAGAAAATGTACACAGTTATACAGACTTACTACTTTACGTTGTAGCAGAGTGTAATTTCTTCAGTGTTGTCACATGGAAAGATGTAATCAAATATTTACTTAAATGTGAGGGGTGTACTCACTTTTGTAAGTGTGACAGACTGGCTGCCACTTCCGAGGTCAATGCCCTGCTGACCGTCTTTGTAATGAAGTAGCCCGAGAGGCGTTATAGCTTTAAGGAGCTTTACTGAAAACTTGATCAGCAAGTACAAACAAAAAGAATACAAAACAAAGCCTAGCTTCCTTGAAGCACTAACTAAACAGAAATAGCAGGTTCCTCACTACCATCAACTAATGCAAAATAAAGCATTCATGTATACAGGCCTGTAAGTTTTCTGCTCCAAAAGTCTGAGTGTTTGGTTCAGCGTGCAAAACTGTCTATCCTGGCTCTCAGTCCAGACTGAACCCCCCTTGCTGAGTGCTCAGTAGTCCTTTTAAGGGAGAATGCAGCTGGGCTTGATTAGTCTCTTGAGGAGGCTTAACCCTTTCACTTCCCAGGGGAAAAAGGGCTCTGGTAAGTCTGCTAATTACATACACCCCTTGTAGTATTCTGTTACATAAGATACTGTATATATAGTTATAATTGCAGTAAAAAAGGCAGCTTCTAACACCTTAAACTTTGTGTCTGGAAAATATTTTGCTTTCATTAGTCCAAATTATTTTTTATTTGTTTTGTATTTATATTGTCTTTATAGTACTAATTATACTGTAACTAGTCTGTATCAAAGTACACTTCCATACTTTATATTGATCATCATAAGATTTAAGAATATGAATATGAAACAAAGTCAGGTCCTTTATCTGAAATAAAGTTTGGCACACAGCTTCTTGAAATAGTTTATAATTAAATTAGAAACAATTAAAAAAGGAAGCCCTGGCCGAACCTAGAGAAGGAGAATAGCAGTATGCGCGTAATGAGATTTGTTTGATTGGCTCTAGTGTAGTGCAGAAGGAGTTATGCCCAGGAAAAACTCTATAAATAGATGGAATGTCCAGATTTTTGACATTTGACAGTTGGCAACTGACAGTTTAATAACTGACAGTTAGCAAAATCATCTGCTCTGATAGAACAGCTTATATCTCAATTCAGAGAATAATCTTTTAAACTTGGCTCTTTATGATTGGCAACTTTAATACCTGATGCAACAAGAAATAATATGGATATGAAACATTTAACTCAGTTTCCTGAGGTTGATCTTGACCCCTAGAAAGTTTTTGAGAAGATACTGGCCTACTGAGAAGGTTAGTCTTTCAACCCCCTGATGCAACCAGGGATAACGTGATGGACATGGAAAAAATGTATCTGAGTTTTCTGAGGTTGATCTTGATCCACAAGAAGATGTGTGAGAATATCATTTCCACCTCAGAAGCTTAGCCCTTCAACCCCCTACTCAAATTAATAGAAGATCTACAGTGCCTGGCACAAGTATTCACCCCCCTTGACCTTTTACCTATTTTGTTACATCACAGCCTTAAGTTCAATGTTTTGTTAATCTGAGTTTTATGTGATGGACAAGAACACAATTCTTGGTGAAGTGAAATGAGAAAAATATATACATAAAACTATTTTTTAGAAATAGAAAACTGGCATGTACGTATGTATTCACCCCCTTTGTTATGAAGCCCATAAAAAGCTCTGGTGCAACCAATTACCTTCAGAAGTCACATAATTAGTAAAATGATGTCCACCTGTGTGCAATCTAAGTGTCACATGATCTGTCTTTACGTATGCACGCCTTTTTGAAAGGCCCAAGAGGCTGCAACACCTAAGCAAGAGGCATCACTAATCAAACACTGCCATGAAGACCAAGGAACTCTCCAAACAAGTAAGGGACAATGTTTTTGAGAAGAACAAGTCAGTGTTAGGTTATAAAAACATATCCAAATCTTTGATGAGCCCCAGGAGAACCATCAAATCTATCATAACCAAATAGAAAGAACATGGCACAACAGCAAACCTGCCAAGAGACGGTCGCCCATCAAAACTCATGGACCAGGCAAGGAGGGCATTAATCACAGAGGCAACACAGAGACCTAAGGTAACCCTGGAGGAGATGCAGAGTTCCACAGCAGAGACTGGATTATCTGTACATAGGACGACAATAAGCTGTAAAGGGTCCATAGAGTTGGGCTTTATGGCAGAGTAGCCAGAAGAAAGCCATTACTTTCAGCAAAAAAACAAAATGGCACATTTTGAGTTTGTAAAAAGGCATGTGGGAGACTCCCAAAATGTTTGGCGGAAGGTGTTCTGGTCTGATTAGACTAAAATGTATCTTTTTAGCCATCAAAAAAAACACTATGTCTTGCGCAAACCCAACACATCTCATCACCCAAAGAACAGCATCCCCACAGTGAAACATTGCGGTGGCAGCATCATGCTGTGGGGATGTTTTTCAGCAGCCGGGACTGGGAAACTGTTAAGAGTTGAGGGAACGATGGATGGTGCCAAATTCAGGGATATTCTTGAGCAAAACCTATACTACTCTGTGCGTGAATTGAGGCTAGGATGGAGGTTCGCCTTCCAGCAGGACAATGGCCCCAAACACACTGATAAAGCAACACTTGAGTGGTTTAAGGGGAAACATGTAAATGTGTTGGAATGGCCTAGTCAAAGCACAGACCTCAATCCAATAGAAAATCTGTGATCAGACATAAAGATTGCTGTTCACAAGTGCAAACCATCCAACTTGAAGGAGCAGTTTTGCAAGGAAAAATGGCCAAAAATCCCAGTGGTAAGATGTGGCAAGCTCACAGAGAATTATCCAACGCAACTTGGAGCTGTGATTGTCGCAAAAGGTGGCTCTACAAAGTATTGACTTTTTGGGGGTGAATAGTTATGCACATTGACTTTTTTTGTTTTTTTGTCCTATTTGTTGTCTGCTTCACAATAAAATAAATAAATAAAAAAACATTTTCAAAGTTATGGGCATGTTCTATAAATTAAATTATGCAAGTCCTCAAACAATCCATGTTAATTCCAGGTTGGCAACCAAACACAAAAAATGTCAAGGAGGGTGACTACTTTTGCAAAGTACTGTAAATTTAACTTACCTGCAACCTGCAAATATAAATATGCCACTATACAAATACATTTGGAATATGGAGTAGAACTTTGGGCACCACTTCATTAAAAATACATTTTAGAGTTGGAAAGTACAGAGAACGGCAACAAAACTAATAAGGGAAATGGAGGGGCTAGGTTATGAAGAAAGACTAACCAAATTAGACTAATTTTCTCTAGAAAAAAGGCTTCTAAGAGGGAATATGAGTACCTTATATAAATATATCCAGGGTCCAAATAAAGGTTGAACTTTTTGTGCCAAGAGGTTTTTAACTGACAAGAGAACAACCTTTGAGGTAAAAAGATTCCACCTTAAAGAAAGAAAATATGTATTCACTGTAAGGGGGGTTAAAGGTATAATTACTTTCTCTGTGACACTTTTCAGAGATGATTAAAAATGCCCTTCCTCTCCTCTGGATAAGCAGGCTAGCCATGTTGATTGAAGAATCATGCCCTCTTCAGTCTTGGTGAAGAGAAGGACCTCTGTGGCAAGGATTCATTTTGGATACCACAAGAGTGTTTAAGGCCCTCTGTGGCACAGGGGTTAATGTTAAAAGCCCTGTATATCCTTTCAGGACCTCTCTGACATAAGGGTTTATCGTAAATGTCAAGGAGATCCTTTTAGGACCTTCAGGTCTGGGGGGTTAATTTTAGATGTCACTGACTTGTTTCAGGACTTCAGTGGCAGTGGGTTCATATTAGTTGCCAAAGAGGTCCATTAAAGACCTGCATGGCTGGTGACCCCTGTATTGAGGATTAATGTTTAGATGCCATGGGTGTCCTTTAAGGGACTGCCATAGGGATGATTATGTTTTAGATGCCACTGTTGTCCGATACTATTGGCTGAAATATGACTGCCACATAATAATATATAATGCAAAGGTGTGCTCAAATCCCAAATATCACTGTGGTAGCTCCTCTAAGGAGAAGCTTCATGAGGCGAAGGGGTTCATTTCATAGAGAACCACATTTTTTAGATGGAGGCCCATTTCCATGGGCTGAAGACAAGGAGCAAAGACTTCAATAAAAAAAAAGGGATAGATTCTTCAATCAATATGTAAGTGCCCTCTTATCCATGGCATTGATGATTATTGCTTAAGGGCATGAGCCGGAATTCCTCCTTTACAGGTGTAATTTTTTTTTAATGTAGATTTTTTTATGAATTTAATGTTAGGGACTATAGGGTACTTATGAACACCCATGGATCGGATAAAGTCCATGGGGGTCCAATATGGATTACAATGGTGGTAGCAAGGGTTCCATGGTTATCTTGAGGATCTCATAATAAAGGGTTTAACTTTTGTTGCCATGTAGGTCCATAAGTATGTGACAAAGCTATGGCATGGTAATAGCTTCTTTTTACAGTACCTTTTGCGGGTCCATTTAGACCCCTTGGTATGGGGGTACATTTTAGGTGCCATGGAAATCTATTAGGAGCCCATGATATAAGGGTTATTTTTGAATGCCTTGGGGGTCCATGAGAACCTCCAGATGCATAGGTTTTGATACAATGGGGGTTCGTTAAACCCCCTTGGATATAGGGATAATTTTAAGTGCCATGGAGGTCCTTGACAACCTCATGGTTTAAGGTGTCATGCTCATGTGGACAACAGGACTGTTTTGCTGGCAACTGGGATCCAGGGTCATGGACTTAAAAGAGTTACATTTCATGGACTTTTTTGTAGTGACTATAATAACCTGTGTAAGGGTTTAATTTTGTTATGATTGGTATTGACATGTAAGATTTTTCTTGGGTAATTAAACATGTTATGTGGGACACTCAGGATTCACTAATTTTCTACTTGGATCATGAGCCTGATTTTTATTGGAAAGACACAATTTAGAGTAGGACTGAAATAACAAAATTAGTGTTCTGGCATATCACATATTATAATTGTCAAACTGTGAGTCGTCGTCATGCTTTGCAAGCTCGCAAAGCGAGCTCACAGAGCTGCGAGGGACGCAGTTCGGGAGCAAATGCGGACCTCGCAAAGCAAGGGCCGCATTTGCGGAGGCCCTAACTTCAGCTGCAATGAGCCAAAGGGCCACATTTGTGGAGGTGGAGGCTCCAACGTCAGCTGCAATGAGCCGAAGGCTCCTCATTTGCGTATGGGGACATAAACTGTAATGAGCCTTTGGCTCATTGCACGCCGCAATTGCGGACCTCGCAAAACAAGTGTCCGCATTTGCGGAGGTGGAGGCTCTACGGCGCCTAAATCCCGGTAAAAAAAACAAAACAGAAAAGCAGAACGTTCAAAAACAAATAAAAAATGACCTGCGGGACTTACAAAAAAAAAGAAACAGTGGTATGAGGAAATCGGGACAATGCCAAGCACATAAGTCTTTTAACCAGGAACGTAAGGGGTACAAAATACACTATTAGGAAGGACGGAAAATAATCCACACCCGCTTAACACATAGACAATCGCCGCCATGTTACAACACTAACTTGCAGCTAATAACATTACCATTCTAAAATGACGATTTACACAACAAAACAAACGTTTTGGCCTCGTGCACGCAGCCTATTTACACTGCACACTTGACACATTGCTGTCACTTACAACTCACATCAGCAACAGTCCAAATGTACATTGTAAGCTGCAGGAAAATCAAAACAGATTGTTAGCTCTTCAGGATATTGATTGCTGGATATATTAATTACAAATACGTAAAGTATATTAATTTATTAGTTAATTAATTAATTAATTAATTATCATTAAGAAAAATATATAAAACAAAAAAAAACGGAGAGAGGATCGTAATGAGCTCCAAAGGTGCTCATCGTGGGGCCCACAATGAGCTCTGAGGGTGCTCAGAGGAGCAAAAGTACAGGGGAGAGCCTCATGATGAGCCGTGCAGACGCTCATTGTGAGCCACATGATGAGCGCCTGAGGGTATCTTTGTGTGACAAACAGCTTTACGTGCCTTACAATTTTATTGCCGTCATTTTTGACTGGTAAGTCACTAGTCTATATATATATATATATATATATATATATATATATATATATACTGTATATACACTGGTGCAATTGATGTTGATTGTTATTGGCTCATGATATTATCTTGATTCCGGGTGTGGCCTGTATCTGCATATGCTGCAGTGGGCATACCCATAGATGGGCTCCCTATTGGATGATTTCTTGTGCCCACTAATGACAGTGATTTGTCAGCTTCATGGATTTAATTGCCTGACTGATCATCTATTCCTTGTTAAATCCTGGGAGCTGACATGTCAGTGTTGGTCAACAGTTACATGTGTTGTGTGTTTTCTATGAGTGTGTGATGTACATGTGGTGGCATGTTGGTGTATCTGATATTAACCTGACGTGGAGGCTTGATCCTTTTGGGCCACTAGGCCTGGAGCTCCAGTGGCATACAACTGGCTCAGCATTTCCTTGAGCACCCTCTCCTACTCATTGTATTTCACAGTCACTTGTGGGCCACCACTTAGTGCTGTGGCTGCACTGTCATCCTTGACCATCATCCTCCTCACCTTGGCCCTGACGTCATCAAAGCGGTGCTTCATGGACCTCACATCCCTTTCTGCTGAGCCCACTGCTGTGACTGCAGATGCTACCTCCTTCCAGGCCTGGACCATGGGCCCGGGTCTAGCTTACCTCTCCCCAAAAGGATACCGAGGTGCTCATGGATGGAATGGAGGAGGACCACCATCTCCTCGTGCTTGTAGTTAAGGGTCCTGTGTCTACCTGAGACTCTTGTCCTCCTGACTGTGGACGTAGATCCTGCTTTCCCTCCTCTGACCTTGACCTCCTCCATGCTACCACCCCCTGGTATCAGGCCCCTCACCCTCTGACCCTTCACTTAGTGTGCCTATGACTATGGGTGACTCCACACCCCTAATTGTTGGGGTATTGGGTGTGTGTGCGTGTGTGTAGGTATTGACCTATCTATATCTGTTTCTATGTGTGATATTTACTCATGTGTATTTATATTATATGTTATCAGTTGATAAGTGTTTTCAAGGAGTAAGTGTAAAATAGGTATTTAAGAAATCTAAATCAATAAAACCGTTAGAACCTGCTCTTAATCAACGCCTAACCTCTCTCTTTCAATGCTCCAACCACCAACTTGGGGACCTGCGTGCTAATTCATGAGAAAATACAACACAGTCAACACTGGGGTGGGTGGAACACAGCTATATTATCTCTATCTGTCGATCATAATCCGTTAGCCCACTTTCTATTGGCTCACAGTGCTGTGGCGCATACTGTAATTAATGGACTGGATTGTAACTGCTGACTCAATATGTTCCAGCCTACTAACAACTTGCAGCAGCAGGAAGGGTTTATGGTTTAAGGCTTTAGCCCTGTAATTGTTGGCTTGAGTCGATTGGATATAGCAGGAATTGTAACAAATTTCTAACCCGCAAACATGCGGCCTGTATGAAGGTAGTTACAGGCTTGCAATTGGATGGAGGACTATGTGTGCATTTGTGTAATATGGTTACATGACTCTACTTTAGTTAAACACATGATTAATTTTCAACTGACGCTAACATTTGTGTGACAATTCATGACTGATTTATTTTAATTAGAGATGCCTATCTACAGTATTATGATTTAGTCAGACTGATAAAAATACAGATCAGTGAACAGTGATGATGGACATATTGATTGAGATTGATTTGTTTCAAATAATTTGTATACCATTGAAATAGGTCACTGCCTAAAAAACCTGCCTCTCTTAATAAAATGAGTAGAAATTGAGCTCTTTTCTGAAGAGTTCTGACTAATGGGTTTTGCTTGTTTTAAGGCTTTAAATAGTCATTTTGAGGATTCTAATTGGCTGAAACATATTTCATTTAGTAAGAATCAAGTATTTGACATAACCCTGTTTGAATTTTGAATGGTTAATTGTCTAACCATTCAGAATTCACGTATGTTCCCCAAATCTTTTATCTTTGCGTTGCAACATCCATCAAATTTGAAAAAAAAATAAAAAAAAAAATAATTTCATCAATGAAAATAAGCTGGAATTAATCTTTGCAACAGATCTTTGAAAAATCATGCACAGCAGTTACCTGTCTAACATCAGAGGGTCATATTCATGTACATACTCCAATTGTCTTTACTTAACATGTTCCCCTGAATGTAAAATGTCCCTTTACCCAATATCTTCTGTCCAACATGGGCCTGTCACCATATTTTTTCAGATATTTCCTGTAATTTTCCTCCTGCACAAGAGTAAATCCAATGTAACATTTAATCAATGTTGATTTTGATTTGAAAAAGAAAGTTGAATCTCTTAAAGGCTCATCACTCTAAATTAGATTGTGATCCCAAAAAAAAAAAGTATTACTGTTTACTTCAATACTCTCTTTTTCAACAGAGCACATGTGTAGTGCCATATTTCCAATTTTCCATGCATGATTGCTTTTCGAAAAAAAAAAAAAAACAGGAAACAGGTTGAAACCAAAATCCTAATAGTAGTAATTGATTCTTATCACAAGCCAAAAGTAAAGACGCTGTAGTATTGAAGCTCAGGGGAATTGGATCCTCATTTTAATTTTGATTAAAAAGATCCCTTGTATACTTCTTTTAGGTTGGGGAAATTTAACTGAAGGAAGAAAAATGCAGACAAAGATAACAAAGCAATCTAGCAAGTCTATAAAAATGGAAATCAAAGCATGTGTAAGCTGAGCCAGGAACTTATAAACTCTATCATTATGTTGTTAGTTTTTGATTGGGAAAATGCTTGCTGACTAAAATATTCACCAAATAACACTAGTGATATTTGAATATAAGATTTGACAGTATGAAAATAGACATATGATACAAGTGGCTGCTTATATGTAGAATATCCTTCCTAAAGGCACAATGTGCCATTTTAATCATTTTTTTAAATATACCTAAAGGATAAAAAACTCTAAATGTATAAATATATTTATAGAACACTATACCCTAAATTAGTATGTTTTGCATGTAGATAAGAAAACAAGAGATCTATTGTAATTGTCTGAGATCCTCCTTCATTCCAGCTGTGGATTAATGTGGAGTGAAAACGTGTACACAGTTGGGAAGCAAGTTTTATCATAAACCACCTTTAGGTATGTAGGGATTTTCCCCATTGGGAGCCTCTCATTTAGGTTCACTATAGTGGAGATATCACATATGACTGCTGTTTGATTTTATTATAGTGGTATATTGGATGAGCTGTTAGCAGTTCATATTATAACAAACTAGGAAATTGCCCGTTAAAAATGATGGGAATAAAATTGTAAACCTGGCAATGCTGTTTGCCAAACAATGTGATGATTTCGCCTCTCTGAGCACCTTCAGTGCTCATTGCGAGGCTCTTCCCCAGTGTACTTCAACTTTTCTACTTTGCAATAATCACCTTCGGCGCTCATCGTGAGCCTCACGATGAGCGCCTTCGGTGCTCATCGCTCGGCTCTCCCCCTGTGTACTTCATAGGCCTCATGCTTCAGCACCTTCGGCGCTCATCGCAAGTCTTGTGCTGATCGCCTTCGGTACTCATTGCGTGCCTCACAATGAGCGCCTCATTGAGAGCCTCTGTCCCCCGTGTACTTTAGGGGCCTCACGATAAGTGTTACTGCATTGGTGTCAGTGTTACTGCCTTGGTGTAAGTAAGTGTTACTGCCTTGGTGTAAAATTGTTACTACTTTGGTGCCTTGGTGTAAGTGTTACTACCTTACTGTAAGTGTTACTGCCTTGGTGTTTCTGCCTTGGTGTGTTACTGCCTTGGTTTTAGTGTTTCTGCCTTGGTGTAAGTGTTACTGCCTTGGTGTAAGTGTTACTGCCTAGGAACCTCATTCTAATGATGGCCGTAGGAGCTGAGTGGCTGCAAGGGATGGCCACAAGTGACCCCTGCAGGCTCCATACATTAACCCCTTGCATTGCTGCAGGGGTCTCGATCATGACCGTTCGGGACCCCCCGCAGCATCTACGACACTTCAATTTCCCACCGCAGGCTTGAATTCAAAATCGAAGCCTGGGGAATCGCGGGGTTTGAAATTATAGACCCAATGAGACTAAAATTACTCCCCCCAGTCAATAGGGGTCTATATGGACCCCTATAGGACACTAATAACCCCTAGGTTAACCCCATAAGTGCCATAAGGGTCCTCCAGGACTCTCATGACAAAGTCTAAGCACTAAACTACACAATTAATCCTAACTGTACCCCATTAACCCATTAACAGTAACTATACCACATTAACCCATACTAAACCCAATTTAACCCTAACTGAGCCTATTTAACCATAACTTGGCCAATTAACCCTACTCGGACCTCATAAACCAAACTGAGCCTATTTAACTCTAACTGGGCCTACTTAACCTTACCTTGACCTCATAAACCTAACTGGGCCTATTTAACCCTAACGGGGCCCTGGCAAAAAAATAAATAACGGAGCTCCTCCATTGAGGAGCTCCCTGTCGCTAATGAGGCCTATAGTGCTTCTTCCGGTAAAAAGGCAATAGTGCCTGCTGATTGGTTTAAAAAGACTGACAGGTCCATCAGTCAATCAGAATGCTATATAGGGGTGTATCCCATTTTGATTGGCTCACACCTTGGCACCTTCTGATTGGCTGAAATTTGATTGACAGCCATTTCAGCCAACCAGAAGTGCTAGAGGCCTTATTAGTGTCAGGGAGCTCCTCCACGGAGGAGCTCCATTACTTTTTATTTTATTTTAGAGCAATGCTTTTTCTCCAGAGCCCAGCCGGGGCAGAAGAGGAAAAGGACGGGGACATCGCAGACAGGTAAATTTAATATTTAGAATATTTACATTATTATGTTTTGTGTATGTGTATTTTTGTGTACTAATTTAATGTTTCTTTTTTCCAGGGGCTGAGCCAGAGAAGACAAGAAGAAGGACGGGGACATGGTGGAAAGGTAAGTTTAATATTTAGAATGTGTATTTCTTTAAGTTGTGTTTATTTGTGACTAAACTCATGTTTTTTTTTTCCTAGGGGGTGCAACCTGCTGAAGGGACATCTGAGCCAGGTAAGTGGTCTTATTTATTCTATTTTAGTTTAGATGTAGGCTTTTTAATGTATTGTAGATAGGGTTTGATGTATTGAAGATAGGGGTGATGTTTAATAGATAAGGGGTTATATTTTATAGATAGGGGTAATGTTTAATATATAGGATTTGATGTATTGTAGTTAGGGGGTGATGTGTAATAGATAGGGGTAATGTTTAATAGAAAGGGGGTAATGCATTGTAGTGTAATGATATAGGAATCGCAAGGTTTTGGAGACCAGCAGCCTAGGTCAGCAATGATCCAATTCAGCAACTTGTAGGTGAAACAGGAACAAACTTTTATTGAAAGGAACAGGAACTACAATAATCTGGCAAGATACATAGACAGGAAGTGCCTTATATAGGCCAAGGACCAGACACCTGACCAGACACAGCTGAAGAGACTAGTCACTGATACTATTGCTAGCAGAGTCAAGGTTTATCAGATCTCAAGGAAATTCACAAAGGCAGGCTGGCACAGTGGTATGGAAGAGGTTCAGCAGCCTGGGGACCAGGGTTCAAAACCCAGCAGAGTCAATTCCTCACATGTAGTTAGGGCTTAATGTATTGCAGTTAAGGGCTCATGTTTGATAGGGGATAATATTTCATAAATAGGGGGTAATTTTTAACAGTAATGGGTAATGGGCTAATGTATTGCAGTTAGGGGGTTACTAGTATGTAGTTAGGGTATATTTGTAATGTTTTTATTGATGTACTGTGATGTTATGTATATATGTGTATGTCTTTTCTTTGCAGGTGTGTAATTATTATTTTATCTTTTGTAGTGGGAGGGTTTGTGATGTTCTTTTTTTAATTTTTTGTAGTGGGGGTTGTTATGTTCTTTCTTTTATTTTTTGTAGTGGAGGTTGTAATGTTCTTTTTTGTTTTATGTAGCATGGGGGTTTGTAATGTCCTATTATTTTTTTTGGTAACATAGGTTTTGTTCAATTTTTTGTAACAGCTTTTTTTATTTTGTGTAATTAATATGTGGGGGTTTTAATAGGGGGTTAGGTAGGTAGTGTTAGGTAGGTAGGGGTTAATAGGTTAGGGTAGAGGGGGGTTAGTTTAGATTTAGTAGTTTATTGGTGGGATAGTGTAGTGTAGTGTTTGTACCTGAAGGACCCTCATAGCACTCATGGGGTCAATAGTAGGGTTCTAATAGTCCCATGAGGGTCTTCATAGACCCTTATGGGACTAATTGGGTTAAAGAGAGGCTTACGGGGGTCTGTATTAAGGGGTTAGATGGAGGCTTATGGGAGTCTGTATAGACCCCCATAATTGAAGGGGTTAAATAGGAATGGATGGAGTTAAATAGGCTAAAATGGGGTAACATAGGCCTAGATAGGGTTAAATAGGCCCAGTTAGGGTCATTAGGTCCAGAAAGGGTTAGATATGCCCAGTTAGGGTTAAATAAGGCCCAGTTAGGGTTATTAGGTACAGTTAGGGTTAAATAGGCCCAGTTAAGGTTATTAGGTACAGTTAGGGTTAAATATGGCCAGTTAGGGTTAAATAGGCCCAGTTAGGGTTATTAGGTACAATTAGTGTTAAATAAGGTCAGTTATGGTAAATATGGGCAGCTAGGGTTAAATAGGCCCAGTTAGTGTTATTAGTCACGTATTAATTCATTTAATTTGATCTTAAAAACTCTGGCTACTAAATCTGGTCGATCTGAAGCACTTTGTCCAAGAAGTAGATTTTGATTAATTTCTGGCCATTGTGGATTACATGTAAATGTCACAAATAAATCTGGTTTTCCAAATTTTGTCACAATAGCCATAGCATCATTGTATCTTTCTCTCATATTTCGAAGAGATCCTTGAAAGGAAGATGGTAAAATGATGGCTTTGCCATCTGTCATGTCTCTGCTTGTAGCCACGTCAGCAACATAGTCCATGAGTCCACAATATTGTTCTACACGTAGTTTATATTGTTGATATTTTATAAAGTTTAAATTATTTGCCTCAACTTGCAAATATGAATCAATAATCCATTGTTGTGTTAGTTTCCCACCACATAAAATTGGATTAAATTCATCTCTAATGGCAATTTGAGCAACTTTAAATTCAAGCATAGAAACATTATTTCGGATTCTGGCTTTAGCATTTGGGTAACTGGGAAGGGTCAATTTTGGTTGCCAACCTGCTTCTCCATGTGGGAAAAAGATGGGATATGTCATTGGATCTAAATTGGACTTAAGATATTAATATTAATAAATGGTTGCTCCTCATTTCTGGGATATACTCTAATGTCTCTTTGAAATGGTGGTTCTCCTTCATCATTCTGAAAGACCATTGCAACCTCATTTGATGTTGGCAAGTTATAACGACGTTTATCAGTATGTCTGTCTCTTTTAAGCACCATATTAACCTTTGGCATGGGTAATTGATGTCTTTGTGCATGAAGTAGTTGTTCATTTTCTACTTCTGCCAATTTTTTGTAAGCTTTACTGTAGGGATTGTTGTCCATAATGTTATTTAGCTCTATAAAAACACTGGGTAAGCATTTTTTATTTTCTTCCATCTGCATACGTTGGTCAACAGCTTCCATTGTATCTAGGACATATAGTTGAGCGAATTTTCTTTGCTCTCCTTCCTCTGGATGTAAATGTGAAGTCCGATGATAAATTTGTCCTTGGACTTTAAAACAGTAAGGACCATGTCCTGGTACATTAGCAGCCAATGTTGCCCCCATAGATGCAAATGATATGGCACTATTGTAGGATCTTATGTTTGTCTTAAAATTTTTGTAATTTGGAAAAGTAGGTTCAGTCATAATATTTTGTAAATAGGTTGGAAATTGTTTCCTTTCTGGAAGTTTGAACTTTCCTTTTTGACAACAACTAATAAATTGTCCATCTCTGGGTCTCTCCTGTTTAAAATAATAAGCCTCACAAAATTGACATTGAGTAGTCATGTCCCCACAACTATGAACCTCTACTGCTAAAGACTTCAGTAAAGGACAATTTGCAAAGCATATCGGATGTTGACTTTCAAATTCATCAGATGAAAAGTCATGAAATGTTTCAACAACAGGTTCTAAATGTTTAGTTTTTTTCGTGGATTTTCTTGGTATATGTTGTCCTTGTTTGGTTGAAATGTCCTGTAAGTTTTTAGTAAGAGTTTGTAAATGCTTTGTTTTTGTAGTTGCTTTTTTTGGTCTGTCTTGACTGGTATCTTGTAAAATGTCATCTGATGTTTTAGGAACAGTTTGTAAATGCTTTATTATCTTTTTATTTTTTTTGGTTGTATCTTTCATTTTTGCAGCTGATATTCTTTTATTTGCAAGTCTTTTGCGTTCTTTTTCTCGTTGAATTTCTTTCTCCTCCGGTGTCTGCTGGGCGGCCCATCACTCTTGTCTTTCTCTAGTTTGACGTCTTTTCTTCTCTTCTTTGGTCTCGTTATCAGCCATATTAATCTGTAAAGGAAAAAAAATAAATGTAATTGTGTATATTTTAATTTGTAATTCCTGTTAAAGATTCTTGTGCACAATTGGTGAAATAAAAGGCAAATCATTAATGTATCATTTATATTTAGTTAAATTTATAATTCCTGTCCTCACTGGCTAAGAATTTGGCCAATGGAATACTGCTGTAAATAAGCATGTAACATATTTTTTTAAAATAATGGTTTTATTTATTAAAAACGTTGTTTGTGGATAGATATTTACCACTGCAAAACTTCTTTGCTAAAAAAAAAAGTGATGTGGTTATTGAGCTATGTATTGCATAGTAGCAATTTAAATAGAATAAGGGAGATAGTAAAATATTTTTTTTATTTTTCTGTTGACACGGATGCAACTGAAAGCAGTTTCTTTAGTTTTATACTTTAGTACTTATTATACTGTACCTTGGTTGAAGTGTGATTTAAATCCGAATGTTTGTTGGTCCTGGGTTCAAAATCGTTGTCCAATGGTGTGGTCCTCTGTTGGAAGTCCTCGTCCGATGGTGTGGTCCTGTGGTGATAGCCCTCGTCCGATGTTGTGGTCCTGTGGCGATAGCCCTCGTCCGATGTTATGGTCCTTTGGTGAAAGTCCTCGTCCGATGGTCTGGTCCTGTGTTGAAATTCCTCGTCTGCTGGGCTGGTCCTGTGTTGAAATTCCTCGTCTGCTGGTCTGGTCCTGTGTTGAAAGTCCTCGTCCGATGGTCCGGTCCTGTGGAGAAAGTCCTCGTCCGATGGTCTTCACGCAGTATCTGTTGTAATAGAAAATAGAAAATATTGTTTGAGTGAAATGTCTTTTAAATAAGTAAAAAATTTATGAATTTGGCTGTATTGTATCAGTTATGGTTATTTTTTTCTATAATTTTTTTTTTATTTTCTGTACAATCCCATGACTTTTGTTATTCTTATTTAAGGTTCTTAGTAAGGCTTGTGGGTTGTGATATATTAAATAAGAATATAAATTTATTTTGCTATGTGTTTATGTTATTTTTTGTACAATCCTGTTTTGTGCGCACCACTTGTGGTATACTTATTTAACCTTTATTGGGATGGTTATAGTTAGTGAAACATGAAATAATATAATTAATGTAGTTTGCTATGTGTTTGTGTTAGTTTTTGACAATCCTGTTTTGTGCGCACCACTTGTGCAAAAGTTATTTATTCTTGATTGTACTGGTTATAGGTTGTTAAACATTAAAGAAGAATGTTAATGTAGTTTCCTATGTGTTTGTGTGATTTTTTGTACAATGCTATTAGGTGCGCAACACTTTTGTTATTCTTATTTTTGCTTCTTTGTAAGGCTTATAGGTTGTTAAACATTGAATAAGAAATTCTGTTTTGTGTGTAGCAGTTTGTGTCTCATTCAATTGCAATTTGGCTAATTGAATCGTGCCCTAAATAAGCACATAGCATATTTTTTTAAAGAAGTTTTTAGTCAGTGAAAAACTTTATTTTGGATAGATTTTTAGGCCCTCATTCAATTGCAATTTGGCCAATTGAATAGGGCTCTAAATAAGCACATAACATATTTTTTTAAAGAAGTTTTTAGTTAGTAAACATCTATCCAAAAGCAAGGTTTTCACTAACTAAAAACTTCTTTAAAAAATATATGCTATGTGCTTATTTATAGCACTATTCAATTGGCCAAATCGCAATTGAATGAGGCCCTTAGTAACTAAAAACTTATTTTAAAAAAAATGTAATGTTGTTATTTAGAGCCCTATTCAATTGGGCAAATTGCAATTGAATGAGGGCCTTTGGGCCTCATTCAATTGCGATTTGGCCAATTGAATAGGGGTCTAAATAAGCACATAACATATTTTTTTAAATACGTTTTTAGTTAGTGAAAACCTTGCTTTTGGATACATTTTTACTAACTAAAAACTTCTTTAAAAAAAATATGTTATGTGCTTATTTAGACCCCTATTCAATTGGCCAAATCGCAATTGAATGAGGGCCTAAGGCCGTCATTGAATTGCAATGTTGAAAATTGAATACGGTTCTAAATAAGCACATCACATATATTTGTTAAAATTGAATAAGGGCCTAAAAGTGCTTATTTATAGCCATATTTAATTGTCCAAAATAGCAATTGAATGAGGGCCTTGGGTTACTGCATTTGTTATATTGTGAGCTCCTCATTCAATTGTGTTTTGGCCAATGGAATAGAGCTCAATATCAGCACAGAGCATATTTTTTTACGGAATTTTGTATTTAGTGAACTTGTATCCAAAAGCAACGTGTTCACAAAATCAAAAGTTCCTTTAAAAAATATGCTCTGTGCTTATATAGAGCCCTATTGAAATGGGCAAATCACATTTGAGTGAGGCCCTTGGCCATTAAAGGGCCCTCATTCAAATGCAATTTGGCCAATTGAATAGGGCTCTAAATAAGCACATAACATATTTTTTTAAAATAAGTTTTTAGTTAGTGAAAACCTAGCTTTTGGATAGATGTTTACTAACGAAAAACTTCTTTAAAAAAATATGTTATGTGCTTATTTAGACCCCTATTCAATTGGCCAAATTGCAATTGAATGAGGGCCATAATATATAGGTCCTCATTGAATTGCAATTTTGCCAATTGAAGAGGGCTCTATATAATCACATAACATATTTATTGAGCAAAGTTTTTAGTTATTGAAAACCTTGATTGTGGTTAGAAGTTCAGTAACTAAAAAGTTCTGTATAAAAAATATGTTATGTGCTTATATAGAGCCCTATTCAATTGAGGAAGTTGCAATTGAATAAGGCTCATGGTTCTTTCTTGTTTATACTTAATACTTTACCTTGATTGAAGTTTGGAATGACAGACGGTCCCCGCCTGCCAATCTTAATCCGCCGGTCTTCTTGTAGTGTCTGTTTGAAAAAGAAAGTGAAATAGTTATTTGTATATTTATAATTTTTCATCTAGCAAAGCATGGCCTTTTGAGCATGTAATGTCTTGTTGTATCTTACCTCTTCTTCTTTGTTGGTGTTCTTTAAAAGGGATTGTGCTTCACAATGCACGGTGCAAATTGTTGAGAGACGCTGTTGATGCAGAGTCTGTTTGAATATTAAAAGAAATAGAAAGATTCAGCTTTATATGATGTATTGAATTGTAGTAAATTAATTCAATTGACCTTATTTTTTGTTGGGGGCTACACACATATGTCACATACATGAAGCACATTCCATAGTTTAATGTAATTATTTTGTGGACGTGTGACATATCAGTATACATGACTCATATTTAAATGGTTAAATTAACCTTATATTATTTTTTTCCAACACACATAAATGTCTGTGTGTGAGATGTAACTATAGATGATACACATATATGTGCGTGTGACATATCAGTATACATGACATATAATGTCATTTAAATGTAGTTGTTTAGTGATTTTGTTTTAAGCTAATTTTGTTTCAGTGGCAATACACATAAATGTGGGTGTCACATGTCAATATACATGATACACATATATGTCCGTGTCACATGTCACTATGAAGGGGCAATACACATAAATGTGCGTGTCACATGTCACTATACATTCTATACATATATGTGCGTGTCACATGTCACTATACATAAACCTCTGTTTAATATAGAATTATGGTTTTTTGTTGTTTTGTTAAATGAACCGTATTTTTTTTGTGAGCCTATACACATAAATGTGCCATATATGTCACTACATAAATCCTAGTTTATTTTTTTATTTGTTTGACCTGTCCTGATAATAAAATGTAATATATTATAGCTTACCTCTCAGTTGTAATTTGCACAATGCAAAGTAGTAAATTAGTAAAGAATTGTCTTCTCAAGTAAAAGCAGCAGCCTGTGGCGCTCCTTGCCAGCAACTGAGAACCTGGCACAGTGCCCTCGCTTCGCGAGGGCCACGGGCTCGCTACGCGAGCCCGCAGCGTTAGCAACAACTCGTACGCTCACAACTATATATGTGATATATATATATATATATATATATATATATATATTGCCACATGCATAACAGTAATGGTGTGGGACTTAAAAGGACAGGTATACCCAAGATTCTCGTTATTGTAGGTAAGTTTGCTGAGACTTCTTCAGCCAATTCATAGCCTCCTTTTGCTGTAGATGACTTGACATGTAGGTCCCTTCCCCTTATACGCTCCCTAAGCCAATCCTGTGCATGTCCTGTGCTATATGGTAATATTCCTGTTGAGGATCACCTCGAGCATGGATGACTGTCCTTCATTTATCCACAATAGAGATGTCGCGAATAGTTCGTCGGCGGACTGTTCCCGGCGAACATAGCATGTTCGCATTCGCGGCGAACTGCGAACATATGCGAGATTCGACCCGCCCCCAATACTTTATCATTGAGCAAACTTTGACCCTGCATGTCACAGTCAGCAGACACATTCCAGCCAATCAGCAGCATACACTCCCTTCCACACCCTTCTACCTCATGGACAGCAGCCATTTTGGAATCAGAACTAACTTGCAGTCTTACTGAGAGGAGGTAGAGTGTAGGTGATACTGCATCAATAGGGAAAACCATAGCTAGGCAAGTTTATTCAGTGTCCAGTGCAGTGCTGAAGGACTCTTGTGCATTATTATTATTATTATTATTATTACTACTATATAATGTGTAGATGTACCAGATGGGCATGCATTATTATTATTATTATTATTATTATTATTAT
The DNA here is from genome assembly GCA_027410445.1 of Discoglossus pictus. Lineage (NCBI taxonomy): Eukaryota > Metazoa > Chordata > Amphibia > Anura > Alytidae > Discoglossus > Discoglossus pictus. The sequence continues at coordinate 347,875,000 of CM050164.1, read as the reverse complement.
TATTATTATTATTATTATTTTTATTATTATTATTATATAATGTGTAGATGTACCAGCTGGGCATGCTCTTGTGCATTATTATTATTATTATTAGTAAAATAATAATAATAATAATAATAATAATAATAATGCACAAGAGCATGCCCAGCCGGTATATCTACACATTATATAGTAATAATAATAATAAATAATCACATATATAGTTGTGAGCGTACGGGTCGTTGCTCACGCTTGCGGGCTCGCGTAGCAAGCCCGCAAGAACTGCGTCCCTCGCGAAGTGAGGGACGCAGTTACCCGCAAATGCGGGTCCTCGCGAAGCGAGGGCCCGCATTTGCGGTGATGGAGCATCCCAACGTCCCCGCAAATGCGGATCCTCGCGAAGCGAGGGTCCGCATTTGCGGAGGTGGAGGCTCAACGTCGGCTGTGTTAACACACACATACACACACACGACTTTTTAACAGAATAAACCCAACCGCCCAGCCAACAAAAACCCAACAACGTCCCAGCAAATGAGGATCCTCGCGAAGCGAGGGTCCGCATTTGCGGTGGTGGGAGCATCCCAACATCGGCTGTGTTAACACACACATACACACACACAACTTCATAACAAAAAAAACTCAAAGTCGCCTCACACCCGCTTACACCCAGACACACAGACGCAAGACTTAACAAAAAAACAGTAAAAAAGGCCCTTCACACGCTCTTAACACACATACGCACGACTTAGAAACAAATACACTGCGTCGTACACGTAAAAGCTAACTGCGTATATCGCAAAAAAATACGGCAACATCGCAACAAAATACGGCCGCATCGGAAAAAAATACGGCTGCGAAAGACCCATTCCAACCGCCGCGCAATAAAACATCACAAACACAAGAAATAAACACAACAAACACATAAAAAGCTTACTTACAGCACGGGGGGGCATCCGGCACCTCCAAAAGTTCATTTACACGTCCATTTAAGTCCAAAACAAAGAGTTTAAACGGCCGAAAATCAGCTAAGCGAGAGAAAAAATGGCCGCCGAACAAAACGAAAACGAGGCTCCAGACGTAACTACACTACACTTACTCGCAATAATGAAACACATACTATGTGGAACGGATCACACTCATATTAAACACCATTTTAACCACTACTACGCACAAAATGGCGGATGGAACGCAAATTGTAAGCTGGAACGCAAATAGCGCATGCGTATTGCGTTCTAACGGTCTAACTTTCCAGAATGTTCTACAAGTTTATAAATACTGCCTATTTGACAGAGAAAAATACATTTCTCCTCAGGTGATGAACAGAGTGACTTCAGACATAACTGCTGCTAAAACTTGAGAAGATAATTATTTCCTAATTTACTACTTTACATTGTGCAAATTACAACTGAGAGGTAAGCTATAATATATTACATTTTATTATCAAGACAGGACATCAAAAAAAAAAATTAAATAAGAAAAAGAGGTTTATGTATACTGACATGTGACACGCACATATATGCGTATAATGTATACTGACAAGTGACACGCACATTTATGTGTATAATGTATACTGACATGTGACACGCACATTTATGTGTATTGTCCCTGCAACAAAATTATCTTAAAACAAACTAATTAAACAACTACATTTAAATTACATTAGAAAAAAATAAGTTGGGACTATTAAAATATGAGTCATGTATACTGATATGTGACACGCACATATATGTGTATCATCTATAGTCACATGTCACACACACATTTATGTATGTTGGCAAAAAATAAAAATAAGGTTAATTTAACAATTAAAATATGATTCATGTATAGTGATATGTCACACGCACACAAAAAAATTACTTTCAACTATGGAAATGTGCTTCATGTATGTGACATATGTGTGTAGCCCCCACCAAAAAATAATGTTAATTGAAAATAATTACAGAAGTATATTTAAATGAAATTAATTTACTGCAATTCAATAGATCACCTAAAGCTCAATCTTTCTACTTTTTTTAATATTCAAACAGACTCTGCATCAACAGCGTCTCTCAACAATTTGCACCGTGCATTGTGAAGCACAATCCCTTTTAAAGAACACCAACAAAGAAGAAGAGGTAAGATACAAAAATACTTTAAATGCTGAAAAGCCCATGCTTTGCTAAATACAAATAAAAAATTCTATAATTCACTATTTCACTTTATTTTTCAAACAGACACTACAAGAAGACCGGCGGATTAAGATTGCCAGGAGGGGACCCTCTGTCATTCCACACTTCAATCAAGGTAAAGTATTAAGTATAAAAAAGAACCGAACCATGAGCCTCATTCAATTGTGAGTTGGCCAATTGAATAGGGCTCTATATAAGCACATAACAGATTTTTTAGACAGACATTTTTCGTTACTGAACTTCGATACTAAATCAAGGTCTTCACTAACTCAAAACTTCTGTCAAAAAATATTTTATGTGCTTATATAGAGCCCTATTCAATTGTTCAAAACGCAATTGATTCAGGACCTAAATATGTTTAATGGCCGAGGGCCTCATTCAAATGTGATTTGCCCATTTCAATAGGGCTCTATATAAGCACAGAGCATATTTTTGAACAGAAGTTTTTAGTTAAAAACTTCTGTAAAAAAAGATGCTCTGTGCTCATATTGAGCCAAATTCCATTGCGAAAAACCAAATTCAATGAGGCCCTCACAATATAACAAATCCAGCAACCAAAGGCCCTCATTCAATTGATATTTTGGACAATTCAATAGGGCTCGAAATAAGCACATTTAGAACCCTATTGAATTGGCCAAACTGCAATTGAATGAGGGCCAAAGTATGCAACATATGGTACACACAAACTGGTAAACACAAAATAGGATTGTAACAAACACATAGCAAACTAAATTCATATTTTTTTGTTTAGCAACCTATAACCATTAGAAAAAACACTACATATGTATAACAAAAGTGGTGCCCATCAAACAGGATTGTACGAAAACTCACACAAACACATAGCAAACTACATTTAAATTCTTATTTAATGTTTAACAACCTATAAGCCTTAGAAAGAAGCCTAAATAAGCATACCAACATTGGTGCGCACCAAAGAGGATTGTATGAAAACTCACACAAACACATAGCAAACTACATTTAGATTCTTATTTTATGTTTAACAACCTATTAGCATTACAAAACAACATTAATAAGCATACCAACAGTGGTGCGCACCAAACAGGATTGTATGAAAACTCACACAAACACATAGCAAACTACATTTAGATTCTTATTTAATGTTTAACAACCTATAAGCCTTAGAAAGAAGCCTAAATAAGCATACCAACAGTGGTGCGCACAAAGAGGATTGTATGAAAACTCACACAAACACATAGCAAACTACTTTTAGATTATAATTTTATGTTTAACAACCTATTAGCATTACAAAACAACATTAATAAGCATACCAACAGTGGTGCGCACCAAACAGGATTGTATGAAAACTCACACAAACACATAGCAAACTACATTTAGATTCTTATTTAATGTTTAACAACCTATAAGCCTTAGAAAGAAGCCTAAATAAGCATACCAACAGTGGTGCGCACCAAAGAGGATTGTATGAAAACTCACACAAACACATAGCAAACTACATTTAGATTCTTATTTTATGTTTAACAACCTATTAGCATTACAAAACAACATTAATAAGCATACCAACAGTGGTGCGCACAAAGAGGATTGTATGAAAACTCACACAAACACATAGCAAACTACATTTACATTCTTATTTTATGTTTAACAACCTATAAGCATTACAAAACAACATTAAAAAGCATACCAACAGTGGTGCGCACCAAAGAGGATTGTATGAAAACTCACACAAACACATAGCAAACTAAATTTAGATTCTTATTTAATGTTTAACAACCTATAAGCCTTAGAGAGAAGCCTAAATAAGCATACCAACAGTGGTGTGCACCAAACAGGATTGTATGAAAACTCACACAAACACATAGCAAACTACATTTAGATTCTTATTTTATGTTTAACAACCTATTAGCATTACAAAACAACATTAATAAGCATACCAACAGTGGTGCGCACCAAAGAGGATTGTATGAAAACTCACACAAACACATAGCAAACTACATTTAGATTCTTATTTAATGTTTAACAACCTATAAGCCTTAGAAAGAAGCCTAAATAAGCATACCAACAGTGGTGCGCACCAAAGAGGATTGTATGAAAACTCACACAAACACATAGCAAACTACATTTAGATTCTTATTTTATGTTTAACAACCTATTAGCATTACAAAACAACATTAATAAGCATACCAACAGTGGTGTGCACCAAACAGGATTGTATGAAAACTCACACAAACACATAGCAAACTACATTTACATTCTTATTTTATGTTTAACAACCTATAAGCATTACAAAACAACATTAATAAGCATACCAACAGTGGTGCGCACAAAGAGGATTGTATGAAAACTCACACAAACACATAGCAAACTACATTTAGATTCTTATTTAATGTTTAACAACCTATAAGCCTTAGAGAGAAGCCTAAATAAGCATACCAACAGTGGTGTGCACCAAACAGGATTGTATGAAACTCACACAAACACATAGCAAACTACATTTAGATTCTTATTTTATGTTTAACAACCTATTAGCATTACAAAACAACATTAATAAGCATACCAACAGTGGTGCGCACCAAAGAGGATTGTATGAAAACTCACACAAACACATAGCAAACTACATTTAGATTCTTATCTAATGTTTAACAACCTATAAGCCTTAGAAAGAAGCCTAAATAAGCATACCAACAGTGGTGCGCACAAAGAGGATTGTATGAAAACTCACACAAACACATAGCAAACTACATTTAGATTATAATTTTATGTTTAACAACCTATTAGCATTACAAAACAACATTAATAAGCATACCAACAGTGGTGCGCACAAAGAGGATTGTATGAAAACTCACACAAACACATAGCAAACTACATTTAGATTCTTATTTAATGTTTAACAACCTATAAGCCTTAGAGAGAAGCCTAAATAAGCATACCAACAGTGGTGTGCACCAAACAGGATTGTATGAAACTCACACAAACACATAGCAAACTACATTTAGATTCTTATTTTATGTTTAACAACCTATTAGCATTACAAAACAACATTAATAAGCATACCAACAGTGGTGCGCACCAAAGAGGATTGTATGAAAACTCACACAAACACATAGCAAACTACATTTAGATTCTTATTTAATGTTTAACAACCTATAAGCCTTAGAAAGAAGCCTAAATAAGCATACCAACAGTGGTGCGCACAAAGAGGATTGTATGAAAACTCACACAAACACATAGCAAACTACATTTAGATTATAATTTTATGTTTAACAACCTATTAGCATTACAAAACAACATTAATAAGCATACCAACAGTGGTGCGCACAAAGAGGATTGTATGAAAACTCACACAAACACATAGCAAACTACATTTAGATTCTTATTTAATGTTTAACAACCTATAAGCCTTAGAAAGAAGCCTAAATAAGCATACCAACAGTGGTGCGCACCAAAGAGGATTGTATGAAAACTCACACAAACACATAGCAAACTACATTTAGATTCTTATTTTATGTTTAACAACCTATTAGCATTACAAAACAACATTAATAAGCATACCAACAGTGGTGTGCACCAAACAGGATTGTATGAAAACTCACACAAACACATAGCAAACTACATTTACATTCTTATTTTATGTTTAACAACCTATAAGCATTACAAAACAACATTAATAAGCATACCAACAGTGGTGCGCACCAAAGAGGATTGTATGAAAACTCACACAAACACATAGCAAACTAAATTTAGATTCTTATTTAATGTTTAACAACCTATAAGCCTTAGAGAGAAGCCTAAATAAGCATACCAACAGTGGTGTGCACCAAACAGGATTGTATGAAAACTCACACAAACACATAGCAAACTACATTTAGATTCTTATTTTATGTTTAACAACCTATTAGCATTACAAAACAACATTAATAAGCATACCAACAGTGGTGCGCACCAAAGAGGATTGTATGAAAACTCACACAAACACATAGCAAACTACATTTAGATTCTTATTTAATGTTTAACAACCTATAAGCCTTAGAAAGAAGCCTAAATAAGCATACCAACAGTGGTGCGCACAAAGAGGATTGTATGAAAACTCACACAAACACATAGCAAACTACATTTAGATTCTTATTTTATTTTTAACAACCTATTAGCATTACAAAACAACATTAATAAGCATACCAACAGTGGTGTGCACCAAACAGGATTGTATGAAAACTCACACAAACACATAGCAAACTACATTTAGATTCTTATTTAATGTTTAACAACCTATAAGCCTTAGAGAGAAGCCTAAATAAGCATACCAACAGTGGTGTGCACCAAACAGGATTGTATGAAAACTCACACAAACACATAGCAAACTACATTTAGATTCTTATTTTATGTTTAACAACCTATTAGCATTACAAAACAACATTAATAAGCATACCAACAGTGGTGCGCACCAAAGAGGATTGTATGAAAACTCACACAAACACATAGCAAACTACATTTAGATTCTTATTTAATGTTTAACAACCTATAAGCCTTAGAAAGAAGCCTAAATAAGCATACCAACAGTGGTGCGCACAAAGAGGATTGTATGAAAACTCACACAAACACATAGCAAACTACATTTAGATTCTTATTTTATTTTTAACAACCTATTAGCATTACAAAACAACATTAATAAGCATACCAACAGTGGTGTGCACCAAACAGGATTGTATGAAAACTCACACAAACACATAGCAAACTACATTTACATTCTTATTTTATGTTTAGCAACCTATAAGCATTACAAAACAACATTAATAAGCATACCAACAGTGGTGCGCACCAAAGAGGATTGTACGAAAACTCACACAAACACATAGCAAACTACATTTAAATTCTTATTTAATGTTTAACAACCTATGAGCCTTAGAAAGAAGCATAAATAAGCATACCAACAGTGGTGCGCACCAAACAGGATTGTACGAAAACTTACACAAACACATAGCAAACTACATTTAGATTCTTATTTTATGTTTAACAACCTATTAGCATTACAAAACAACATTAATAAGCATACCAACAGTGGTGCGCACCAAAGAGGATTGTATGAAAACTCACACAAACACATAGCAAACTACATTTAGATTCTTATTTAATGTTTAACAACCTATAAGCCTTAGAAAGAAGCCTAAATAAGCATACCAACAGTGGTGCGCACAAAGAGGATTGTACGAAAACTCACACAAACACATACCAAACTACATTTATATTCTTATTTTATGTTTAACAATCTATAAGCCTTAGAAAAAGGCCTAAATAAGCATACCAAAAGTGGTGGGCACCAAACGGGATTGTAGAAAAACACAGAAATAATGTCATTTTTTAGTTAATACAAATACATTCAAATAAAATTACATTTTCATTTTTATTTTATAACAGATACTGCGTCAAGAACATCGGACCAGGAGTTTCAACTGAGGACCAGACCAGCGGACGAGGACTTTCAAAGAGGACCAGACCATTGGACGAGGACTTTCAACAGAGGACTACACCATCGGACGAGGACTTTCAACAGAGGACTACACCATCAGACGAAGGCTTTCAACACAGGACCAACAAAGATTCTGCTTCAAATCAAACTTCAACCAAGGTACAGTATAACAAGTAAAAAAAGAGAACAATTAATTAATATTCTTCTTTAATGTTTAACCACCTATAAGCCTTAGAAAAAAGCCTACAGAATCATACCAAAATTGCGGCGCACCAAAAAGGATTGTAGAAAAACACAGAAATAATGGCATTTTTTCATTAATACAAAGACATTCAAATAACATAACATTTTCATTTTTATTTTATAACAGATACTGCGTCAAAAACATCGGAACAGGAGTTGGAACTGAGGACCACACCAGAGGACGAGGACTTTCAACAGAGGACTACACCATCGGACGAGGACTTTCAACACAGGACCAGACCATCGGACGAAGGCTTTCAACACAGGACCAACAAAGAATTTTGCTTGAAATCAAACTTCAACCAAGGTACAGTATAAAAAGTAAAAAAAGAGAAAAAATAAATAAAGATCTTAGCTTTGCATAGATGTCAACAGAAAATCAAATTTAAAATAAACCACCGGTAACTATAACTGTTGAGAAAATATAACTAACACATTTTTCATCTATCTCTTATTTGTCTTTTAGGGCCAATAATCTTTAACAGTAAATACAAACTTCAATGTAAACTTAAAAAATAAATTGGCATAGTCCAAAAAAGTCTAAAAACACAGAATCTATACAATTTGTCATTGTAACATTCCAGACCTAAACCCTAATTTAATTGCCATTTGACAAATTGAATAGTGCTGTAAATAAGGACATAACATCTTTTTGAAAATACCTTTTTAGTTACTGAAACACTTGCTTTTGGATACATGTTTAATAAATAAAAACTTCTTTAAATAATTATCTGATGGCCTTATTTAGACTTTTATTCAATTGACCGCATTGAAATTGATTAAGTATAAAATGTTAACACACTATTGATAACTATTTGTCATGAAAAACAACTTAACATCTCAAAATAAACTAATGGTACATTATTTTATTTTTACAGATTAACATGGCTGATAACGAGAGTAAACAAGAAAAGAAAAGACGCCAAGCTAGAGAACGACGACAGAGAGCAGACAGCCAGCAGACACCGGAGAAGAAGGAAATTCGACGAGAAAAAGAACGCAAAAGAATTGCAAGCAAAAGACTGTCACTTGCAGAAATTAAAGATATGTCAAAAAAAGCAACAAAGAAAATAAAGCATTTACAACCTGTTGCTCAAACATCAGATGACATTTTACCAGAAAAAATACAAGAGATACCAAAAAAAGCAACAAAGAAAACAAAGCATTTAGAACCGTTTCATGAAACATTACATGACATTTTACCTCAAACAATACAACATATACCAAGAAAAGCAACGAAAAAAACAAAACATTTAGAACCTGTTGTTGAAAAATTATATGACATTTCACCTGATGAATATGAAAGTCAAAATCCTATATGCTTTGCAAATTGTCCTCTACTCAAGTCTTTAGCAGTAGAGGTTCATAGTTGTGGGGACATGACTACTCAATGTCAGTTTTGTGAGGCTTATTATTTTAAACAGGAGAGACACAGAGATGGACAATGTATTAGTTGTTGTCAAAAAGGCAAGTTCAAACTTCCAGAAAGGAAAGAATTTCCAATTTATTTACAAAATATTATGACTGAACCTACTTTTCCAAACTACAAAAATTTTAAGACAAACATAAGATCCTACAATAGGGCCATATCCTTTGCATCCATGGGGGCAACATTAGCTGCTAATGTACCAGGACATGGTCCTTACTGTTTTAAAGTCCAAGGACAAATTTATCATCACACTTCCCATTTACATCCAGAGGAAGGAAATAAAAGAAAATTCGCTCAACTATATGTCCTAGATACAATGGAAGCTGTTGACCAACGTATGCAGATGGAAGAAAATAAAAAATGCTTACCCACTGTTTTCATAGAGCTAAATAACATTATGGACAACAATCCCTACAGTAAAGCTTATAAAAAATTGGCAGAAGTAGAAAATGAACAACTACTTCATGCACAAACACATCAATTACCAATGCCGAAGGTTAATATGGTGCTTAAAAGAGACAGACATACTGATAAACGTCGTTATAACTTGCCAACATCAAATGAGGTTGCAATGGTGTTTCAGAATGATGAAGGAGAACCACCATTTCAAAGAGACATTCGAATATATCCTAGAAATGAGGAGCAACCGTTTATTAATATGAGTATCTTAAGTCCAAATTTAGATCCAATGACATATCCCATCTTTTTCCCACACGGAGAAGCAGGTTGGCAACCAAAATTAACTCTTCCCAGTTACCCAAATGCTAAAGCCAGAATCCGAAATAATGTTTCTATGCTTGAATTTAAAGTAGCTCAAATTGCCATTCGCAATGTATTTAATCCAATTTTATGTGGTGGGAAACTAACACAACAATGGATTATTGATTCATATTTGCAAGTTGAGGCAAATAATTTAAACTTTATCAAATATCAACAAGATAAACTCCGTGTAGAACAATATTCTGGATTAATGGACTATGTTGCTGACGTGGCTACAAGCAGAGACATGACAGCTGGCAAAGCCATCATTTTACCATCTTCCTTTCAAGGATCTCCTCGGAATATGAGAGAAAGATACAATGATGCTATGGCTATTGTCACTAAATTTGGAAAAACCCAATTTATTTGTGACATTTACATGTAATCCACAATGGCCAGAAATCACACAAAATCTACTTCTTGGACAAAGTGCTTCTGATCGACCAGATTTAGTAGCCAGAGTTTTTAAGATTAAATTAAATGAATTAATACGTGACTTCACTATAAATCAGTTATTTGGCAAATGTCTTGCTTATGTATATACCATTGAATTTCAAAAAAGAGGCCTTCCACATGCACATCTTCTAATAATACTTCAAGAAAAAGATAAATTAGATACTTCAGACAAAGTGGATGCAGTCATTGTTGCTGAACTACCAAATCCAGAACTATATGGTAGACTATATGAGATTGTTACTCATCGCATGATTCATGGACCCTGTGGTGACCTTAATCCACAATCACCATGTATGGAAAATAATAAATGTTCCAAAGAATTTACAAAAGATTATAGAGACAAAACCTATGCCAATTGTGATGGATATCCACTTTATAAAAGAAGAGGAGATAGTGCCATTATTCGTGGAAAAAAAGTGGACAATAGATATGTAGTACCCTACAATCCACATTTACTCATGAAGTACAATGCCCACATCAACGTAGAAGCCTGCACTTCCATCAAATCCATTAAATATGTCTACAAATATATTTACAAAGGTTACGATGCAGCTACTGTAGTCGTCAAAAGTGCAGACAACCCTGAAAGTAGTGAGTTAGTACATGATGAACTTGCATCTCATGTAGATGCTCGCTATGTCAGTGCGCCAGAAGCTATATGGCGGCTTTTAAAATTTGAAATGCATGATAGATCACATGCAGTATATAGGTTAGCAGTACATTTGCCACAACGACATTTAGTCTATTTCCATGCTGGAAATGAAATGAATGCATTGGCCCAAAGTGAAGATCGTCACACTACACTAACTGCATGGTTTGCATTAAATTCCACTGATGCTGAAGCAACACAATACTTATATATTGAAATTCCATATCACTATGTTTTTGTGAATGGATTATGGAGAGCAAGAAAAACCAGAGGCAATAAAATAATTCCACGAATTTACACAGTCAGTCCAAGAGATGTTGAACGTTTTTGCTTACGGATATTACTTTTAAATGTTCCAGGAGCACAAAGTTTTGAACAATTAAGAACTGTTAATGACAATGTATATGAATCCTTCCATTTAGCTGCAAGACATAGAAACTTACTCGCTGATGATACAGAGTGGGAAAGATGTTTAGAAGAAGCAGCACAATGTCAAATGCCACGACAGATGAGAGAACAATTTGCTTTTATTTGTATCTTCTCAAATGCTCCAAATGCATTAGCTTTGTGGGAGACTTTTAAAAGTAATATGGCTGAAGACTTTATGCGACGATACAATGAACCCATTGCACACTTAAAAGCCTTAATGGAAATTCAAGAAGTCTTTTTAACTCATGGATTAAGTTGTGCAAGTTTTAATTTGCCTGATCCAAGTCTAATAGATGACATTAACTTTGAAGACTATGACATTCAACTACAAGCAGAAAGAACAGAAGAAAGACTTGCAACTTTAAATACACTACAATTGCAAGCATTTCATGCCATTAAAAATGCTATAGATGATGACATGGTGACAGAGCGTTATTTCTATCTTGATGGACCTGGCGGATCAGGGAAAACATATTTGTACAATTTATTAATGAGTTCAGTACGAGCACAAGGACAAATAGCAATGGCGTTTGCCACTACTGGAATTGCTGCACTTTTATTAGAAGGTGGAAGAACTGTTCATAGTGGATTTAAACTGCCAGTGCCTATTTTAGAAAATTCTGTGTCAGATATTCGCATGACATCCTTACAAGCAAAGAAATTGAAGAAATGTAAATTAATTATAATAGATGAGGCCACAATGATGTCATGCTATGCCCTTCAATGTATTGACCGTTTGCTTCGTGAAGTCATGGATAATATTTTTCCATTTGGTGGAAAGGTAATGTTGTTGGGTGGCGATTTTAGACAAACATTACCTGTCGTTGTACATGGAAATCGAACAGACATTATTGAAACATGTATAAAGTCAAGTACAGTATGGAAACATTTTACCCATCTTCAACTGCAACAAAATATGAGATCAGAAGGCCAAACTGATTTCAATGATTGGCTTATTAAAATTGGAGAAGGCAGAACAGAAAAAATGCTACATTTACCTGACGACACTGTAGAGATCCCACCTCATATGATTTGTCAACAAGATATTATATCGGCTATATTTGAAGGGAGCATAAATAACGAAGAATATTCCGAGCTTGCTAACCAAGTTATACTGACGTGTAAAAATAAAGATGCATTAATACTCAATAATGAAATCTTAAAAAAAATTCATGCACCACAAAGAAATTATTACAGTGCTGATTCTGTACTTGCTGATGACAATGAAAGTCAGGCAAACTTTTCAACTGAATTCTTTAACTCTTTAACTCCTTCTGGAATGCCACCACATATTTTGCAGCTAAAGAAAGGTGCAATTATCATGTTACTGCGAAATATGAACCCCAAAAAAGGCCTATGCAATGGCACAAGATTAATTGTTCAACAATTAAAGGACCATTTTATAGATGCTGAAATTTTAACTGGGACCCATAAAGGAGAGAGAGTTTTCATACCAAGAATAGATTTAGCACCAAGTGAAAGTAGTCTCCCTTTTATACTTCAAAGAAGAGAATTTCCCATTATTATGGCATTTGCCATGACCATTAATAAATCACAAGGTCAAACTTTCAAATCTGTGGGTATTTACTTGGAAGAACCAGTTTTTGCACATGGTCAATTGTACGTTGCGTTGTCACGCTGCAAAAATCCACAGGCTATTAAAGTTTACATTGAAAACAATGAAAGTCAAGGTGATTTATTAGAAGATGGACGTATTTTTACTAAAAACATTGTCTACTATGAAGTACTATAACTTTGCAGGATACAAACTAAAGCCATGCAAACATTTTGGAAAAACATTCAAAAATACAAAACAATTGGTTGTTTAATTCAGTCATAATTAATGGAAGTCATGTTTATGGATAATTCGCCTCACAAAATACTTGCCTTGCATTTCTATGAAAAATTATGTTAAAATGTTAAGTCACTATGTTAATGTTTCTAATGTTACAAGTTTAAAAACAATATTTTCAAGTTATTTCATTAAACATATTACAAAGTTCATGTTAAGAGCTCAAGCACCTTTTAAGTCACAATGTAAATATTCTATGTTATCTTAAGATTACTACCTACATTAATGTTTATCGCCAGTTTATGTGCTCAGTAATGAATTACTTTAATTACATACGGTTTAAGGAGAGTTTTTACTGTATGCCTTCCTCTACATTCAATGTATATTAAACTTAACAATTATTCTGATATAAATTGCATGTTAATACTGATTAATTTAAACTTAAACTGTTTTTACATTCAAATGTTAATACTTTTAATTGAAAATTATGTTACAAAATGTATTTACTATGTTCCTGTTTATAATGTTCAAAATTAGACAAATGTTTTGCAAAAATTACAAAGTTACATAAAAAATAAAGTTCAATTTTAAAAATATATACTTTCAAGGTTATTGCTTACATATATTTTAAACTTCATGTTAAAATTCGCCACGTTTAAAAAAGTCTTTTTACTTTTTACTTTTCTCTGGATTCTATGTATATTAAAGTGAACAATTCTTCAGATACAAATTTCATTTTAATAAACCATTACATCAACGTTTTAAAAAAAATACATGTTCATATCACAATACTTACAAGGGTCAAAAATATATTTAAATAACTAAACAACTTCACAAACATATACATCACATTGCCGTCATTTTTTGACGGGCAAGTCGCTAGTATCTAATAGTAGCAAGCCTGGGAGTACTGGGAGTAATAATACTGCAGCAGGAGGTCAGGACTAATGTCACCTATAGACCCCCAGACAGATAAAGGTCAGTACTAATGTCCCTCTACAGACCCCCAGTCAGATAAAGGTCAGTACTAATGTCCCTCTATAGACACCCAGTCGGATAAAGGTCAGTACTAATGTCACCTATAGACCCCCAGTCATATAAAGGTCAGTACTAATGTCACTCTATAGACACCCAGTCAGATAAAGGTCAGTACTAATGTCACCTATAGACCCCCAGTCATATAAAGGTCAGTACTAATGTCACTCTATAGACACCCAGTCAGATAAAGGTCAGTACTAATGTCACTCTATAGACCCCCAGTCAGATAAAGTTTTGAAATGTTTCTTGGATATCATTGGGGCTAAAGGAGGTTTGGCCATCAGGTAGTCTAAAGATACCGTATATTATGTCCTCTCTTGGGGGGTAAAGACACTAATAATTCCTCCAATAAAATTCTGTTTTTTTATGTGGACAAGGTCCCTGGTTAGCCCATTGGGTATCTGTTAAAAAGAGTGGTGCAGAAACTGTGGGGGCTGTTAGCCTCCTTGTCCCCGTGTGGCCGTTTATAATCCCTGCTGCTGCATGTTTCAGCTTTATTAATGTGTAATTGTACAGCGTTTGACTCAAGTAGCTGCCTGTGCTTGGTCAGTTTGGCTTAATTGCTGGGCCCTTTTCCTGCCAAGATGGCGACCGTCAGTCCATGGGCCTCTATGTCCCCTTCACTACCTTTGTCCCCGCTTGTGTGCTTATTTGGGATGGCCCCCCTTTATATCTCCGACCCGTGGCCTTCTCAGGTCCCCCCCTCAATCTCTGAGTGTGGGTATGCGGGCTGGGGCGTTGAATCAGGCCTACCTTCTTCTCTGCTCGCTGCAAGATCAACAATACCTAATTTTTCAGGCATGTGCCATGCCTAATTTTTCTGGCCTCTGGTGCTACACTGTGCCTTCAACAACCAAACCCCCAAAAAAGGCACATAACAGGAATTAAACTGATAGGAGTAGTACTACTTAACACACAACTCATATCTGGTGTAACAGTAGTGTACATTTAAAACAAAAAACATTTTTTTCTACTGTAATATATTGCATAGCAGTTAGTTGTCTGCAAGCGTGTGTGTCAGACCTACAGCATCTACTCTGCCAACTTCTGCAAGTGCACAGTGCCACTCATATCTGTTGTCACAGTAGCTTGGCCGCATAGTACCAATCTGTCAAAACCGGTAATGATGAATGAGGTCTAGAGTAGCCTGGTTCCCTTATCCTCTACAGGTTGAGACCTAATGTTTGGGTGACTCCAGACCAACACATGAGTACAAGCAGCACACAAACTCAAAGCCGCCATCCTCCTCCTGGTCCAGCATCATCAGCCACATCAACCACTGCTGTCCTCCTTGCCCCCTCTCAACCATCTGCCACTGCGTCTCTCGCCTTAAGCAGTTCCTGCTCATTTGCCCATAGTCAGGTGCCTGTAAAGGACATGTTTGAGCGTAAGAAGCTAATGTCTCAAAGTGCCCCAAAATTGAAGTGATACGACCAACAAAGCATCTTTTTCCATCTCCCGGTTTTAAAAATCCAGGCCTTATACACTCCCCCTGATATGTGCTGTAACAGGTTTTAAACTGATAAGAGTAGTACTACTTAACACAGCTTATAATAATGCAGAGAGAGGCAATGCATGAGAGGAGTCTGAAGAAGAGGAGTCAGAGGAGGAAGGTGGCTTTGAGGAGGTGGAAGACCAAACACAGCAGGCGTCCCAGGGGGCTTGTTGTCACCTTTCGGGGACCCTTGGTGTTGTACGTGGCTGGGTGGAGGAAGAGACCTTCAATGACATCAGTGAGGACATGGAACGGGACATGGCTAGCTTGGTATCCAACCTTGTGCAAATGGGGAGTTTGCGGTTGTTTGCGGTGCGTTAAACAGAGAGTTTGGTCTGTCACTGTGAAGCGGGTGTAACCCTTACACTACCTGATCGATACAACATCATACCTGATGTTTTAAAGCACGTTATTCCAAACAATTTAGGAATGTTAGGTAATTTATGCCCTTTATGGCTTAAAACCAGACTCTGTATCAACTATGTAATTTTCCGTGGGAGTTTTGCTATGGATCCCCCTCCGGCATGCCACAGTCCAGTTGTTAGACCCCTTGAAACAACTTTCCCATCACTATTGTGGCCAGAAAGAGTCCCTGTGGGTTTTAAAATTCGCCTGCCCATTGAAGTCTATGGCGGTTTGCCGATGTTCGCCGGTTCGCAAACATTTGCGGCGGTTCGCGTTCGCGGTTCGCGAACCGAAAATTTTATGTTTGCAACATCACTAATCCACAATGAGTTTTAACTACTTCTCATTTTAAGGCCTCAGGCTACTAATAATGGCAGTGTTCACAACCCGGTGTATAACAGACAGAGGTATTTGTGCATGACATACCTTCCCATAGACGTGATATACATGATCGCTCTCAGTACTGTGATGTTTTCAGAATCAATGTTATTGATGACTATTATTTGTCTTCTGGTTAGCCCATTAAAAGACAATGTAATTAGGTACCTATTATAGCCCATGTGGGATTTGTATTAACCTCTTGGGTAGTGGAATCTGTGTCCCAGATGTGTACATACTTATTTAAAAAAAAGATTTTTAAATACAACATATGTGCCTATCGGAATGTTAAGTGTAAGTTTCTAATGAAGTAACTTTTTTTTCATGATTTTTCAGTACAGTACTGTCTTAACTGCTTTTGACAGATCTTAGCAAGACTTTTCAAGGCACTTACAGGTAGTATTCTGTACACGTAACTTTTTGTTGAAAAATCAACTATCATAATGCCTTACAGCTTCAGTAACTTGTGTGAGGTCAGTACAATTTGAGTTAAAATCAATGGAACAGCACACCATAACTTGATGACATTGGTCAATTTTGGCTTTTTTCAGGTGGTCTCGCGCAGCCCTGTAAAAAAGACTGATCTGATTGGCAGGTTACTAAGTCGGGAACCTTAGTACGTTATGGATTCATGATCCCTTTGCTGACATGATTATTACCTTGCTGGGCTCCAGGTCGGATGTATTGCTTCTCCTTTGGTGAAGTGTTTATGGGAACACCCACACTATGGCCCTCATTCAATTGCAATTTGGCCAATTGAATAGGGGTCTAAATAAGCACATAACATATTTTTTTTAAGAAGTTTTTAGTTAGTAAACATCTATCCAAAAACAAGGTTTTCGATAACTAAAAACTTATTTTAAAAAAATATGTTATGTGCCTATTTAGAGCACTATTGAATAGGCCAAATCGCAATTGAATGAGGGCCTATGTGAAGAGCTTGTGTTTGTGCCCATATCTCCACTTACACTTGGTACGCATAGCCATCCATTCCTGGAGATGTGTGTTATATAAAATACATTCCAAAGGGCATGTTGACTCCACTCCTGTTATTGCACTGATCCTTCGGGAAATGCTTTTTTTTTGCTGTGCAATTCTTTTACCAATAACCCATAATAACTGCTTTATTGTGTTGCAACTTGACCCTTCTTGACCTCTGCTTTGAACTTTGGACTCCGCTGTTCTTCTAGTGGCCCTGACCATCTTTCATATAGTTTAGAAAGCAGAGATGCTGATTCAGAATATAATTACACGCACTAGTATGTCTGAGATGTGCATGCCTGTATTTGCTATGTAGTATATCCTATTGGAAAAAACAAGACCACTGGCCATCTCAGGCTCTTGAGTTGCTTAGTAAATAATTAGACAATAGTCTACAATAAAAATAATATTTTAATGAATTAGAAAATAGTAATTATTATACCTACTTTCAAACATTAAATTGTAAACGTGCAATTGAGACATTTGTCTCCACACCCATGAGGTCTAAGTCATTGATTATTAATTTTATTAAAGATTAGTGCCTAATTAACAGCCTTATTAAATTGCAATGCGGCAAATCTAATGCTCTATATAAGCACATAGCATTTTTTTACAGAAGTTTTTAGTTAGTGAAGCCCTTGCTTTTGGATAGAAGTTCACTAACTAAAAACTTCTGTAAAAAATATGCTATGTGCTTAAATAGAGCCCTATTCAATTGGCCAAATTGCATTTTTATAAGGCTGTAAATATATAGCTCCATTTTTAGGGCAGTCCAGTGGTCTTTTCCATGTTAATATTTATAAAAGGTAAACAAAATATATACAGCCTTTAATTTGCTACTTTCAACAGAATTTTTCAAAAGCAATTCATTCAAATAATAATCAAATTTTATAGTTAATAGGTGAAATGTTGTATTTTACTTTCTAAAACAGTTTACCAAGTTGAGATTCAAAACACCATACTATAAAATTAGAACTTCAGCAATTCTTTAACATATTTAGAAGTTTAAATTCAATCTGGTCAGAATTTCAGAAATTTGTGAAGCCTATATAAAACACAGTTGTAAGATTTTAAAGTTTTCTTCTGTGTCTTTACTCTATATTGATTTCCATTAGCATTTTCTTACTTTTTGACAAACCACATTGTTGATCATTTTAGAAGCAAACACTATTAAATGATTAATTAATAATCCATAACAAATATTTCTTGTAAACATTTTTATAATAATGACTAATGTAAATGCACCACTTTAAACTATTCTTTCTTTGTAGAATGAAACTTCCTAGATTAAAACTGGTCATCAAATTTATTTATTCTGACATTGTATAACAAAATCCTCACAACAGAAAAATCACATTCTATCAGTTCTGTCTGATCTTTATTGGTTTCCAGATTGCATGAAAGATTACATTTTACCACCTTTCCTTCTCTGCTTTACTTCTTCATGTATCTCCCAGCTCTCTTTTAATCAACCTAGCAACACATCCTGTGCAATCAAAATCCAAATAACTCTGTGCTTACTCAGGCATAGATTGACTGGAAATGTTAACCCTTCTGCTGCCTGGCATTTGCAATGAAAGTTAGCCTGTGCATTATATAGCTTCAATTTCATAAATCAGTCTTCTATATATAGTACAGGGGGCATATGCATTTGAAGGAGCTACGTATTAAAGTAGCATTTTGGATTTAAGAACAAGAATCCATTGTCTGCTCATTTGCATATCCTCGCCCTGTGGCTCAGAATGCAGTACAATAACTGTATTTTTGGGAATCCAGAGTGGTTAATAAGTTGTTAAACTTATTATTAGACTTTGAGATGGGCTTACGAATGTATTATTTGTTTATATATATATATATATATATATATATATATATATATATATATATATATATATATCATAGTATAGTTTTTAAAAACAATTATTCATTTTGGTACCTGTGGTTAATGCTTTTTTTCTATATGGTTCTGGCTAGGCAGATTTAAATAAATAAATACTTACATTTGTAAACTTATGTTAATTTCTGTTAATGTCTGTTACTTTTTCTGGAGGATATGTCCTTAAACTAATAAACTTCCCATCACTGCTAAATAGAGCATTGGCAATTGCAGATGTCACATTCCTATTATGCAGATAGAAGATTCCTGTGAAGTCTCCTGCCATATCAGGTGGTTGATCAACATGAATCAAAATAGTAGATTTGAAAGCTGCAGAATTGTTTATAATAGGTAAAAAAGTAGAAGCTATGTATTTATTCATATTACTAGCGACATGCCCGTCAAAAAATGCCGGTCATGAAATCGTAAGTCTGGTAATGTTGTTTTTTGAATTATTTAGAGTGCAGACCTTCTGTGCTAATTGCGAGGCTTGCGTTGAGCCATTTTGGCGCTCATCGCATGCCTCGCAATGAGCTCCTTTGGAGCTCATTGCGAGGCTGTTTTTTTTTTTTGCTTGTTATTAGAGGTGTTTTTTTGTGTATATATATTGTTATATGCCAATAAAATAATTAATAAATTAATAAATTAATATACTTTACCTATTCCTAAGTAATATATGCAGGAAGCACTGTGCTGAAGAGCTGACAATCTGTTTCTATTTTCCGGCAGTATCCAGTGTAGTTTTGCACGTTTCTGTAGCTGTGGTGTAAGTGTCAGCAATGTGTGCAGTGTGTAGTGTAAATGTGGTGCGTGCGCGAGGTAAAGTTGTTAGTGTAGCTGTGTACTTCCGCATGGATAAGTGGCGCGAATGTGTATGTGACGCTGGTATGTATGATTTTCCATCCTTAGTAAAAGTGTATTATTACCTCGTGGAAAAGCCGTATGTGCTTGGTGCTGTTTTACGTGTTTAGGGTCCTGTAGCCTAGTTTTTGCCTTTTTCGGCGGCCATTTTTTCTCTCGCTTAGGGGATTTTCGTGTGTCTAAACGTGAATTTGGACTTAAATGGAGGTGTAACTTCATGTGCAGAGGTCCTGGGTGCCCCCCCCCCTTGCTGTGGGTAGGTTTTTTATGTGTTTTATGTGTGTATTTATTGTATTTTGACTGTTTTCCGTTGCGCTCGGTTCGGCCGTTTAGTTCGTATTTTTGCGAGGTCGTAATGTTTTTTTTTCTAAGTCCTTTTCTATCTCATATTTTTGTCTGCTAAGTTCGTAAATGTGCGTTGGGTCGTATTATTGGTAAGGTGCCTCTTGTGTGGGTGTTTGTAACAGCGTGTGAGGTGCCTTTGAGGCTCCACCTCCGCAAATGCGGCCCCTCGCTTCGCAAGAGTCCGCATTTGCGGCCTGCAATGAGCCTTTGGCTCATTGCAGCCGATGTTAGAGCCTTCACCTTCCGCAAATGCGGCCCCTTGCTTTGCAAGGGTCCGCATTTGCGGACCAACTGCGTCCCTTGCTTCGAGAGCTCGCAAGAACTGCGTCACTCGCTACGAAAGCATGCAAAGCGTGACAACGATTCGTAGTTTGACAACTATTATATGTGATGAAAACTTGTTTGCCTATTTTTAAGTGTAATTCTTCAAAGAGTATATTTTAAATATATGGTACAGCGGTACTTCAATATTTTAAAATGGGGTAGTTAAAATAATACTATAGTTTCAAAAGAAACAAAAAATTAGATTTTTCGGATAATAAAATATGCTTATAAACTTGTTATAAAAAGTTATTTAGCTTTTTATTTAAACAGCATATGAAAAAGTCTTATACGTTATAACCTGGGACAAATTTATAGAAATGTAAAATAAATAGATGGCATGTTTTTCAGTTGCAGTACTGCTCATTTATCATTTTTGTTATAGAAATCCTTCCAATCCTAATCCATCATAATATCCATTAAAAATTGTTTTAAAAGAGCCACACTTACAAAAACTGACCACTAAGTTATGATAGATGAGATATGTACTGACTTTGCCACTCTGTGTGTGAATATTATGAAATAAAATGTAATTTTAATGCAAATTTAATTCCTGTAAAACAAATAACGATCTTCTTTAAGATTTGTATAGCATTGTTAATAGATACTACTGTACACATAGAATGCAAAACAAAACAACAACAAAAAACTAAACTATATAGCAACATTGTAAATTCTGTTATAATTCATTAAAATATATGTTACCATGTTTTATGTAAAACCAACACTTGTTTTTCAAACCAGTGATATGTACTGTACATACAGTTTATCAGTTTCATACGTATTTATTTTTTTATTTGGAATGTCACATATTGCTGTAATATTCAAAAAAAATGTTTGTGTATTAGGTCTGCAAAAGCTTTAGTACATATATCATATACTGAAAAGATATATAAAAAATATTACATACCGCTGGTTACGCATCTAAATGATTGTGATTTAAACATTAAAAAAAAAAAATTGTATGAAAACATATGGTCTCTAGTGTAGAAATGATAGTGTACAGTGTAGAATCACATTGCGGGAGATGGAGAGAGTACAGTTTTCTCCTCCTTTTGAATGCTATATTAGGTAAGCAAACACAGGTCAAAGGTTAACCGAGACTCTAAGGCTTTGATTACATCGCTCCTGCAGTAAATCCTATTAGTAAAATTCCACATAAGGATCCCATGTATCTGTTACATGTTTCTCCATAAGAAACCCTTAAGGTTTAATTCTTTACAAGTAGTCACTTTGTCTGAACATTGCCTCCATAAGGAATGTGGGCTAATGCTACTTGTGCTTGTTAAGCTGTTCAGGCTCTAGTAGCGAGCTTAAGCTTAAATATAAAATCAAGCTCCAATACCAACAGCTAAACCTCTTGCGAGAATACCTGCATAACACTTAACAATCAATCAATCCTTTTTTATAACATAACAGCTGTAAGTTACTAGAGGAGAACCTGAAGCCCAGATCTTATGGCAACAGGACTGTTGGCATGTCCTATCGGGTGGTAGGTTTCTGTCATGTAGTCAACTTTGTTTTGTACGCACCACCTTTGTTGGTCACCAGGGATGATAAGGTACTGAGCCAAATCCTTATTATTAATTTTATTATTATCTTATATTTATAATGTGCCAACATATTCCGCAGGATGAACACAATGCAAAAACAATATCAACACAAGTTAAATACATAGAGAACCCTGTCTTTGAGCTTAGAATCTTGCATATAGAGTATTTTTTTCAAGCATCCTATACAATTAAAAACTTGCAAACTTACAATCAAAATAATTTGTCAAACAGGATGATGATAGATGCATTGGGAATATTAAGGATAAAGATGATAAGCTTCATTAAATAAATGTTTTTAAATGAATGAAGGACTTAAGACTGGAGAAAAGTCTTCTGGAGCAAGGTAAGGAGTTCCAAAGAATTGGGGCAACACAAGAAAGTCCTGAAGGTGGGAATAAGGGAATGTGATAAGAGAAGAGGAAAAAGGAGGTCATTAGCAGAATGGAGGGACAGGCATGAGAAGTATTTTGAAACAAGAGCAGAGATGTAAGGGGTGCATTATTGTTGAGGGCTTTATATGTTATGGAACCAGATGATACAGCAGCTACCAGAAGAACTGGAAGCAAGTAATAACACTATATAACAGTCCATGACTGAAGACCCACATGTTGGATATACCCCAGTTTCCCAACAGAGTATTTTGAGAGGCACGGGGAATAGCAAGAAGATTATTCATTCTGTATACAAACCCAGATCAATCTTCTTTCAACTAACTCTCAAGGCAATTTTAATCCAGTAAACAAGAAACTTATGCTCAAAGAAATAGACAAGATTTGCAAACAAAAATGCATTAGACATTCCAATCTCCTTCCCAGTGAAAATAACTTTGGACAGACTCAAGAAAGACACATCATTAATTATCAGACAGACCAACAAAGGTTGGGCGTTCAAAACAAAGAAGACTACATGACGGAAACCTACCTCCTGATAGCACATGCCAACACATAAGTCTCCACCAGAAACATCCAACCTATGAGTACCTTTTGAAGTACTGTACATTTCATTGATATCAAGAACCAAGGAACAGGACATCCTGACGATGAAGGAGTCTACATTTTTGGAGGTTGTATTTCCTAAAAAGGCCATCATCTAGCATCTCCCTAATATTCATAAAAATTCTACCAATCCACTCAGAGAACACCCCACATGTTTTGGAAATCACTATTACCTGGTGTAAGAGTCATTGATGTAGTATACGTGGGAGAGAGACTGAGCCGAGCCCTGTGTCCACTAGGGGACGACAGGGTTAACACAGCAGGCGAAACAAGCAGCCCCAGCTGGGTTCCACCTTTAAAGGTTCTGATTAGCACCCAGCTGAGAGGAGAGCTCAGTCTGAGCTGGACAGAGGTCTCCAGAGTCGGCTGTGGAAATACCCTGCTACAAGGGAGACTTGATATCCAGCAAGCTTTTGGTCAGTGCATACCTTGCGTACTCACTAGCAGGGGCTCCTCCACTTCACTGCTATGTTAAAAGTTATGGGTTGCGCATGTGCAATGAGGCCCAAAAGTTACAGGTTTTCCAAGGTCTGTGGGTCCGACGCTCATCACGAAGCCAGTAAATTAGAGGGGGAAAGGCTCTCAATGAGAGCTAAAAGTGCTCGTCGCAAGGCCCGCAATTTAGAGGGGGGGGGGGAGAGGCTAGCGATGAGGGCCTTCGGCCTCCCCCTGAGGCAGGGAGTTCATAAGTGAGGTTGAAAGCTAATTTACTATACAATTGGCGTCATTTGGCGGCCTCCCAGTTACGGCCTTATAAATAAATGACTGCGTTAAAACCAACAAAAAAAGTCAAGCCTGTAAGGCTAGGAGCAATTGCTATTTAGGATTCAAGCCTTGCAGGGTTGAAAAAAAGTTACATTTTTAACCACCGCCAAGGCCACAAAATGTTTTTGAAGCTGTGAGAGGGGGCCAAAGAGAGACAGGGGAAGGAGAGGGTGGGAAAGAGACACAGGGGAGGGAGAGAGGGGGAAGAGACAAAGGGGAGGGAGAGGGGTGGACGAGACACCGAGGAGGGAGTGGGGGGAAAGAGACACAGGGGAGTTATGGGCTTGTTCATGCAAGCCCATATTATTATTATTATTATTATGGTTATTATTATTATGAGTTGCGTTACATTCTGTGGTGTTTCAGACATTATATATTTCAGTCATGTTTTACTCTTTTTTTTTATTATAAATGTCTGCCGCTTTAGACGACCTATGTTAGAGTGGGATAAAATTATACATAAGGTGTACATATACAAATCTATTTAAATAAGTATAGTGATTAATGATGATGCCATGCATATGGTCTACCCCTATTGTACTAATATTATTTTTATTACCATTGTTACATTATTTCAAACCTTTAAATTTTTAGTTGTAATTTCCCTGTTTATTAGAACTCATTTTATAGACAATATGGGGCGACATTCTTATACCTAGTTCTACTGATTTCGGTGTAACCACCATGACTATGTGTTAGTTTATTTGGTACATTTATTGCCAATTATCTTTTATCAGTTTGTATATTTATACTTTATACAGTCTGTATATGTTATGTCTCATTGAGTATCATACCAAAATATATAATACTATGTGATTCATTTATGTTTTTTTAGGATATGAGAATACTGAAGAAGCTGCTTATATCAGTGAAACATGTTTATCTACCTTATACCTTTATTTTTCTTTTACATTTGATTTATCATACTGATGCTGACACTGAGTTTTTGGTATGATAGATGAGTCTGGCAGAAGCATTCATTATAGATTGGAGTGGTAACAAGAGGGTGATGGGGAGGCCAGATAGGAGTGAGTTTCGGCAGTTGAGACAAGATATGATGAGAGAATGAATTATAATCTAGTTGTATCTTGTGCTAGATAGTGACATATGTTGGAAATATTTTTAAATGAAATAAACAAGATTCGGTTCCCTTAATTCCATGAAGAGAAAAGCCCAGAGGTTAATTACATTCCTACCGCTAGAGAAGAGATCAGAAAGGTCACAAGTGATGTTTTATGGCACGGGAGGAATCCGGAATGTGATTGGTGCAATTGACTTTACTCATATGATAATAACACTTCTCAAACAAGAAAATGTGCTATGCAGGAATCACAAACAATTTTACTCCATGAAAGTGGTTTACAGAGTGTAAATACAAGCTTTCCTGTCAGGGCAAATTGCTGGTGGCTGGTTCTCGTATGAGTATGCCCTACTAATACCAGATAATCATACAAAAACACTAGAGATGAATAAACACAATTTCCCAGATTTGACTGTGCAAGAAATACCGGCATAGTTAGCTTAACACTTTTAGCACTGATTTGCTATAGCTCTCTTTTTGCTCAAATTCACTGCTTTGAGTTAAATCCCGCTATCGTGCTGTTTTTTTTAGTGTGATCCCCACTGAACAATCTGCTTTGCTATAATGCTATTTGTTTTTTTCCCCAAAATAATATAAATAATATCATCAATATTGCACAAAACAATTAAAAGAATAAAATAAATACATTCTATCTCTCCATGGCCGTAAATGTATTGTTTCTATCAACTAATTATGAACTTGTATTTTTAACATTATGAACTAATTATGAACTTGTATTTTTAACATCCAACATAAATAAGCTTGGAGTTAGACAAAATAAATCTTTGTTTTCAATTTTTTTTTATTTTTTCATAAAAATTCTATCATTTTAATTTTAATTTTTTCTTCCTCTTCTCAAGATTTCCAAGTCTCTCAAATTTATCAAAAATAATTTGTTTAAGCAATGCTTGTTTTAATTCTAGAATTGATGGAACTCTCTTAATTATCCAATTTCTCATTATAAGTTTCTTGGCTATTAAAATAAGAGTTTCCACAAATCACTATTTCTTACAGATCTTATCAATTTTCCCTGAATAGTAGTCATTCAGAAATTCTAACAAAATTTTAGATATCTGTTCTAACATTATAATAAAAAACTCAGGGTAACCGTCTGGTCCAGATTTCTTCCCTTTTTTAAGAGATCTAATAACTTCCTGTATTTTGTTGATTGTATATTTAAATGTTGAAATTGTGTCTGAGTTTTTGTTTGCATTTCTTTATCTTTCCCCAAAAAAATGTATTCTCAATATTAATTTGCTCTTTAAAATAAATCTCAGAATAAGATTTAAGGAAAGCATTTATTATTTCTCTTGATTTGTTAACCATTCTTCCTTCTCTTTGTATATTTGATATAATTAAAAACCTTTTTCTTTCTTCAAAAGATTAGACAACATTAACTTTAAAAAATCTACTTTGTGTAAAATATTTAGACTTCTGAGCTTTAGTTATTGAGCAATTATCTACTTCTTCCTTTGCCATTTTGAATTTGATCTGATTTTTTAAGTTGGACTTGTTCTTATAAGAAACATAGGATTGAGTAAGTCTTTATTAAGATCTTGTTTTTTTTTGCGTATTCTTTCTTTTGTTTATAATAATAACAACTAGTAATATCTCCTCTAAGGACTACTTTACCAGTCTCCCAAAATAATTCAACAGTGATTATAAAATTCTTGATATAATTTTAAAAAAGCATTAAGAAATCTCCACTTTCCAGTCATATGCTCCATTTAGGAAGGTTTGAGATTATTAATGGGGGATAATCTGACAAAACAATATTTCTCATTTGTGATTTTTCAATCCTATCTACTAAATTTAGTGAAATCAACTAATAATCAAAACAATAATCAATAATCAAATGTTTAATATGTTTTAGAGTAACAAGTAAAGTCTTTCTTTAGTGGTTTTAAGGTGCGCCATATTTAAAAAAGATTTCAAATGAGATCTTTAATTTTTTTCTTTACTAATATTACTTTCCCATTGAATATGTGTGCTTACATCTTTGTAGCTATAAGAATATTTCAAACTTTTGGTTCTATCAAGATCTCCCTTAGACCAATATTGAAATCTCCCCCCATAAAGATAAAATCATCACTTTAGAAAGTCATTTTGGTCATTATCTCATTAAAAAAAGCTTGTCTGTCCTTGATTTGGAGCATATAATTTACATTATATGAATTTATGCCAGTCTATCGATACTCGTATTTTAATGTAATGACTTTTACTGTCAAGATTTTAAAAAAATTGAACTTGTAATTAAACAATTTTTTAAAAAAAGATAAAAATCTCTAAATTTTTCTCATGTTCATTAAATATATCTTCTTGAACCCAGCCATTCACTAGTTTTTTATTGTTCAAATGTGTTTCTTGCAAAAGTGTGACATCTCCCCATTTCTTTCAGATGTTTTAAAATGGCCTTTTTATTGGTGAATTTATATCCCCAACATTCCAAGAAGTTATTCTATACATTTTAAATTATCTTTATTATAAATTCTCATTTTAATCTGATCATAAAAAAAGGAGAAAGTACACTAATTCATTATTATTCTTTTTCTTCTTCTTATTATTATTATGTTTAAATCTTAGAATATAATAGCATTTTTACAGTTTTTTCCATAACAGTTTTTTTAATAATTCAACCGTGGAGAGAAAATAAATAAATAAATAAATATATAAATAAATAAGAATTCATAATACTATTTTTAACATACATAAAATCATCTTTCTTTCTCTCTTTTCCCCTTTTTTCTCTTCCTCCCCTCCTCTTTCTCCTATCTCACATATCATCTTTCCTCTTTAGTCCATCTAACAAAATAATAAAGAGAATACACAGCTAATCTGAAAATGTAAACAATTCATCAGCTTTTTCAAAAAACAATGTTCCTTTCGAAGATTCAAGATGAAACTTGACTGGAAATAGAAGAGCACATTTACTGCCACCTTTAACAAGTTGAAGCATGTTGAAAATTATCTATGTTTACACACTACTTGCACAGAGTAATCATTATATAGTTTTAAATTAAAACCATCATAAAATAAACATTTTAAATGCCTAAATTCTTTATTATTACTGTTCTATTGGCCATAGAGCTGTAAGTGCTTTTCTATGAGCTCTCTCTATGGCTATTGGTGGTCTATTTGGATTCATCCTAACCAATCTAGGTAATTCAGCTGATGCAAAATGTAGCAAATTGCAACAATTCTTAAATTATTTTGGCTGCTTCTATTTTGCAAATCTTCCAATTTGGACTGTAAAATTACAATTTATTCCAATAAATATTTTTTTTTTTTTTTCCTGTTCCACTAATCTTTTACATCAGATATTCTTTGCTCTGTTTGAGCTACTCTTTGATTTATCATTATAAATTCTTCTTTAAAAGAGTCAAAAAGTCTCTCTGCAAGTTTTATATTAATGTTATAAACATTGTTGATTTGTTCTACAATTAATTGAGCTTGTTTCTGATCTCTTATATTTCACTTCTATTACTTCCAGACCCTGTCATTTCACCAATATTAGATAACTAGTGACTTGCCCGTCAAAAATTGACGGTCAATAAAATAAAATGTTGAAATGCTGTTTGCCACACAATGTGAGTGTACTGTGTGCCTCAACTATATAGACCCCTCTAACACACTAATGAACGCATGTAATAACACTATAAGTGCCATTACCAGGTCATCCAGGACCCTCATGACCCAAAGTGTAAGCACTACACCATTTTAACCCAGTCACTTATGGGGGTCTATCCAGACCATGATAAGCCTCTATTTAACCCAATAAGTCCCATAAGGGTATATTAAGACCATTATGGGCCTGTTACAACCCAACATTACCCACATACGTGCCATGACAGTCCTCAAGGACCATCATGACACTTAGTATAAACACTTCACTGCACTATACCCCCCAATAAAATATCAAATATCAACTAAACACCCTCTACACTAACCTATTAACACCTACACTACCTACCTACCTACCCCCTAATACCCCCTCCCCACCACTGTAATTACAGAAATCAAAAAAACTAAAGTCATCAAAAATAAAAATCTACATTACATAAAATAAAATAAACTAAATCACCAAAAATAAAAAATATACATTACAGAAAAAAAAAAACTGTCACAAAAAATAACAAAAGGAACATTACAGAAAATAAAAAAATACATTCCAACCCCCACACTACAGAAAAAAAATTACACAACTGAAAAGGAAATACATATAATACATACAATACATACAATACAATACACGCCTATCTAATATACATCCCCCTATCTAATATACATCTCCCTATCTAATATACAATACTATCTATCTAATATACATCCTCTATCTATCTAATATACAATAAATACTATCTATGTAATATACATCCCCCAATCTATCTAATATACAATACATGCTATCTCTATATAGCAACCCTAATTCTAAGCTAAAATAAAATAATTAAGACCACTTACCTATAATTAAGATCTGATGTTTCTTCAGATCACCAACCTAGGGTAAAAAAGATTTCAAAAATGACTACAACATGTTTACATAAAATAAATAAACATTCTAAGCATTCTAAACATTCTAAATATTCTACTCACCTTTCCAGCATGTCCCGTCCTTCATCTCAGCCCCTGTTAAAAAAAAAACATAATATTAATACACATACATAAACATAAAACCAAGTAAAATCCACACAATCTACATTGTA
Source organism: Discoglossus pictus (assembly GCA_027410445.1). Classification (NCBI taxonomy): domain Eukaryota; kingdom Metazoa; phylum Chordata; class Amphibia; order Anura; family Alytidae; genus Discoglossus; species Discoglossus pictus. The sequence goes on along the minus strand of CM050164.1, from coordinate 347,844,856 downwards.
CTTACATCCCCGCAATGTCTTCGGCCTCCTCGTGTTCTGCCCCGGAAGCATCCGCGCTCTTTAAAAAAAAATAAAAAAAATAAAATATAACACACATTTGCACTCACGGATGTCTCCGACGCTAATGAGCTTCCTACGGAGTGTTCCAGAATAAAATTGGCAATGGCGGCTTCTGATTGGCTGAAAATGCTGTCTATCAAATTCAGCCATTGAGAAGACGTCAATTGTGAACCAATGAGAAAGGCATACACCTCAAAATCCCACGCGGATTGGATAACGCACCTGTCAATCTTTATTTGAACCAATCCGAAGGCTTTATTGCCATCAGTGAATCACAATGGAATACACCCCCACGTAGTGATTAGCTGAAGACATCTGCGCCTTCCCATTCTCTGTAATACTGATTGACCATGACAATAGCCAATGAGAAGGCGCAAATGCCTTCACCAATCAGTACGTGGGGGTGTATTCCATTGTGATTGGCTATTGTCAGTGCAACCAATCAGAATGCGCAGATGCCTCCAGCCAATAACCCTGTGGGGGTGTATTCCATTGTGATTGGCTGAAGGCATCTGCGCCTTGTGATTGGTTTAAACAAAGATTGACAGGTGCATTATCCAATCAGAGTGGGATTTTAGGGTGTATCCCTTTCTGATTGGCTCACACATTTGCGCCTCATGATTGTGTGAATTTGCTAGACAGCGATTTCAACCAATCAGAAGGCGCCATTGCCTATTTTCTTCCGGAAAAGTCTCCAGGAGCCTCATTAGCGTCGGTGATGTCCGTGAGAGCAGATGTGTGTTCTTTTTTTTTTTTTTTTTTTTAGAGCGCGGGTCCAGGGCGGGGCAGAAGATGAGGAGGAGGCCAGAGACATCGCGGGGAGGTAAGTACAATGTAGATTATGTTTATTTTGTTTTTATGTTTATGTATATTGTATTAATGTTATTTTTTTTTAACAGGTGCCGCGCCGAAAAAGAAGGACGGGACATCATGGAAAGGTGAGTAGAATATGTAGAATATTTAGAATGTTTATAATGTTTATATATTTACTGTAAATGTGTTGCACTCATTTTTATTTTATTTTTTTCCCTAGGTGGCTGATCTGAAGGGACATCTGCAAAGGTAAGTGGTCTTAATTATTTTATTTTAGCTTAGAATTAGATTATTTTATATAAATAGATAGCATTTATTGTATGTTAGCTAGGGGTATGTGTTTAATATAGCATAGCATGTATTGTATATTAGATTGTGGTATTTATTTACATAGATTGGTGGATGTATATTAGATAGTTAGGATATATATTAGATAGATAGTATTTATTGTATATTACATAGATTGTGTGAGATAGATATTATGTATATTAGATTATGGTATTTATTTAGATAGATTGAGGGATGTATATTAGATAGATAGAATGTATTGTGTATTAGCTAGGGGTGTATTGTATTTCATTTTATTTGTATTGTATGTATTTGTATTATATGTATTTCCTTTTCAGATGTGTATTTTTTTTCTGTAGTGGGGGGTTGTTATGTGTTTTTTATTTTTTGTAATGTTTAATTTTTTTTTTGTGACTTAGGTTTTTTATTTTCTGTAATCTAGATATTTTTTTTGTGACTTTAGGCTTTTTTATTTTCTGTAATTGGAGTGGTGGTGGGGTTATTAGGGGTAGGTAGGTAGTGTAGGTGTTAATAGGTTAGTGGAGAGGGTATTTAGTTGATATTTAATGTTTTATTGGGGGGGTATAGTGCAGTGTAGTGTTTATACTTACTGTCATGATGGTCCTTGAGGACCGTCATGGCACTTATGTGGTTAATATAGTGTTGTAACAGGCCCATAATGGTCTTAATATACCCTTATGGGACTGATGGGGTTAAATAGAGGCTTATGAGGGTCTTTATGGACCCCCATGAGTGACAGGGTTAATTTGGGGTTTATGGGGGTCTGTATTGACCCCCATCAGTGAGGGGGTTAATTAAGTGCTTATGGGGGTCTGTATTGACCCCCAAGAGTGACAGGGTAATGAAGTGCTTATGGGGGTCTGTATTGACCCCCATGAGTGACAGGGTTAATGAAGGGCTTATGGGGGTTTGTATTGACCCCCATGAATGACAGGGTTAATTCTGGGTTTATGGGGGTCTATATTGACCCCCCTGAGTGAGGAGGTTAATGAAGTGCTTATGGGGGTCTGTATTGACCCCCATGAGTGACACAGTTATTGAAGGGCTTATGGGGGTCTGTATTGACCCCCATGAGTGACACAGTTATTGAAGGGCTTTTCGGGGGTCTGTATTGACCCCCATGAGTGACACAGTTAATGAAGGGCTTATGGGGGTCTGTATTGACCCCCATGAATGACAGGGTTAATTAGGGGTTTATGGGGGTCTGTATTGACCCCCATGAGTGACAGGGTTAATGAAGGGCTTATGGGGGTCTATATTGACCACCCATAGTGAGGTGGTTAATAAAGTTCTTATGGGGTCTGTATTGACCCCCATGAGTGAACAAGTTAATGAAGGGCTTATGGGGGTCTGTGTTGACCCCCATAAGTGACAGGGTTAATGAAGAGCTTATGGGGGTCTATATTGTCCCCCCTGAGTGAGGGGGTTAAAGAAGTGCTTATGGGGGTCTGTATTGACCCGCATGAGTGACACAGTTAATGAAGGGCTTATGGGGGTCTGTAATGACCCCCATGAGTAACAGGGTTAATGAAGGGCTTATGAGGGTCTGTATTTTGACCCCCATGAATGACAGGGTTAATTAGAGGTTTATGGGGGTCTATATTGACCCCCCTGAGTGAGGGGGTTAAGGAAGTGCTTATGAGGGTCTGTATAGACCCCCATGAGTGACACAGTTAATTAAGGGCTTATGGGTGTCTGTATTGACCCCCATGAGTGTCACAGGGTTAATTAAGGGCTTATGGGGGTCTATATTGACCCCCATGAGTGAGGGGGTTAATGAAGTGCTTATGGGGGTCTGTATTGACCCCCATGAGTGACAGGGTTAATGAAGGGCTTATGGGGGTCTATATTGACCCCCATGAGTGAAGGGGTTAATGGAGTGCTTATGGGGGCCTGTATTGACCCCCATGAGTGACAGGGTTAATGAAGGGCTTATGGGGGTTTGTATTGACCCCATGAATGACTGGGTTAATGAAGTGCTTATGGGAATCTCCTGATCTGAAGGGACATCTGCAAAGGTAAGTGGTCTTAATTATTTTATTTTAGCTTAGAATTAGATGATTTTATATATCGATAGCATTTATTGTATGTTAGATAGGGGTATGTGTTTTATATAGCATAGCATGTATTGTATTTTAGATTGTGGTATTTATTTACATAGATTGTTGGATGTATATTAGATAGATAGGATGTATATTAGATAGATAATATTTATTGTATATTACATAGACTGTGTGATGTATATTATATATAGGATGTATATTAGATCATGGTATTTGTTTAGATAGATTGGGGAATGTATATAAGATAGATATAATGTATTGTATATTAGATAGGCATGTATTGTATTGTATTTCATTTTATTTGTATTGTATGCATTTTAATTGTATGTATTTGTATTGTATGCATTTGTATTGTATGCATTTGTATTGTATGTATTTGTATTGTATGTATTTCCTTTTCAGGTGTGTATTTTTTTTCTGTAGTGGGGGGGGGGGTTATTTTTTGTGACTTAGGTTTTTAGTTTTCTGTAATGTAGATTTTTAATTTTTTGTGATTTTAGGCTTTTTTTCCCCTGTAATTGGATTGGTGGTGGAGTTATTAGGGGGTAGGTAGGTAGTGTAGGTGTTAATAAATTAGTGTAGAGGGTAGTTAGTTGATATTTAATGTTTTATTGGAGGGGTATAGTGCAGTGTAGTGTTTATACTTAGTGTCATAATGGTCCTTGAGGACCGTCATGGCACTTATGTGGTTAATGTTGGGTTGTAACAGGCCCATAATGGTCTTAATATACACTTATTGACTGATGGGGTTAAATACAGGCTTATGAGGGTCTGTATTGACCCCCATGAGTGACAGGGTTAATGAATTGCTTATGGGGGTCTATATTGACCCCCATGAGCGAGGGGGTTAATGAAGTGCTTATGGGGGCCTGTATTGACCCCCATGAGTGACAGGGTTAATGAAGGGCTTATGGGGTCTGTATTGACCCCCATGAGTGACAGGGTTAATGAAGGGCTTATGGGGGTTATATTGACCCCCATGAATGACAGGGTTAATTAGGGGTTTATGGGGGTCTGTATTGACCCCCATGAGTGAGGGGGTTAATTAAGTGCTTATGGGGGTCTGTATTGACCCCCATAAGTGACAGTGTTAATGAAGGACTTATGGGTATCTTATAAGTGACAGGGTTAATTAATGGTTGATTGGGCTCTGTATAGTGTATGCGTGATAGTGTATATATATTTTTTTATAATGGGTCCTTTAAGGACCTTTACGGGACCCGTAACACGGGAATTTTGAATTTTCATTGCAGCGGGGGTCCCTGATTGGGTGCGATAGGGGCCCCCACTGAGATGGTTAATGTGGCGTTAAGGCAGGTCTCCGAGCTTATCTCGGATCCCGTGGGGTTAATCCGGGTTTCCAAGCTTATCTCAGACCCCTTCTTGGACAAGTTGTATGTGGCTGGGCTTTGAGCCTCGTTTTCAATTCGGAGGCCATTTTTTCTCTCGCTTAGGGGATTTTCGTGTGTCTGAACTCGGGAATTTGGACTTAAATAAGGGTTTAACTTTACTTCTGGATGCCCCCCCTTGCTATGGGTAAGCTTTTTATGTATATTTTGTGAGTACCGTATTGGTCCGAATATAAGCCTCACCTTTTTTCCGATTTTTTAGCTTACTTGTTACGTGTGCGGCTTTTATTCGCGAATGCAAAATTACTGTCGATTTGCGCGATTGCGAGTTAAGGGTGCCGTTTTTTGTGCTTTAGACTGCGGTATTGAATAGCGATTTACAGTTTTAGTGATTCTAATGTCCTGTAAACCCTGTAACCTGCAAAAAAAGCTACAGTGCTAATTAGAAAGCCTTTTTCTTGCAAAGGCTGATCACTTTGAGAGTCTTTTTCTCTCCAATTTTACGGGAACGCCTCATATTTGAGTACTATCTTTTTTCTATTTTTTCCCCATGAACTTTACAGGTGCGGCTTATATGCGGGTGCGGCTTTTCGGACCAATACAGTATTTGGTGTGTTTAGACTGTTTTTAGGTGCGCGAGGTTCAGCCGTTATGGTCGTATTTTTCGTGCGTGTGGGTGTTTGTGCCGTTAAGGTTGGTTCCGCGGTCGTTTTTTTTTTCTAAGTCGTGCATGTGTGTGTGTTTTTAACCGTGTGTGAGACGCCTTTGAGCCTCCACCTCCGCAAATGCGGACCCTCGCGAAGCCCAGGGTCCGCATTTTAGGACAAACACAGCCGACGTTGGGATGCAGTTCTTGCGAGCTCGCTTCACAAGCTCGCTAAGAGTGACAATTATTCGTAGTTTGACAACTATTATATGTGATCTCTTCATAAATGTATCCATAGCTTGTGTAGCCCTTGTATTTTAACCACAAAGGTAAAAGGACCTTCCCTTTTAGGCCCTAATAACACTCTTAAGCAAATTCTTTCAATAACATCAACAAAGACATTTCTTCATCTTAAATAACTTTAGCCTTCAATTATACACCTTCAAAAATGTTAATCTTCAATACAAAGCCCCGATAATGCTCCAAAACATGATTGTTTCAATGATATCAGCAAATACATTTGTTAATATAAATTATTTTATTATATTTAACCATACTATACATAGACCTGTATCCACAATTTTCACTGAGCTTCTCTCAGCAGCTCCATGAAAATGCAATTGCAAAATATCCAATTTCTTCCATCTGACTTCCAGAACACATCAAAATATGATTTTTTAAATTGCAGTCCATTGACATGTAACTTTTCTCAGCATAAGGAAAAAGTTTATAAAAATGCCAATATTTTTAAGAAGTTCTAACAATATCATGCATAAGTTGTATTTTTACAGTAAGAGTCCAAAGGAACTGTTAATCGACCAGGGCAAATTGGAGTGCCAGGTGCTTGACCTCTTGTAGAAGTTGTTGTAGAGAAATACAAATATCCTTAAATGTGTTACAGTATATATATATATATATATATATATATTTATTTATTTATATATATATATATATATATATATATATATATTTATATATATAGCATTTATCATTTTTGTAGCATTTGTGATATTTGACTAGATGTAAGCTTTGAACCAGTAGTTTTCCATTGCAGGACATAAACTCTGAAACAGTTAAATCCGCATGTCCTAATTTAGGTTTCACAGGAGACAGTCAACAATTATTTAGCCTAAACAATATGCCCTGAGTGAAGGCAACAGATCTCTAAATGCCAAGGATTGCCTGTTTTGATGCACACAATTCAGCAATAATAGAACAATATACGCGTTCCATGCTTTTAGAGCGTGATCTGTACATTTCTAACTACTTATTGGATTTCATAATGAAAATAATCATTTATTGGCTGTTGGAGTTTGTCATTTTTCTGGAGGAGTGATATAGACTATGCCATTCGTTTTATGAATTATTATAAAAGCTATGTTTTGTTTATATTTGTGTTCAGTTAGCAGCAGATATTTTGAATTTTTTTTTGTTGCTGTTACATGTTTGCCTTAATAAAATCTGATAATATGAAAATAATCAGAGGCCTCTGTTTTTTGGTATAAAGACTGGGTTTCAGAGTACAATGTGGTTTGTGGTTGTGATTTTGCTACAAAATTTGGCGAGCAGAGCCAGGAATGCACTACTTGTCCATAAATAATACCCCGGGCTTCAGGAATTTTCCTGGGGGAGATGCTTGACAACTAATCATAGACCAAATTAGAGATGAGCAGGGCCACTTTTGTGAAAATCTGTGTAGGATTGCTTGCCATGCGTGTCTTCCAAGGGAGCCGGGAATGACTGACTTCTACTCTGAACCTAGTATGATTGTATTTTTTGTTTATTTGTAGCAATGTCGCGAACATAAAATTTTCGGTTCGCGAAGCGCGGACGCAAATTTCATCAAATGTTTGCAAACGGGCGAACCGGGCGAACCGCCATAGACTTCAATGGGCAGGCAAATTTCAAAACCCACAGGGACTCTTTCTGGCCACAATAGTGATGGGAAAGTTGTTTCAACGGGACTAACACCTGGACTGTGGCATGCCGGAGGGGGATCCATGGCAAAACTCCCACGGAAAATTACATAGTAGATGCAGAGTCTGGTTTTAAGCCATAAACGGCATAAATCACCTAACATTCCTAAATTGTTTGGAATAACATGCTTTAAAACATCAGGTATGATGTTGTATCGATCAGGTAGTGTAAGGGTTACACCCGCTTCACAGTAACAGACCAATCTCCCCGTTTAACGCACTGCAAAAAAACGCAAACAGTCCCTTTGCAGAACCGCAAACTCCCCATTTGCACAAGGTTGGATACCAAGCTAGCCATGTCCCGTTCCTTGTCCTCACTGATGTCATTGAAGGTCTCTTCCTCCACCCAGCCACCAAGGGTCCCCGAAAGGTGACAACAAGCCCCCTGGGACCCCTGCTGTGTTTGGTCTTCCACCTCCTCAAAGCCACCTTCCTCTTCTGACTCCTCTTCTTCAGACTCCTCTCTCTGCGTTGCCTCTGTCTGCGTTATTATTAGGTGTGTACTTTTAAGTAGTACTATTCCTATCGGTTTAATCCCTGTTACGTCCACTATTAGGGGACGTGTATATGGCATTGATTTTTGGAACAGGGAGATGGAAAAAGATGCTTGGTCGGTCCTCCCACTTCAAATTTGGGGTACTGCGCGTGCCATCTAAGGTGCCACCAGATAGGAGTTGTGGTGTTAAGTTGTACTATTTATTCCTATCGGATTCAATAAAGCCAATAAACCTGGCCCGTTACTAGCCAGGAAACTACAAACCAAAACAACACAAAATAGGATACTTCAAATTAAGACCTCGAAGGGAGAAAAAACAACAAACCCAAATAAGATCCAGAAGATTTTTACAAAACTTTACAATACCCTTTATACTGCAAAAAAACACATAGATCTACACAAAATGAGGGGAATTCTAAATTCCTGTGATCTCCTTTTAATAGAAGAAAATGACTTAGAGACTTTAAATGCCAAAGTGACCCTAGAGTAAGTGAGAAAAGCAGTCCAGAACCTCAAACCTGGTAAGTCACCAGGCCCAGATGGGTACACTAATTTATATTATAAAACATTTATAGACATATTAGGCCTGCACTTGGTCACTCTAACAGAGTTCTGGAAGGCAAGCAAACACCAGCAGAGCTGAACAGGGCAGATATCGCTCTATTCCTTAAAGAGGGTCGAGATGCCCTAGAACCAAAAAACTACGGGCCAATATCATTACTAAACTGTGATACAAAGATCCTGTCAAAAATAATAGCTGATAGAATGTCATCCTTCTTGCCTAAGTTAATACATAATGACCAAGTAGGCTTTGTCTCCCACAGGCAAGCGGGAGACAACATTAGAAAAGTCATGAACCTACTGTACCACACCAAAGCCTTTAAAATTCAAGTCTGTCTTATGGCCTTTGACATTGAAAGGTGTTTGATTCCCTGGAGTGGACTTACCTATACGCCACACTTGAAAAAATTGGTATTAAAGGCCATTTCATAAATCTCATACACTCATATACAAATCATCCAGGGCAAGGTTACAGATTCAGGGAGATGAGAGATACTTAATTAAAATAGAAAGAGGAACAAGACAGTGGTGCCCCCATTCTCCCCTTCTATTCGTAATAGCAATAGAACCCCTGGCTCAGACAATTAGGGCCAACACTGGGATCACAGGCATAAAAATAGGCCATCACAATTTCAAAACTTGTCTATTTACAGACGACCTGCTGTGTATGCTCTCAAACCCTACCCAATCGCTCCCAGAGTTGATTCGAACTATGGAGGAGTTTGGTCAGTTTTCTGTCCTTTAACTGAACATAGAAAAGACAGAAGCACTAGCGATTGACTTAACAGCAGTAGAGAAGCAGGGTCTCCAAGACAAGTTTAATATTAAGTGGGATAAGAACCACATAAACTACCTGGGAATATTACCACAAGGCAGCTCAGTTATCTTTCCTCCCAATAGCACATTCTATAGGGCATCAACCGGCCTGGGTGTATTTAGAGAACCACACTTTATGGCCCTTAACCTGGGACAAGGTGGCTTGGCTATCAGAATTGCCTCAGAGCCTTAAAAACTCACCAAACACCCTAATCAGACACTCACTATCGTACTGGAAATGGGCCAAGAAACACACAGGTTTGTTCCCTGGATCCACCCAAATGACCCCAATTCTTGACCACCCTCAGGCCCCGAAACACATGAGCACAACATCACAACACTGGTGAAGGTCAAGGAAACTAGATATACTGGGAGACTGGTTAGTAAAGGGCCAGATGCTCACCTATGAGGAACTGAGGGACAAGCATGAGCTACCGCTGTCAGAACATTACAATTACTGTAGGCTGAGGCATTTCACACACTCCCTGACCCAGAAACAGGGGACATCGGTCTTAAATTGGTTCTCCAAAATTTGTAAAGATAAACCTCTATCAAGGGGGATCGTTTGGGTCGCTTTACAAATATAAAAAAATTGTTACTGGTTGAAGCGACACTGGGGGAAGGACCGGAGTGGGGGAGCCCTGGAGACCCTTCAGAAGCAACCGGCGGCAAAATCATCCCAGGGAAGGAGAGGTCGCTTACTGAAGCCTGCCCTAGGATAACCCAAGGGTGATTGCCCAGGTTAGATATTGTAAATAATAAGCTAATACTGCTGGATAGAGATGTCGCGAATAGTTCGCCGGCGGATTGTTCCCGGCGAACATAGCATGTTCGCGTTCGCGGCGAACAGCGAACATATGCAAGATACTTGTGTCATTGAGCAAACTTTGACCCTGCATGTCACAGTCAGCATACACATTCCAGCCAATCAGCAGCATACACTCCCTTCCAAACCCTTCTACCTCATGGACAGCAGCCATTTTGAAATCATAACTAACTTGCAGTCTTACAGAGAGGAGGTAGAGTGTAGGTGATGCTGATTGAATAGGAAAATCAATAGCTAGGCAAGTTTATTCAGTGTCCAGTGCAGTGCTGAAGGACTCATCAGATCTCTGCTGTAAACACAGCACCCCAAAAAGCCCTTTTTAGGGCTATAACATCTTTTTTTTTCTATTTTTTTTTCTGTGTAATCTAACTTCATTTGCCTGTCTCCCTGCTAGCCCCTGCTTGCAAGTGTGTGTGTCAGGCTCACAGCTTATACTGTGAGTGCACAACGCATACAATATAATATTCTTTACTAGTTGTCTACTTTAAAAAAAAAAAAAACTTTTATTTTCTTAAATCTAAGTGCATTTGCCTGACGGTCAATCAAAGTTCATTTGCTTGACCGCTACCCATAGTGTGTGTCTTGCTTACAAGTACTGTGCCAAGTTCAACCAATCCAATCTATTTGGGGTACCAACAGTCCACATTTAAAAAACCCAAAATTTTATTTTCTTAAATCTAAGTGCATTTGCCTGACCGTCAATCAAAGTTCATTTGCTTGACCGCTACCCATAGTGTGTGTCTTGCTTACAAGTACTGTGCCAAGTTCAACCAATCCAATCTATTTGGGGTACCAACAGTCCACATTTAAAAAACCCAAACTTTTATTTTCTTAAATCTAAGTGCATTTGCCTGACCGTCAAACAAAGTTAATTTGCTTGACCGCTACCCATAGTGTGTGTCTTGCTTACAAGTACTGAGCCAAGTTCAACCAATCCAATCTATTTGGGGTACCAACAGTCCACATTTAAAAAACCCAAGCTTTTATTTTCTTAAATCTAAGTGCATTTGCCTGACCATCAATCAAAGTTAATTTGCTTGACCGCTACCCATAGTGTGTGTCTTGCTTACAAGTACTGTGCCAAGTTCAACCAATCCAATCTATTTGGGGTACCAACAGTCCACATTTAAAAAACCCAAACTTTTATTTTATTAAATCTAAGTGCATTTGCCTGACCGTCAATCAAAGTTCATTTGCTTGACCGCTAGCCAGAGTGTGTGTCTTGCTTACAAGTACTGTGCCAAGTTCAACCAATTCAATCTATTTGGGGTACCAACAGTCCACATTTAAAAAACCCAAACTTTTATTTTCTTAAATCTAAGTTCATTTGCCTGACCGTCAATCAAAGTTAATTTGCTTGACCGCTACCCATAGTGTGTGTCTTGCTTACAAGTACTGTGCCAAGTTCAACCAATCCAATCTATTTGGGGTACCAACAGTCCACATTTAAAAAACCCAAACTTTTATTTTCTTAAATCTAAGTTCATTTGCCTGACCGTCAATCAAAGTTAATTTGCTTGACCGCTACCCATATTGTGTGTCTTGCTTACAAGTACTGTGCCAAGTTCAACCAATCCAATCTAGTTGGGGTACCAACAGTCCACATTTAAAAAAAAACCAAACGTTTATTTTCTTAAATCCAGGCCGTATACACGCCCCCTGATAGGTGACGTAGCAAGTATTAAACTGATAAGAGTAGTACTTACAAACACGCCACTCCTATCTGGTGGCACCTTTGACTGCACGTGCCGTGCCCCAAAATTGAAGTGATACGACCAACAAAGCATCTTTTTCCATCTCCCGGTTCTAAAAATCCAGGCCTTATACACGCCCCCTGATATGTGCTGTAACAGGTTTTAAACTGATAAGAGTAGTACTACTTAACACACCTTATAATAATGCAGAGAGAGGCAATGCAGTGAGAGGAGTCTGAAGAAGAGGAGTCAGAGGAGGAAGGTGGCTTTGAGGAGGTGGAAGACCAAACACAGCAGGCGTCCCAGGGGGCTTGTTGTCACCTTTCGGGGACCCTTGGTGTTCTACGTGGCTGGTGGAGGAAGAGACCTTCAATGACATCAGTGAGGACAAGGAACGGGACATGGCTAGCTTGGTATCCAACCTTGTGCAAATGGGGAGTTTGCTGTTGTGCATATGGACTGTTTGTGGTTGTTTGCGGTGCGTTAAACGGGGAGTTTGGTCTGTCACTGTGAAGCGGGCCTAACCCTTACACTACCTGATCGATACAACATCATACCTGATGTTTTAAAGCACGTTATTCTAAACAATTTAGGAATGCTAGGTAATTTATGCCCTTTATGGCTTAAAACCAGACTCTGCATCAACTATGTAATTTTCCATGGGAGTTTTGCCATGGACCCCCCGTCCGGCATGCCACAGTCCAGGTGTTAGTCCCGTTGAAACAACTTTCCCATCACTATTGTGGCCAGAAAGAGTCCCTGTGGGTTTTAAAATTCGCCTGCCCATTGAAGTCTATGGCGGTTCGCCGATGTTCGCCGGTTCGCGAACATTTGCCGCGGTTCGCGTTTGCGGTTCCCGAACCGAAAATTTTATGTTCGCGACATCATTACTGCTGAAGTGATGATAGCTAATAGGACTTTGGTGTTTCCTGCAGATATACTCTTTACTATTGTCTGTATTACCATGTTTTAGGTATCTCTTAAATTGCAATCACAGTAAAAAATAAGAAAAATTATTAACCAAAAATTAAAAATACGAAGGAATAGCCAACTAACTTTCACAAAATGTCTTTATTGTAAATATGTATTTTTGCACAACTGTTATGCAAGACTGTTCAAAAAAGCGCTATTTTTCATTACATGCTGTACGCCTTCTGACAATAAAATAATTTAAATGTAAAAATTAGGTATTGTTGCAGCGACCAGAAAAATTTATGTTAGTTTGCCAGGCAGAAAGTGCCCTAAAACATTGCGTCTTGAACCCTAGTTGGTGGCGGATAAGTCACCAAGTCATCCAGCATTCAGGGATAAAATACAGCAGCGTGTGGACCCTTATTAGCTCAAGGCAGCTCATCTATCAGGCCTTTTTTAATTGAATGTATCCCCCACTGTCAGTCCCTTCGGGATCCATCCCTCATTCATCTTAATAAAGGTGAGGTAATCTAGACTTTTTTGACCTAGACGACTTCTCTTCTCAGTGACAAAACTTCCTGCTGCACTGAAGGTCCTTTCTGACAGGACACTTGAAGTGGGGCAGGACAGAAGTTCTATGGCAAATTGGGATAGCTCAGGCCACAGGGCAAGCGTGCACACCCAGTCGTCAAGGGGTTTATCGCTCCTCATAGTGTCGATATCTGCAGTTAAGGCGAGGTAGTCTGTTACCTGGCGGTCGAGTCATTCTCTGAGAGAGGACCCGAAGTGCTGTGTCGATGCATAGGACTTAAAAAGCTCTGCATGTCCTCCATCAACAACACGTCTGTAAAGCGTCCTCTCCTTGCCGGTGTGGTCGTGGGAGGAGGAGGATTATGTTCCCCTCTTCCGCTGTTAGATTGCCGTTGTGCTGTGACATCACTCTTAAACGCTGTGTAAAGCATACTTTTTAATTTATTTTGGAAGTGCTGCATCCTTTTCGATTTGTGGTAATTCGTTAACATTTCAGGCACTTTCTGCTTATACCGGGGGTCTAGTAGCGTGGCCACCCAGTCAGTTTGTTCTCCTTCATCCTTTTTATACGAGGGTCCCTCAACAGGCACGACAGCATGAAAGACCCCATTTGCACAAGGTTGGATGCTGAGCTAGTCATGTCCCGTTCCTTGTCCTCAGTGATCTCACTGAAGGTATGTTCTTCCCCCCAGCAAAGTTCAACACCACGGGTACCAGATAGGTGACAACGAGCACCCTGGGATGCCTGGTGTGGTTGGTCTTTCTCCTCATCCTCAAAGCCACATTCCTCCTCTGACTCCTCTTCCTCACAATCCTCTTCCAGCTTTGCCGCAGGTCCAGCAAGCGATGCTGATAAGGCTGTTTCTGGTGGTGATGGTGACAACAACTCTTCCTCTTCACGCTTATCTACGGCCTGATCCAGCACTCTTCACAGGGCACACTCCAGGAAGAAAACAAATGGTATGATGTCGCTGATGGTGCCCTCGGTGCGACTGACCAGGTTTGTCACCTCCTCAAAAGGACGCATAAGCCTACAGGCATTGCGCACGAATGTCCAGTAACGTGGCAAAAAAATCCCCAGCTCCGCAGAGGCTGTCCTAGCACCCCGGTCATACAAATACTCGTTAATGGCCTTTTCTTGTTAGAGCAGGCGGTCGAACATTAGGAGTGTTGAATTCCAACGTGTCGGACTGTCTAAAATCAAGCACCTCACTGGCATGTTGTTTCGCCGCTGGATATCTGTAAAGTGCGCCATGGCCGTGTAGGAATGCCTGAAATGGCCACACACCTTCCTGGCCTGCTTAAGGACGTCCTGTAAGCCTGGGTGCTTATGCACAAAGCGTTGTACAATCAAATTACGGAACATGTGTCAACTTGCCCAAATTCAATGCCGCCAACAAATTTCTTACGTTGTCACAAACCACTTTGCCAATCTCCAGTTGGTGCGGAGTCAGCCACTGATCCACCTGTGCGTTCAGGGCGGACAGGAGTGCTGATTCAGTGTGACTCTCTGCTTTCAGAGAAGTAAACCCCAAGACGGCGTGACACTTCCGTATCCGGGATGAGAAATACTACCTGTGGAGCTGGGGGGTGCCGTTGATGTGGAGCAAGACATAGCAGCAGCAGAAGAGGACTCAGCCGAGGAGGTTATGGAAGAGGATGGAGTAGGAGGCGTAGAGGAGGTGGCAGCAGGCCTGCCTGCAAGTCGTGGCGGTGTCACCAACTCCTCTGCAGAGCCACGTATTCCATGCTTGGCAGCCGTCACCAGGTTTACCCAATGCACAGTGTAGGTGATATACCTGCCCTGACCATGCTTTGCAGACCAGGTATCAGTGGTCAGATGGACCCTTGCCCCAACACTGTGTGCCAGAGTTGCCATTTCTTCCTTTTGCACAATCGAGTACAGGTTGGGGATTGCCTTTTGTGCAAAGAAATTTCGGCCGGGTACCTTCCACTGTGGTGTCCCAATAGCTACAAATTTTTTGAACACCTCAGACTCCACCAGCTTATATGATAAGAGCTGGCGGGCTAAGAGTTCAGACAAGCCAGCTGTCAGTTGCCGGACAAGGGGGTGACTTTGTGACATTGGCTTCTTACGCTCAAACATGTCCTTGACAGACACCTGACTGTGGGCAGATGAGCAGGGACTGCACAGGGCGAGACACGGAGTGGCGGATGGTTGAGAGGGGGCAAGCAGGGCAGCAGTGGTTGACGTGGCTGAAGATGCTGGAACAGGAGGAGGATGGCGGCTTTGACTTTGTGTGCTTCTTGTACTCATGTGTTGATCCCATAGGCATTTGTGATGTGACATCATGTGCCTTCGCAAAGAAGTTGTACCTTGGTGGGTGTTGGACTTCCCACTACTCAGTTTCTTTTCACACAGGTTGCAAATGGCATCAATGTTGTCACAGGCAGGCACACCAAAAAATTGCCACACTGCTGAGCTCTGCAATGACGGCATTCTGGTGGTGGCAACAGCATGCGTTGACTGGCGTGCTGTCTGGCTGACCCCGGGTGCCGATGCATGCTGTCTGACTGTGCCACTAGCTACTTTCGATGACCTCCCCCTGCTTCCAACTCGTTTCCTCCTCCTCTCTGTCTCCCCATCTGAACTATCCCCCTGTTCTTCTTCTCTTATAGCGGGCACCCACGTGACATCCACGGACGCATCGTCATCATCAACCGCTTCACTTGTATCTGACAACTCAATAAAGGAAGCAGCACCGGGTGCAACATCATCATCATCAGACCGTACGTCCATGTGTGTAATGCTGCCTGACTGGGACATATCCCTGTTATCTACATCCTCTGGCACTAATGTTTGCGCATCACTCATTTCTTCCAACGGATGTGTAAATAACTCTGCTGACGGATCAAGTGAAGCGGCTGTGGTGCTAGTGTTGGTGGTGGCGGCAGGCGGGCAAGTGGTAACTGGAGAGGTGCCCAAAGCTAAGCTGGAGGAGGATGGTGCGACTAGGTTCAGAGCGGAAGCTGTAGTAAATTGGGTGTCCTGTGTTAGCCAGTCAACCATGTCCTCAGAAGTTTTCAAGTTCACTGTACGTTGCCTCTGGAAACTGGGCATTATTTTAGGGCCAAAGGGAATCACAGCACCATGAACACGACGGCCCCTGCGGGGTGGCCTGCCTCTGCCTGTCATTTTTTTTTCCATTAGTGGTACTATGCGTGCAAGCTACTGTGACACCAGATATGAGTGTCACTGTGCACTGGCAAAAGTTGGCAGAGTAGGCGCTGTAGGCCTCACACACACGCCTGTAGGCAGGCAACTGATATTCAATCGATTACAGTAAAAAAAGGGTTCTTTTATTTCACTGTACACTAGGTTGCACCAGATATGAGTTTCACTGTGCACTGGTAAAAGTTGGCAGAGTAGGCGCTTTAGGCCTCACACACACGCCTGTAGGCAGGCAACTTATATTCAATCGATTACAGTAAAAAAAGGGTTCTTTTATTTCACTGTACACTAGGTTGCACCAGATATGAGTTTCACTGTGCACTGGTAAAAGTTGGCAGAGTAGATGCAATAGGCTTCACACACACGCCTGTAGGCAGGCAACTGATATTCAATCGATTACAGTCAAAAAAGTTTTGTTTTATGTTACTGTACACTACGGTTGCACCAGATATGACGTATCACTGTGCACTGGCAAAAGTTGGCAGAGTAGATGCAATAGGCTTCACACACACGCCTGTAGGCAGGCAACTGATATTCAATCTATTACAGTCAGAAAAGTGTTGTATTATTTCACTGAGCACAATAGAAGCTGTTAGGTGTTAGCCTGTCACATACACACGCTGGCAGGCAGGCATATGCAATTAGATTACACAGAAAAAAATTATAAAATAAAATAAATGATGTTCTAGCCCTAAAAAGGGCTTTTTGGGTTGCTGTCCTTGCAGCAGATATCAGATGAGTCCTTCAGGTCTGTAGTGGAAGCTAAATACACAGCCTGGCGATCTATTTCCCTATTAAATCTCCAGCAGCTACACTATCTGTCCTCTCACAACTAATGCAGCTTCAGAATGATTCTAAAATGTATGCTGTCCTTAAGATGGAAGGCTCTGGAAGGGAGTGTATGCTGCTGATTGGCTGGAATGTGTCTGCTGACTGTGAGGTGCAGGGTCAAAGTTTCCTCAATGATAAAGAATAGGGGCGGACTGAAAAGCGCATGTGTCTGCCGTCCGATGCGAGCGTGAAAGAGCCAAAATCGCCGCGAATAGTCCGTGGGCGAACTGTCCGCAACATCTCTAAGTATTAGTTAAAGACAATTTACTGTATTGCAACCTTATCTACCCTATATGGGTTAATTATCATTTGCTTATGTAAGCTGATAATTATTAACACAAATTTGAGACAGTCTTTTGTGCATATGTTTTAATCGCTCGTATTTTATTCCGTAGTTTTTTTTATTGGTGTCAATAAAGGTTATATTTTATTTCTCTACATTTGCGTGCTACTGGTTCTTGGCTCTCGGCACTATTTACTGCAAATGCAGGAAAGGGGTTTCAATGAGGTCAGATTTAAAGGTGTACTTTCTCTCCTACATTTAGTTTCATATTACTTTACACTGCTGACCTCAGTCATGTCCAATTATATACGTAAGTGGGAGATTTAATCACAATAAGACTTTACACTGGACATTGGTCCCCTTTTGACTTAGTTGATGTATTTCTTCTTTATCCTATTCTAAAACTAAGCAATAAAATATATTTAAATTCCACCTACAATCTAAATTATATTTGAATTATTAGAAATATTAGAGAATAATAATTAAAAGAAGCACAAATAATATTTACACCATGCATTTTAGATGCAAATAGGCAAAAGTGTTAGAAAATGTTAGTTATATTATGTTATAGCATTATAATCCTCATAAATATAAGAGCAAAAAATGAAACAATCATGTTTTGCACATGTATTATGTGTGTCTGTTCATTATAAATATAATCATAGTATCCTCATTAAGATTTAATTTTCATCCTTTATCACTAATATATCAGTGTAAACAAAATTGATTTATTAAGTACAATTAATTTAACCTGAAAATTACATAAGGCAATAAGATGTAATGGTTTTTACAGCACATTCAGCATTGCGGTATTGTAAATGTCAGAGAATAATGCTAATGGTTTAAAGACAACTTAAAGAAAGCAATATATTAGAAGTGCCACAAGTCTTGAAAGATTTTTTTTTTTAGAAAAGTAACCTTCACTAAAGAAGGACAGATCACACTATTAAGCTATTGGTTGCTAGTATATTTTTTGAAGCTCTACAAAGCTATCTGATTAGCAATTATAATAAATACATGACTTACATTAGTGTCTAATTAAAAATAAATTGTGAAAATATTGAATAGCATTAATTAAGTTATTTATATTTTTCCTGGAGTAAAATATATGTACTCTTCACAGTTCTTAATATTCAGTATTATGATATATAAGATCTATAATATTCATTTCAGTGGGCTATCACTATTTTTTATTGCTTTTACTTATTCAAACGGGTGTCAACTTTCTTTTATGTATAGTAATAGCTTAATAGTTTTAAATGGCTTCTATAAGTCATTCAAATAGTTTCTTTTTTATTTAATTTTTTTAAGTATTTACCTCTTAGCTTTATGTCAAATATATAAAAAAAAAAGATTCCAAGCTTAAATTTAAAGGTATAAGCAAATAGAATATAGTAGGGTGAGTTATAATCAGTATTAATTAGTTGGATAAGTTGGCCTTTGAACCCAAATTTAGCAAGAGAAGCTTGGAGATAGGGCCATTAAAGAAAATTGAAGGCCTTTTCATTTGTATTTACTAGTATTATAAATCAAATTAAGGTTGGGGTAGAGTAAAAGGTATCTTGGATTTTAGAGGCATTGGCTGTTATTTGCACAGATGAAGTCTTAATTTGATAGATTTTGGATTGTCATTGTTTATTTTTAAGTTTTTTTGCTAGAAGGGATTTTGGTTTATTGGCCTTATTGTAATATTTTTGCTGCGTCCACCTTGGGACTTTTTCCATTTTTTTCTAAAAGCAGAAGGTCTAATTTTGCGTTAATTTTGTCTATTTGCATTCTATTGTGCTTTGTGTGGTTAATCTGCTTGATTTGTTCTAGACTTTTTAAATCTTTATTTAATTCTGTTTCACGTAATTTACGCTGTTTCTCATAGTTAGCCACTGCTGTAATTGTAATACAAGAGACCACAATGAAGGCCTTGTGGGCTGCCCAAATCCACCCCATCTCTGTGTACTGGCCAAGATTAATGTTGAAGTATAGTTTTTGGTCTTGTGTTAATATGTCCCTAGTGATTGGGTTAGACAACAGCATATTGTTGATTCTCAATGTAGAAGGGGTTCTAAAAAATGATTGGGTGTCTAGTAAGAGATTAACCATAGAATGGTCGAACCATGTGCAGGGTGCAATATTAGAATGCTTCACTTGGTCTAATAAGGAAGAGTCTAATAAAAGATAGTCTAAATTAGAATATGATCCATTTGGGATGGAGTAAAAGGAATATTCTCTCTATTTTGGTTGTCGTTCCCTCCAACTATCAACAAGATTTAAATAGGCTAGAAGAGATTTGATATGTTTCAATTTGTTAGAAAAATTAGGTTTCTTGCCTCCCTTAGACCTATCTATTTGAGAATCTAGAATTAACTTTAGGTCCCCACCTAGAATAATTTTCCAACAATCCTTTTGCCCTATTAGCTTAAGTAGGTTAATTGAGCAGTTGTGAGGGGCTTGTGTCGGAGCATATAGAGAGATTAAGGTATACTTGTTTTTTAGAATTTTGCCAGTTAGGATGATATAGTTACCTGTTGGGTCTATTTTTTTCCCTCAAGAGTGAATGGGAAATCCTTGTGAAGTAATATGGCGCTACCTTCTTTTTTAGAGACATGTGCAGTCGCATAGAACATAGGGTATAATTTATGAAGGTATTTGGGAATGCTGCTTTGTTTAAAATGCGTTTCTTGCATTAAAAATTACAGATAGATAATGGTCTTTGTACGTTATAAAAGCCTTACGTCTTTTGTGGGGAGAATTAAGGCCGTATGTGTCAGGAAGACTAGGTATGTGTTAATTATCTATAAATATATGCTAGGGGCCCATGATAAAACCTTACCCATTTTTGTTGTATGTAGAGAAGGATCTTGGAGAGGGACCTGGGGATCTGAGAAGCAAAGCAGCACTAGGCTAGAGGATGTAATAATGAGATTTGTAGCAGAAATATTCTTATAGAAAGGGATCAATGCTAAAAATATTTACCATAAAACATAATACTGTACATTTAAAGCAAAGTTCTAAACATTAATATAGGGGTCCATCGTCAAAACTTAAAAAATTGCACTAATGTGCCTAGGGGAAAAAGGGAGAGTTTCCTTAGGCGTAAGCCCCTAGTGTTGAGGAGGACAATAATTATTCCTAAAGTCTAAATCTGTCATATCAGGGGTTCCAACCCTCTATAAGAGATCTAAAATGCCTGCGAACATATATAATGTATGATTTATATTTTCCCTGTTAAAGTCTATGAGTTTTTTTGTTATGTTAGGTAATTGTTACCAAACCGGAGATTTCTTGTTGTTCAATATTCTAATTCTGAGGTT
The DNA here is from genome assembly GCA_027410445.1 of Discoglossus pictus. NCBI lineage: Eukaryota > Metazoa > Chordata > Amphibia > Anura > Alytidae > Discoglossus > Discoglossus pictus. The sequence goes on along the minus strand of CM050164.1, from coordinate 347,824,189 downwards.
CTTGAGCGTCTTCGTGCAGTGACGGGGGAAGTCTTGTGTTAAAGGTGTTTTTAGAAGCAGGCTTTTGTCTTTTTGGAGTAGCGGCTTCAGACCATTGCCTTATAGGCCCGTCTCTTAATTATGGATCCTATGATTGTATAGATTTGTCTTTGGAAATCAAGTTCAAGGATATTAAATGAGACTTACATTCCCCCAAGTCATAAGCTATATAGCTAGTACCTTTCGCTGAGAATTGCAAGTTGAAAGGGAAACCCCACCTATGGGGGATTTTGTGTTTAATTAATATATTTAAGGCTATAAAACAAGTGAAACTTAGCAAATTGTCTCAAAGAGAAAAAAAAATCCTTCCTGACCCCAGATACTGGTGATTCCTCCCTGGATCAATACTCTCTATCTAATTATCCAGGAAAACCATGAATGCCCTTTATGATTGGAAATAAATCCAATACACTTTTAATGTTATCTATCGAATCCACTGTCACCTCCTGCTTTGGTAGAGAATTCCACAGATTAACCACCCTTACTGTGAAGGACCCTTTTATATCTTTAAGGTGGAATCTTTTTACTTCTAACCTCAAAGGACGTCCTCTTGTCAGTTGAAAACCTATTGTCACAAAAAGCTCGCTTGAAAAATCTTCATACTGGCCCTGTGTGTATTTATATAAGGTAATCATTAGTGATGTCGCGAAAATCAAATTTTCGGTTTGCGAACCGCGGACGCGAATTCCATCAAATGTTCGCGAACGGGCGAACATCGGCGAACCGCCATAGACTTCAATGGGCAGGCGAATTTCAAAATCAACAGGTACTCTTTCTGGCCACAATAGTGATGGGAAAGTTGTTTCAACGGGAGCATGCCGGAGGGGGATCCATGGCAAAACTCCCACGGAAAATTACATAGTTGATGCAGAGTCTGGTTTTAAGCCATAAAGGGCATAAATCACCTAACATTCCTAAATTCCATTCCTAAATTGTTTGGAATAACATGCTTTAAAACATCAGGTATGATGTTGTATCGATCAGGTAGTGTAAGGGTTACACCCGCTTCACAGTAACAGACCAATATCCCCGTTTAATGCATGTCCTCACTGATGTCATTGAATGTCTCTTCCTCCACCCAGCCACCAAGGGTCCCTGAAAGGGGACAACAAGCCCCCTGGGATGCCTGCTGTGTTTGGTCTTCCACCTCCTCAAAGCCACCTTCCTCCTCTGACTCCTCTTCTTCAGACTCCCAGAGTCTGGGGGCTTCCACTGCCCAGCATGGAATATTATACACAAGTCAGAGTCTGGGGGCTTCCACTGCCCAGCATGGAATATTATACACAGGTCAGAGTCTGGGGGCTTCCACTGCCCAGCATGTAATTTTATACACTGGTCAGAGTCTGGGGGCTTTCCACTGCCCAGCATGGAATATTATACACAGGTCAGAGTCTGAGGGCTTCCACTGCCCAGCATGGAATATTATACACAGGTCAGAGTCTGGGGGCTTCCACTGCCCAGCATGGAATATTATACACAGGTCAGAGTCTGGGGGCTTCCACTGCACAGCATGGAAGATTATACGCGTTGCCTCTGTCTGCGTTATTATAAGGTGTGTACTGTTAAGTAGTACTATTCCTATCGTTTTAATCCCTATTACGCCCACTATTAGGGGACGTGTATATGGCATGGATTTTTGGAACAGGGAGATTGAAAAAGATGCTTGGTCGGACCTCCTACTTCGAATTTGGGGCACTGCACGTGCAATCTAAGGTGCCACCAGATAGGAGAGTTGTATTAAGTTGTAATACTCATTCCTATCAATTTAATACCTGTTACGTTACCTATCAGGGGGCGTGTATATGGAATGGATTTTTGGAACAGGGAGATGGAAAAAGATGCTTGGTCGGACCTCCTACTTCGAATTTGGGCCACTGCACGTGCAATCTAAGGTGCCACCTATCAATTTAATACCTGTTCCGTCACTTATCTTTCCTCCCAATAGCACATTCTATATGTCATCAACCGGCCTGTGTGTATTTAGAGAACCACACTTTAAGGCCCTTAACCTTGGACAAGGTGGCTTGGCTATCAGAATTGCCTCAGAGCCTTAAAAACTTTCCAACCCCCTTAGTCAGACACTCACTATCATACTGGAAATGGGCCAAGAAACACACAGGTTTGTTCCCTGGATCCACCCAAATGACCCCAATTCTTGACCACCCTCAGGCCCCGAAACACATGAGCACAACATCACAACACTGGTGGAGGTCAAGGAAACTAGATAGACTGAGAGACTGGTTAGTAAAGGGCCAGATGCTCACCTATGAGGAACTGAGGGACAAGCATTAGCTACCGCTGTCAGAACATTACAATTACTGTAGGCCGAGGCATTTCACACACTCCCTGACCCAGAAACAGGGGACACCGGTCTTAAATTGGTTCTCCAAAATTTGTAAAGATAAAACTCTATCAAGGGGGATCATTGGGTCGCTTTACAAATATAAAACATTTGTTACTGGTTGAAGCGACACTGGGGGAAGGACCAGAGTGGGGGAGCCCTGGAGACCCTTCAGAAGCAACCGGCGGCAAAATCATCCCAGGAAAGGAGAGGTCGCTTACTGAAGCCTGCCCTAGGGTAACCCAAGGGTGATTGCCAAGGTTAAATATTGTAAATACTGTAATAAGCTAATACTGCTGGAGGCATGATAGCTAATAGGATTTTGGTGTTTCCTGCAGATATACTCTTTACTATTGCCTGTTTTACCATGTTTTAGATATCTCTTAAATTGCAATCACAGTAAAAAATAAGAAAAATGATTAACCTAAAAAGTAAAAATAAGAAGTAGTAGCCAGCTAACTTTCACAAAATGTCTCTATTGTAAATATGTATTTTTGCACAACTGTTATGCAAGACTGTTCAAAAATGCTTAATTTTTTATTACATGCTGTACGCCTTCTGACAATAAAATAATTTAAATGCAAAAATTAAGTATTGTTGCAGCGACCAGAAAAATTGATGTTAGTTTGCCAGGCAGAAAGTGCCCTAAAACATTGCGTCTTGAACCCTAGTTGGTGGCGGATAAGTCACCAAGTCATCCGGCATTCAGGGATAAAACACAGCAGCATGTGGACCATTATTAGCTCAAGGCAGCTCATCTATCAGGCCTTTTTTAATCAAATGTATCCCCCACTGTCAGTCCCTTCGGGATCCATCCCTCATTCATCTTAATAAAGTTGAGGTAATCTAGACTTTTTTGACCTAGGCGACTTCTCTTATCAGTGACAAAACCTCCTGCTGCACTGAAGGTCCTTTCTGACAGGACACTTGATGCGGGGCAGGACAGAAGTTCTATGGCAAATTGGGATAGCTCAGGCCACAGGGCAAGCGTGCACACCCAGTAGTCAAGGGGTTCATCGCTCCTCATAGTGTCGATATCTGTAGTTATGGCGAGGTAGTCTGTTACCTGACGGTCGAGTCGTTCTCTGAGGGTGGACCCCGAAGGGCTGTGGCGATGCATAGGACTAAAAAAGCTCTGCATGTCCTCCATCAACAACACGTCTGTAAAGCGTCCTCTCCTTGCCGGCGTGGTCGTGGGAGGAGGAGGATTATGTTCACCTCTTCCGCTAATAGATTGCCTTTGTGCTGTGACATCACCCTTAAACGCTGTGTAAAGCATACTTTTTAATTTATTTTGGTAGTGCTGCATCCTTTCCCACTTGTGGTAATTCGGTAACATGTCAGGCACTTTCTGCTTATACCGGGGGTCTAGTAGAGTGGCCACCCAGTACAGGTCGTTCTCCTTCATCCTTTTTATTCGAGGGTCCCTCAACAGGCACGACAGCATGAAAGACCCTATTTGCACAAGGTTGGATGCTGAGCTAGTCATGTCCCGTTCCTCGTCCTCAGTGATCTCACTGAAGGTATGTTCTTCCCCCCAGCCACGTACAACACCACTGGTACCAGATAGGTGACAATGAGCACCCTGGGATGCCTGTTGTGGTTGGTCTTCCTCCTCCTCCTCAAAGCCACTTTCCTCCTCTGACTTCTCTTCCTCACAATCCTCTTCCAGCGTTGACGCAGGTCCAGCAAGCGATGCTGATAAGGCTGTTTCTGGCGGTGATGGTGACCACAACTCTTCCTCTTTCTCTTCAAGCTCATCTACGGCCTGATCCAGCACTCTTCGCAGGGCACGCTCCAGTAAGAAAACAAATAGTATGATGTCGCTGATCGTGCCCTGGGTGCGACTGACCAAGTTTGTCACCTCCTCAAAAGGACGCATTAGCCTACATGAGCGTCCAGTAACGTTGCAAAAAAAATCCCCAGCTCCGCAGAGGCTGTCCTAGCACCCCGGTCATACAAATACTCGTTAACGGCCTTTTCTTGTTAGAGCGTCGAACATTAGGAGTGTTGAATTCCAACGTGTCGGGCTGTCTAAAATCAAGCGCCTCGCTGGCATGTTATTTTGCTTCTGGATATCTGTAAAGTGCGCCATGGCCGTGTAGGAATGCCTGAAATGGGCACACACCTTCCTGGCCTGCTTAAGGACATCCTGTAAGCCTAGGTGCTTATGCACAAAGCGTTGTACAATCAGATTACACACTTGTGCCATGCACGGCACATGGGTCAACTTGCCCAAATTCAATGGCGCCAACAAATTTCTTCCGTTGTCACAAACCACGTTGCCGATCTCCAGTTGGTGCAGAGTCAGCCACTAAGCCACCTGTACGTTCAGGGGGGACAGGAGTGCTGGTCCGGTGTGACTCTCTGCTTTCAGGGAAGTCAACCCCAAGACGGCGTGACACTTCCGTATCCGGGTTGTGGAATAGTACCTGTGGAGCTGGGGGCGTGCAGTTGATGTGGAGCAAGACATAGCAGCAGCGGAAGAGCACTCAGCCGAGGAGGTTATGGAAAAGGATGGAGTAGGAGGAGTAGAGGAAGTGGCAGCAGGCCTGGCTGCAAGTCGTGGTGGTGTCACCAACTCCTCTGCAGAGCCACGTATTCCATGCTTGGCAGCCATCACCAGGTTTACCCAATGCACAGTGTAGGTGATATACCTGCCCTGACCATGCTTTGCAGACCAGGTATCCGTGGTCAGATGGACCCTTGCCCCAACACTGTGTGCCAGAGATGCCATTACTTCCTTTTGCACAATCGAGTACAGGTTGGGGATTGCCTTTTGTGCAAAGAAATTTCGTCCGGGTACCTTCCACTGCGGTGTTCCCAATAGCTACAAATATTTTGAACGCCTCAGACTCCACCAGCTTGTACGGTAAAAGCTGGCGGGCTAAGATTTCAGACAAGCCAGCTGTCAGTTGCCGGGCAAGGGGGTGACTTTGTGACATTGGCTTCTTACGCTCAAACATGTCCTTGACAGACACCTGACTGTGGGCAGATGAGCAGGGACTGCTCAGGGCGAGACACGGAGTGGAGGATAGTTGAGAGGGAGCAAGCAGGGCAGCAGTGGTTGATGTGGCTGAAGATGCTGGAACAGGAGGAGGATGGCGGCTTTGACTTTGTGTGCTGCTTGTACTGATGTGTTGATCCCATAGGCGTTTGTGATGTGACATCATGTGCCTTCACAAAGAAGTTGAACCTAGGTGGGTGTTGGACTTCCCACGACTCAGTTTCTTTTCACACAGGTTGCAAATGGCATCACTTTTGTCACAGGCAGACACACGAAAAAATTGCCACACTGCTGAGCTCTGCAATGACGGCATTCTGGTGGTGGCAAAAGCATGCGTTGACTGGCGTGCTGTCTGGCTGACCCCGGGTGGGGATGCATGCTGTCTGACTGTGCCACTAGCTACTTTCGACGACCTCCCGCTGCTTCCAACTCGTCATCCTCCTCCTCTCTGTCTCCCCATCTGAACTTTCCTCCTGTTCTTTTTCTCTTATAGCGGGGACCCACGTAACATCCACGGACGCATCGTCATCATCAACCGCTTTACTTGTATCTGACAACTCAACAAAGGAAGCAGCACCGGGTACAACATCATCATCATCAGACCGTACGTCCATGTGTGTAATGCCGCCTGACTGGGACATATCCCTGTTATCAACATCCTCTGGAACTAATGTTTGTGCATCACTCATTTCTTCCAACGGATGTGTAAATAATTCTGCTGATGGATCAAGTGAAGCGGCTTTGCTGCTAGTGTTGGTGGTGGCGGCCGGCGGGTGAGTGGTTACTGGAGAGGTGCCCGAAGCTAAGCTGGAGGAGGATGGTGCGTCTAGGTTTCGAGCGGAAGCTGTAGAAGATTGGGTGTCCTGTGTTAGCCAGTCAACCATGTCCTCAGAACTGTTCAAGTTCAGGATACGTTGCCTCTGAAAACTGGGCATTATGCTAGGGCCAAAGGGAATCACAGCACCACGACCACGACGGCCACTGCAGTGTGGCCTGCCTCTGCCTGTCATTTTTTTTACGATTAGTGGTACTATGCGTGCAAGCTACTGTGACACCAGATATGAGTGTCACTGGGCCCTGTCAAAAGTTGGCAGACTAGATGCAATAGGCCTCACACACACGCCTTTAGGCAGGTTACTGATATTCAATCGATTACAGTAAAAAAAGGTTTGTTTTACTTCACTGCAAGCTACTTTGACTCCAGATATGAGTGTCACTGCTCACTGGCAAAAGTTGGCAGACAAGATGCAATAGGCCTCACACACACGCCGTTAGGCAGGCTACTGATATTCAATCGATTACAGTAAAAAAAAGGGTTGTTTTATTTCACTGCACACTACGGTGGCACTAGATATGAGTGTCACTGGGCACTGGCAAAAGTTGGCAGACTAGATACAATAGGCCTCACACACACGCCTGTAGGCAGGCTACTGATATTCAATTGATTACAGTAAAAAAAGGGTTGTTTTATTTCACTGCACACTACGGTGGCACTAGATATGAGTGTCACTGGGCACTGGCAAAAGTTGGCAGACTAGATGCAATAGGCCTCACACACACCTTTAGGCAGGCTACTGATATTCAATCGATTACAGTAAAAAAAGGGTTGTTTTATTTCACTGCAAGCTACTATGACACCAGATATGAGTGTCACTGCGCACTGGCAAAAGTTGGCAGACTAGATGCAATAGGCCTCACACACACGCCTTTAATCGGGCTACTGATATTCAATCGATTACAGTAAAAAAAAAAAGGGTTGTTTTATTGCACTGCACACTACGGTGGCACTAGATATGAGTGTCACTGGGCACTGGCAAAAGTTGGCAGACTAGATGCAATAGGCCTTACACAAACGCCTGTAGGCAGGCTACTGATATTCAATCGATTACAGTAAAAAAAGGGTTGTTTTATTTCACTGCACACTACGGTGGCACTAGATATGAGTGTCACTGGGCACTTGAAAAAGTTGGCAGACTAAATGCTATAGGCCTCACACACACGCCTTTAGGCAGGCTACTGATATTCAATCGATTACAGTAAAAAAAGGGTTGTTTTACTTCACTGCAAGCTACTGTGACTCCAGATATGAGTGTCACTGCTCACTGGCAAAAGTTGGCAGACAAGATGCAATAGGCCTCACACACACACCTTTAATCAGGCTACTGATATTCAATCGATTACAGTAAAAAAAAGGGTTGTTTTATTTCACTGCACACTACGGTGGCACTAGATATGAGTGCCACTGGGCACTGGCAAAAGTTGGCAGACTAGATGCAATAGGCCTCAGGCTGGCATATGCAATTAGATTACACTGAAAAAAGTAATAAGATAAAATAAAAAGGGCTTTTTTGGTTGCTGTCCTTGCAGCAGATATCAAAGGAGTCCTTCAGGTGTGTAGTTAAAGCTAAATACACAGCCTGGCTATCTATTTCCCTATTAAATCAAGAGCAGGTAGAATATAACTCCTCTCTCCACGAATGCAGCTACAGAATGATTCTAAAACGGAGGCTGTCATACAGATGGAAGGCTCTGGAAGGGAGTGAATGCTGCTTATTGGCTGGAATGTGTCTGCTGACTGTGATGTGCAGGGTCAAAGTTTCCTCAATGATAAAGAAAAGGGGGTGGACCGAAAAGCGCATATGTTCGCCGTTCGTGGCGAACGCGAACATGCAAAAATCGCCGTGAATAGTTCTCCGGCTAACTGTTCGGGACATCATTAGTAATCATATCTCCTCTTAGACAATAAGCTTAATTTGGTTAGTCTTCCTTCATAACTTAGCCCCTCTATTCCTCTTATTCGTTTTGTAGCCCTTCTCTGTACATTTTCCAGCTCTAAAATGTCCTTTTTATGAAGTGGTGCCCAAAATTGTACTCCATATTGCAAAAAAGGGCGTATAAGGTATTTGTATAGTGGTAGAATTATATTGGCTTCCCTTGCTAATATATCCTTCTTAACATTAATATTGATTTGCCTGCTGCTTGGCACTGAACACTGTTACCTAGGTTGTTGTCCACAAGTACTCCCAAATCCCTTTCAACATCTAATACCCCTATATTTGCTCCATTAAGATTATACATTGCATGGCTATTTTCCCTTCCCAGATGCATTACTTTACATTTATTCCTATTAAATCTCATCTTTAAATCCCTTTGGAGGGAAAGTACATCATTTTCTAATTTAATTACCTTGCACAACTTTGTGTCATCAGCAAAAATGGAGACACCACACTCCAATCTCACTTCCAAGTCTTTAATAAATATGTTAAAAAGGAGGAGACCTAATACTGAGCCCTGAGGAACCCAACTTACCGCATTAGTCCAATCGGAGTATGTTCCATTTAAAACAACCCTTTGCTTCCTGTCTTTTAGCCAGCTCTCAATTCATATGCAAATATTTAGGATATTTGATATCCCTTAGTTTGCTCAATAGTCTCACATGTGGCACTGTATCAAAAGCCTTTGCAAAATCCAAATAGACTACATCCACTGAGTTGCCTTGATCCAAGTTCCTACTAACCTCCTCATAGAAACTAATTAGGTCTTTTGACTTTACCTATCCTTCATAAATCCAAGTTGGGTCCTACTTATAATACTGTTTAAATAGTCATATTTCTGTATATTATGGTTCATTAACCCCTCTAAAAGCTTTCACACTACGAAGGTGAGACTCACTGATCTATAATTCCCTGTATTTGCTCTTGCTCCCTTTTTAAATATAGGTATCACCTCTGTCTTTCTCCAGTCATCTGCTAGAGACCATGTGTTGAGGAAATCTTGAAAAATTAGATATAATGGTTTTGATATTACAGAGCCCAGTTCCCTCAGTACCATTGGGTATATTCCACCAGGACCTGGGGCTTTATTAACATTTATTTTTTCTAACCTCTTTTGGATTTCTTCCTGCATTAACCAGTTATTTGGTGAAGGTAGTGTAGCCCCATTATGTTGCAGTGACCCAACCGCTGGTACCTCCCTTGTGTATACCGAAGAAAATAATCTATTTAGCTCATCTCCCTTTTCCTGGTCACTAATTTTCAGATGGCCTGTTTCACATTTTAATGTTCCTATTGCTTCCTTCCTCGCCTTCTTCCCAATAATATACTTAAAAAATATTTTAGGTTTAGTCTTACTCTCTTTTGCAATAAATTTTTCATTTTCTATTTTAGCCAGTCTAATCGCGCTTTTGCAAGCCTTGTTGATTTCCTTGTATTCCCGTAAAGCAGTTTCTGTCCCCTCTTGTTTGTATAATTTAAATGCCTGTTTTTTACTCCATATCTTGATCTTTAAATCATTGTTAAGCCACATGGGTTGTGATTTACTCCTTTTTCTTTTATTCCCACACGGTATATGCCGATGTGTATGTATATTTAGTAAGGATTTAAATGTTGTCCATTTATGTCCAAGTGCATGGTTTGCGGTTGTGGCTTTTGGCCCATAATTTGCAGGCTTTTCCAATTAAATAGCACTGGAATTGTAGCAGAGTTCAAGCCTGCAGCAAGCCCGCAGACATACGCCTGTATACCGTGAGATGCGGGCTTCAAATTTAATCAGGCCCTAATTATTTTTACACTATTATTGATTTAATTATTTTTGGTTTTTCAAGACTAAAACTCTACTGTAGATCTTAGAGTAATATATATATACCCAATAAAGCAATTCAAGGAGTCAAAAAAAGTCACCTATTTGGCAATATACACATTGTAATGTTCCTATAGCTTCCTTCCTTCATCTTAATGGGAAATTGACTTAAACATACATGCAAGAAAAACATTTTGAAGATTATACTGTACAAATTTATTGTTAGGTAATAATATCAATAAGTTGTTTATTTATTTTTAATAATTAGACATATTTGTAAATTGTAAAACCAATTTATAGCCAATTTGTTGTCACATAAATCCATTGTGTGGCCTTATGTGACAGCCTGAATTTGTCCCATTATATAGATACAGCATTTTTTTGTATATTACATCACCTATTTTTGGGTGCATTTCCGAGCAACATGATTAGACATTTGTGGTCATCATCTATATTGTGTATTTGATATTTATATTGTAACTTAGCTATAGAGTCATTACTGAGTGATGAAGGCCACATCAGTCAGTAGGGGTACATGTTTTGTGAACATGATTAATTATGGTGTTGCATGGTTGGTGATGCATGTACTCACCTTGCAGAGTCTAGGCCGGTCCATGTCCAGCAATCCTGGTATTCCCAATACTGTGGCTATAGACATTCTGCCCCTCAAAAGTTATTCCCACTGATTATATTCTATGACTTATGGTGACTCTCCGCCTGCGGCTCACTTGCTGATTCCTCATCTATTTTGTGCTTCACTATGTTCCAACAGTCAACATTACAGTACTTCACACTTTTTATATACCTGATGTTCTCTCCCACAATGCTAATGATCCAAGCTTCTATGGAGGGTATGAGGAAGGTTATAAATGGTGACGGAGTAATTGGTGACCCAGTGTTTCCTGTCAGCCTTGTAACCCCCTAACTGTGCCTAGGGATCAATACCTCTCTGGGCTAACTGAGGCCTGGGGTTCGATCCCTCTCATCCCACTAACCCCAGAAGCATCCCTCACTGACCCTCCATCTGGTGTATCTATTGTTGTAGTACCTCTCACTCCCTCTACCTCTCACCTCATCTTTCTCTTTTTTCTCTACTCCACTCCCCCTCTCTTCACCTCTCCCTCTCATCTGAAATCCCCACCTCACTTCTCCTCTCTCCTTGCTCTTTAACTATCATCTTTATCTCTCTCCCCTCTCTTTCTCCTCTCATACTCGACTCTCCTATAATCTCATCTCCTCTCCTCACTCTTCCCTTTATCCCAGACCAATGGCTAAATAATGTTCACTATGTGGATATGTTAGTTGTGAATTTTCATGTAATAAAACATGTAGACAAAAAATCACAAGCCTCATTACACCCCTAAAGCAAACTCATTCTCCAAAATACTAACCTCCACTCCTGGGAACTGTGGATTAGTTTATGGCAGTCGCATTTGAGCAGGAATCGCAAACTTATATAGACTCAATGTTGTAATTTTATTGACATTGCATAACTTTACTGGAGTTGCTATTGCAAAAGCTGCGGGTACTTAGCTCTGATTCATTTATTCATTCTATAAGCTGCTTACTTAACATGTACAGACCCTTGTTTGGCCTAATATTTACATAAAAGCATGCATTTGTCACATTATACCGATATGGCCTTTTTCAGTATATTGTTACTATCAATATTAGATAATTTTAGGCTGCATTTCAGAGCAACATGATTAGATATTCGCCATCAGCTATACGTGATATTTATATTGTAACTGAGCTATAGAGTAATTCATGTGTGATGTAGGTTATATCAGAGAGTAAGAGAATATTTTTGTGAACATAATTGATTATGGTGTTGTATGGTTGGTGGTTCTAGTCTTAGAAGTTCTTAGGTGACAGATCCACTGGCTATGTATCAGTAAGTTTTTATGTGAAATAGCTTGTGAGAGCCATGTAATAACTACTTAAATTCTCTTATAAGAGCATCTGTAACTACATAACAGTTTTACAGGAGTTCCTATAGGAGCCATTTAATTAAGCTCAAATGTGATCAAATACATAGGCAATTGGTTTATAATTTCTCTGAAAATATGTATTATTTATTATTCAGGTAAAGCTTTCAAATTACATTTGTTTAATACTTTGTGTTATTACTTAAGTGTTATTATTTCAATCTTAATTTTTCATTGTACATAAAAATGTTTAAAATTAATTTAGGAACTGCAAACTGCATTGTTTTATGTTTGTGGGCAAATAACTGTAATTTTAATGTCATTAAATTTGGTTTGAATTTGAATTTTAAATGCTGAGACAATTGTAGCCTATTAATTCTGCCTTTATAACTTAAAATTTTGTATTTTATTGTTTGCCCTTTTTTATATTGCTGCAGTAGAGAAAGTTTGTAGCAAAATATTTCCTATTTGCTCTTTTACTATAACAAAATCAATTCACTTTGCTATTACCTGAAGTTCAATCTGTGAGCATGCAGCTAGCATCACCTTCGGCACTCTCATTGAATTCAGCTAATAAATGTGTACATATTTTGACTGATTCTATTTTCGCTTCTTACTTATAATGGATTAGTTTCTGGTATCAATCACTTATGTCAGATTGCTACCAGATATCCTGATCATTAGAACTATGTGATGCCACTGTTTCATTTTTTATTAGAGTTTAAACCTATTTGTTTGTGTTTTGATATTGTCTCTGTGTGTATGCAGTGGAAAGATAATACATGTTTCATCTTTGCCTTCCACTTCAACCGGTCTCTCACTTAGGATATTGTTATATTTTATTCAGTTCAAATTAGACTTTATGATGTTGACCTTTATGAGCTGATTCACAGTCTCTACCATATCCACATTAACTTGGCAAAAACCTTTTGTTGTTTTTTTTTCCTACTGTATAATGTAAAATTAAAATGTCACAGTCACATAGCTGTCCTATAAAAATGCTCTACCGTGTAATTGCAAAATTACAAAATTGTACTAATAATGGTAAATGGTTTAAACCGTGTCCTTTCATTTTTCATTTATAATGTTTCAAAAACATCTGTAAACAATAGTTCTTATTTCCTGCTAATTATTGAACCATTGCTTTATTTTTGTTTGTCATCATCTTACAAATCCCACATTTGTAGTGTACATGGACTAAAACGGCATTGATTCTAAGGGTATAATACCATATTATTTTATCATCTATTATTACTATATATTGCAAAGAGATAAATTAATAAGACAATAAAAATGAAAGATTCAAAAGGCACTATCAAAAATGTATAAAAATAATCTAAGATCCTGTCATCCTAACAAGAGCATTAAAACTAGTACATTAAACTATTCTGTTTTTTGTCTAAAGTAAATTAATGTTGAGATATTTAGCAATCTTTAAGCTCTATTATTATGCAAATGTGTGGCTCAGTATGATAATTTGCAGATCATTTAGCTTGATAAGAGTACAGGAAGTAATATAATTGTATATAAACACTCGGAATATGCTGTGCTTCTTTGTTTATGTGTTTGCAAGAACAGTGTATCAGTAATCACCTCATCAAAACAACTAATTAATATTTAATAATCACACATGGGGCACAAACATTGAGGAATATTTTAGTAATAATTTACTTCAGAAAACAATGGTTAGTTCAATGTATGCCTCTTTTTAACCTATCCTCAAATTTCACTAAATTCACCACCTTAACTTGAGATCTCATAGCTATACACACTGAGTAAATACCGCTGAACAGAATATTACAGACGTTTCATATTGCCTTGCTAGCATTTATACCAAGAAAAAACGTGTTAGGACTGAAACATTTGCACTCAAAAATTTGCAAAGCACTAAAATGCTGTTTGCCTTTGTGATCAAAATAAAATTAGGGGGATCCTTTGGTATCCCAGGAATTCCCCAATCGAGTTTTGGAAGTGTTGGGGGTTAAAAGTGTACCTACTAGTACCTTGGGCTGAGAACTAGCTAATGAAGCATAGGTGGCACCAAGGAACCCTTTATACAATTGAGGGATCTTCAGATCAGATAGTCAAAAATGCCACAAAGGCAAAAGGTGGTTACCTACAGAGATAGGCAGACATATTGTGTGTGTCAAATCACTTTCTTGTTGACTTTTTTATTACCCACCTCAAGCACATTTAAAAATGATAGTTCAAAACATAGCCAGTCACTGGGGTAGATTATTTAAACAATTTAATAGATAACTAGTGATGTACCGAACAGTTCACCGGAGAACTATTCTCAGCGTTTTTCGCATGTTCGCGTCCGCCGCGAACAGCGAGCACATGCGCTTTTCGGTTCGCCCCCTATACTTTATCATTGAGGAAACTTTGAACATCATTTATTTTATTTTATAATTTTATTTGTGTAATCTATGCCTGCCTGCCAGCATGTGTGTGTGACAGGCTAACACCTAACAGCTTATATTGCGCTAATTTTCACTACTCATACCTGGTAGTGTAACATACATTGGAAACAACCATTTTTTTCCTGTAATCTAATTTCAGTTGCCTGCCTGTGTCAGGCTCCCAGCTTATATTGTGCTCAGTGACATAAAACAACACTTTTTTGACTGTAATAGATTAAATAGCAATTGCCTGCCTACAGGCGTGTGTGTGATGCCTATTGCATCTACTCTGCCAACCTTTGCCAGTGCACAGTGACACTCATATCTGGTGGCACCTTAGATTGAACGCACAGTGACCCAAATTTGAAGTGGGAGGACCGACCAAGCATCTTTTTCCATCTCCCGCTTCCAAAAATCCCTGCCATATACACGTCCCCTGATAGTGGACATAACAGGGATTAAACCGATAGGAATAGTACTACTTAACAGTACAAACCTTATAATAATGAAGACAGAGGCAATGCTTATAGTCTTCCATGCTGTGCAGTGGAAGCCCCCAGACTCTGACCTGTGTATAATCTTCCATGCTGTGCAGTGGAAGCCCCCAGACTCTGACCTGTGTATAATCTTCCATGCTGGGCAGTGGAAGACCCCAGACTCTGACCTGTGTATAATCTTCCATGCTGGGCAGTGGAAGCCCCCAGACTCTGACCTGTGTATAATCTTCAATGCTGTGCAGTGGAAGCCCCAGACTCTGACCTGTGTATAATCTTCCATGCTGTGCGTTGGAAGCCCCCAGACTCTGACCTGTGTATAATTTTCCATGCTGTGCAGTGGAAGCCCCCAGACTCTGACCTGTGTATAATCTTCCATGCTGGGCAGTGGAAGCCCCCAGACTCTGACCTGTGTATAATCTTCCATGCTGTGCAGTGGAAGCCCCAGACTCTGAACTGTGTATAATCTTCCATGCTGGGCAGTGGAAGCCCCCAGACTCTGGGAGTCTGAAGAAGAGGAGTCAAAGGAGGAAGGTGGCTTTGAGGAGGTGGAAGACCAAACACAGCAGGCGTCCCAGGGGGCTTGTTGTCACCTTTCGGGGACCCTTGGTGGCTGGGTGGAGGAAGAGACCTTCAATGACATCAGTGAGGACAAGGAACGGGACATGGCTAGCTTGGTATACAACCTTGTGCAAATGGGGAGTTTGCGGTTGTGCAAAGGGACTGTTTGCGGTGGTTTGCGGTGCATTAAACGGGGAGATTGGTCTGTTACTGTGAAGCGGGTGTAACCCTTACACTACCTGATCGATACAACATCATACCTGATGTTTTAAAGCATGGTATTCCAAGCAATTTAGGAATGTTAGGTGATTTATGTATGCCCTTTATGGCTTAAAACCAGACTCTGCATCAACTATGTAATTTTCTGTGGGAGTTTTGCCATGGATCCCTCTCCGGCATGCCACAGTCCAGGTGTTAGTCCCCTTGAAAGAACTTTCCCATCACTATTGTGGCCAGAAAGAGTCCCTGTGGGTTTTGAAATTCGCCTGCCCATTGAAGTCTATGGCGGTTTGCTGGGTTCGCCCGTTCGCGAACATTTGATGGAAGTTCGGGTTGATGTTCGTGACATCACTATAGATAACTAGCAGTGATGCGAGAGCAATTTTTTTTTTTTTTTTTTTTTTTTTTATCATTTATTTTGTACATATAAGTAAGTGGAGCTGCTAATAACATATATGTAAATACCCCATACAAGAGAGGGTAACAAACAATACAAGAACATGATCTTATCGTCGCCACATCATTGATATCTCTCGAGTTTTGAGTATATTTTTAGAATCAACAGAAAACAGAGAAAAAAAACAAAAAAAAAAGAAAGGAAGAAAAAAAAAAAGGAATTCTTCCCTCTTTCCTCCTCTTTACCCCTTGTTCCTCCTCTCCTTTAGGATTTGTCGTGGAAACATTATCAATGAAAGTTTCATCCTCATAACTTTTCTAACATATTGTCAGAAATTGGTCCCAAAGCTGCCATTTTATTAAGCGAGTGGCCTTAGGGAATTTATCTCTGGCATTATCGAACAAATTTAATCTCATCATTTCTCTGTTCTTTGAGATAGTAATCTCTAATTCTTTCCAAGAAGGTACTTGAGGCTGTTTCCAATATTTCACTAATAACCATTTAGCAACTAAACATATGTGTGATATTAATAGTCTTTCCCCTAATGGGAAGATTTCCAATTGCAAATGTAAAATAAACATTAACGGATTACAAAAAATTTGTTTACCAGTAAGGGTCGATAGTTCTTTGCTTACTTTCGACCAAAAAGTTTTGATTTTTTTACAGGCCCACCACATATGGATGGTTGTACCTGGTAGTCCACATTGTTTCCAGCATAAGCCATCTAAATTACTATATATTCTTTTTAGTTTATTGGGGACATAGTACCATCTATGGATTAATTTGATCATCATTTCATTATATGAAGAGTTAATTGATGAGCTCTTAATAATACCAAAAATTTTAGTCCAGTCTTCCTCTTTTATTATAGTTTTCAAGTCAACTTCCCAGGCTAATATACCCAAACTCTTTTCCAAGGGAGTATTTTCGCCAATTATATTGCTAAATTTGGAAATTATATGTGACGATTCACCTTTGATTAGATATTCTTCCATTTTCCAGATTTTATTCATGTTATTAATTTTATATCCTTGAAGAGTAAGGTATCTTTGTAGTCCTTCGTATTCTAACCACGTTATTTTATCTAGATTACATTTCTCTTTAAGTCTTTTCAATTCCATTAGACTACCTTTTTCAAATAGATCTCCCACGTTTCTAATATTACGTAGTTTTAATAAAGACAAGAGTAGTCCATTCGATTTATTATTAAGGAAGTCAATTGGTGCTGCCAAGGAAGGAGACTGTATCAATGCAAGTTTTATTTTATTTTTGTGCCATATGTTAATAATATATTTAATATTGGGAGGTAATTCTGAACTCCCCTTCTGTTTGTACTTAGTAGTCCATAATATATTTTTTATTGGAGATCTTCCCGATAGGGAGTCCTCTATTGTTAGCCATCTTGGAGTATTCTGTTTATAGTTATATCCAGCTGCTTGTGTAAGTATATTTTTTTTATTTAGCTCTTTGATAGAGGGAGAGCTTAATCCCCCTTTCTCCAATTTCTTGCAAATTATAATTTTTTTAATTCTTGGTTTTTTCCCCTGGTATATAAAGTCGTCTAATGTTTCTTGCATGATCTTTATGTAGTAAGCCGGTATTTTACCCGGGAGGCATCTCATTATATATGTGATTTTCGGGAGTAAACTCATATTAACTGCATTTATTCTAGATAACCATGATAACTGAAAGGATCTCCAATCATTCAACTGATTTCTTATTTTTTCAGTATATCATTATAGTTATCTTTAAAGATATTTCTTATATGATCTGGGAATCTAACCCCCAGGTGTACTATATGAGAAGACTTCCAGCAGTAGGGATATAAATTTACTAACCTGTTTTTTCCCTCTAATGGAATATTATAGGTCAGTACTTCCGTTTTCTGTTGGTTAATTTTAAAATAGGAGAATTTACCAAATTCTTCCAAACTGGTCTGTAGAGCTCTACAGGAGTGTTCAGGGTTTGTTATTGTTATTATTATATCATCAGCATATGCCATTATTTTGTATTCCTCTTGTCCTATTTTAATCCCTCTAATTTCTGTAGAGTCTCTAATCTTGATCAATAAAGGTTCAAGAAATAGGACAAAAAGCAATGGAGACAGTGGACAGCCCTGACGCGTACCATTCGATATTAGAAATTTGCCAGAGCTAAATTGTGAAGATGAGATATGTGCTATAGTATTTAAATAAAGGGGTTTAATTGCTGATAAAGCAAAACTTTTCAAGCCAAAACTCTCCAAAACACTCTCTAGGAAATCCCACCTGACCCTGTCAAAGGCTTTCTCTGCATCTAATGACAGGGTCAGGGAGGAGATCCTTTTTCTTTTTATATAGTATAAGGTGTCTAACAGACGTCTGGTATTATCTGACGCTTGTCTATTCGGAATGAATCCTGTTTGATCTAAATGTATTAAGGAAGGTATAATCTTGCTTAGTCTATTAGCTAAAATTTTAGAGTAGATTTTAATATCGACATTAATTAGGGAGATTGGGCGATAATTTTTGTAGTCTTCGGGATTTTTTCCTTGTTTCAATATGTTAACTATTTTTATTTCCGTTAGCTCTGGTGGTATCCCTCCTTCTTGTTTTATCTCATTAAAGAGATTGCATAAAGTACAGTTTAATTCTTTACTAAGATATCGGTAAAATAAGTTGTTAAATCCATCTACCCCCGGTGTTTTATTTTTTTTATTTTTGGACACGATTTCCGTTATCTCTATACTTTCTATTGGTTTATTCAGAAAGCTAAGTTGAGCTTCCGATACTTTGGGGAACTTTATATTGTCTAGGTATTGTTTAATCTCTTCTATCCCTGGCTTAACCAATTGACGATCTTTCTCTAGATTATATAGTTTACTATAATAATCCTGAAATACTAATCCTATCTTATCTGGATGGGATTGTAGAATATTATTTAAATCTCGAATTTTTTCAATATTGTTTTTAGTATACTGTTTTTTTCAATTTGTTAGCCAGGAATTTACCTGATTTGCCCCCTTCAAAAAATTGTGTTTGCTGAAATTTCCATAATATTTTATCTGATTGAAGCTGGAGAATTTTTAGTATTTGGGTATTTATGTCTTTTATTACTTTACTATTTTCCCTATTTGGTGTCTCCCTAAAGATATCTTTCATCTTGTTTAATTCCAAATACAGGTTCCTTAAAGACTTGCCTCTTAACCTTTTTACTTCGGCTGCTTTAGCAATAAATATACCCCTCATATATGCTTTATACGTACACCACAGGGTTATATCTGAGTTAACTGATGGCTTGTTAATTTTTAGAAATTCCAATGTTTCTTTTTTCAAGTATGCAACACATTTCTCATCCTTCAAAAACCAAGAGTCCAACTTCCAACTACTCTTTTTCCTTTGAATGTTTGTATGTAGGTCTTGAATAATTAGTTCGTTTAAAGAGTGGTCTGACCATGGGGTAGGACGGATGTTTATCTTTTTAATTACTTTTAAAGTTGGAAGGTCAGTTAATATATAATCTATTCTGGAGAATGAGTTATGTCTATATGAGAAGTGGGTATATTCTCGTACACTTGGATGTAAGATCCTCCATGAGTCTATCAAGTTGTTATCTTCTTTTATTTTATGGAATGCTTTTGAAATACAGTTTGTTTGTAATACAACTTTCTTAGGTCCGACTATTTGTTTGTCTAAATTTTCGTCAAATATCATATTAAAATCACCACAAATTATTAGCAAGCCTCCTTTGATTTTATTAATTTCTTTGAGAAGTTTCCTAAGGAAGCCTATTTGACCTTTATTTGGTAGATAAGTATTAAGCCTCCTTTGATTTTATTAATTTCTTTGAGAAGTTTCCTAAGGAAGCCTATTTGACCTTTATTTGGTAGATAAGTATTAACCAAGGTTATTAAGCGTCCATCAATCTGTCCAGTCCATATTATATATCTTCCCTCTGGGTCGATCTTACTGCCTTCTTCTGATATTTTCAAGCTATTTTTAAATAAGATAGAAACCCCTTTTGATTTTTTCTTAAAGGTAGAGTCTAATCTATTTGTATATTTAGTATTATTCATATATTTTAGATTTTCCTGTTTTAAGTGGGTTTCTTGCAGACATAACATTTCCGCATTTAATTTGTAATACTCTAAAAAGGCCGTTTTCCTTTTTGTTGGAGAATTCAGACCATTAACGTTATGTGAAATTATTTTTATTTGCATTTTACTTTATTAAAAAGATATATCCAATATTCTTTGATTGTTTCCACGACTCGAGAGAGGAAAGGAGAAGAGAAAAAAAAAAAAAAAAAAAACGAAGAGAAAAAGAACAAAAAAAAACAAAAAAACAATGCATATAATAAAAAGCCGCCCCACATGACTGTCAAAATAAACTTAAAAACCAGCTGCAAATTGAGAAAAGATGTCAGCTGATATTTTGCAAGACGCATTAGATATTAAGAAGTGAAGATATGTCGCTCAGTTACTGAGCGAGGGGGAGGGATCCAGGGTACAAAGAATATAAATAGGGGTACAGGGGAACATAAAAAATATAATACATTTGCTACAAGCCTTCTTTGTGAGAAATATCTTCTTTTCTCTCTTTTTTCTCCTCTCCCTCTAGTCCTCGAATGGTCTAAAAGGGAAATCTCCTTAATCACATATTTTAAAATTTGTCATTTTCTTTTTTTTTTTTTCCTTCTCTTTTACCTTAACTTATTTCCCCCTAATATAGTCATATCTATATTATTCGGAGTGTTCCCCTTATGTCTAATAACTGGAATATATTTATAATATTTCAACCGTCCGAGGAGAGAGGGAGAGGGGAAAAAAAAAATAAAAGAATAAAAAAAAAAATTAAAAAAAAAAAGCAATTTCACCCCAGAAGGAAATATACATTGCAGCCTTCTGCAAAGCATATCACATCATTTGTGATGTTTAGTGAATTTCACACTGCATAAAATTAATCTGGCTGTATGTCTATATTCTCAAGAAACAGGTGAATTAAAGTCCTATTAATTTTAAAGCAAATTTGTAATTGTATCTCTCTCCCTATGATATCATTCACGCTACAAAACTGAATATGTGACATTCAGATTTTATTTGTATTTCTATAAATTATAGTTATATTTATCTTTTTCATAAAAAAAAAATACATTTTTGCTAACAAAAACCAATGGTCCCAGACCTATCCCTGAGATGATAGACTGATATGGGAAAGGAATGTCTTTCACTCTCCAATGGTTTAAAGGATGGTCATGTTCTTGCATGTAAAACAAAATAAATGAACTTGTCAAAATGTAAGTGACCATATTGGGTACATTAACTAAGCTATAGCAGTGGGTGTGAAATGCTGTGAAGACAGGTTTTCCAAAGATGAAATAAACATTGCAGCAATCTGCTTTTGTGAAGATTAGTGAACCCAGGGAATAGGTATAGGTGTTGTGGTTAGAGGAAAAGCAATACAGTGGTATTCTATATGATATACTATACTTCATAAAGTTCTACTTTTGTATAGTAGGATTCAAATTGAACCTCACTGTAAAAATCTGGTTGACTGTTGTGATATAACTTTGATTGACTTTTATTCAGTGCATCAAATGTAAATTGTCTACACTGTCCTAAATCATGACACAATTGTATCAATACTGATTGGTGAAATAATTTAAGAACTAAATAAAAAATACTTCTAAAGCTGATTTATAGAACATTGGGAGAACTAATGTTTTTAACAATTTTAGAGGGTGTTTTAATACTTGCATTTCCCCACAGCAAATATGAAAATGTGTAAATTTTCTTGAGAATTATTAATGGATATTTTTTTGGGATTGCTACCTTGTTGTGATGAAGGAATGTGTGTACAATAAACATGTGACCTATACAATATAGAGTCACCCAAGATGGGCAGGTCATAAGAGAGAGGTCAGATTAATTGTGGCACAAAGGAGAAAGAACTGGCAACCAACTCCACTATCTGTGCCAAAAAAGATGTATGGATAAGCAAAACCAGAAACATGCCAATATACCAACAACAATGCCAGGGCTATAATTGAGTTGCTTGTAGGCGATATTCAGTTTTTGCTTTTCATGGAATTTCTTTGAAGTTATGTAGCTGCTGTTATTAAAAACAATATATTAAAGAACCACTATAGTGTATTTAACAAGAAAAGCTCATATGCATGTTTGATGTGCATAGACTAATAAAAACAGCATGCAGTTTAAAAATAAAAATTTTCCCAGCTTTTAAGCTGTCAGTTTTCCCCTATGTGATGGATCATATTGGTTGAAAATAGGGTGGGTTGATGTTGTATATCTTGTAATTATACTGCATAGGTATGGCTGTACATCAATACCCTGCTATGTGATATAGATAGGTTCCGGGTAATAGAAGTGTTAAGCAAAACAGCACTAAGCAGGGTTATTTTAACATAATATTGATAGGGATAGGGGAACTCGTGTGAAAAAAAGACACAAAATCAATACAATTTTCACTTTAAATAAACTGCAAACAGCACACAAAAAAATAAACAACCCACTTTAACTAGATGTAGAAGTTTCAAACTCATCCTCTAACCTGGCTTTTTTGTGATAAACTGGTACAGCTACATCTGTCTCTGGTTTCTGTGCCCATCCAGCAGTAGCCAGACAATGCCATAATAATGCATGTCACATTTCTGCTTCTCACAGCGTCTGGATCGTTGGCCACTAAATTGTCCATAAGGTCATGAATGGAACGCAAAATCTTGTTGAGGAATTTGGTTGAAAGTTATTTTCGTTCCTCTGTGTGAGAGTAACTTTAGTCATGGGCTTCCTCAATGACAGTTGTTGAAGGTCCTCGATGGCCATGGTTTTGTTTGAAGCCTGTACCAAGTCCTCAATGTCCTGGTAGTGTGCATCTCCCAGTCCAGAATTATTCACCAGGTCTACTATCTCTGCTATGATGACTATTCTGTTTGCACATAGCTCTGGCCATATCTTTCTCCACACTTCTTTTACACATTGCTTTGTCATCTGCTTCCATGTCAAATCAATGTTAGTGACTATCTGCATGATGGTGTACTTTTTCCAGAAATCCATCATGGATTGTTTGTCCTTGCTGTCTGTCTGGTCAATGAGCTGGAAGAATTTGTGGCGAAGATCGGCTGCCTTGAGCATTGTCCATTAACCGGAGCGTTTTTGGCCTCAAGTCCTGCAACAGTGCTACACCGATGGACAGAAGTGTTTGCTGAACCAGCTCTTAAAGATGTCCTTGGTGATCCAGGCTTTCTTGTTGAATTGCCAAATTGCCGGCAAAGTGGATTTTGGTATGCCCTTCATGGTTCTAGGTGTTTTTGAGTGGAAGACCAGCAATGGTTTGATCTTAAAGACTCTGCTTGCATTTCCACCCAGAAGAAGGATTAGTCGGGCTATGGTCGTGATTGAAACCTGGTGCTCTTGCGGCTTGGCATTTGCTCACAGAAGTGTCCGGTCTCATTGAAGATGAACACCAGTTCTAGAGGGTAATAGCCTCTTTCCACAATGTCCTTCAAAGTGGACTAAATAATTGTTGACTGTCTGCTGTTAAAACTTGCTAAATCAGGGACATGCAGATTTAACTTTTTCAGAGCTTATGTCCTACAATGGTAAAATACTGGTTCAAAGCTTACATCTAGTTAAATAACACAAATGCTACAAAAGTAATAAATGCTATATATATATATATATATATATATATATATATATATATATTAAAAATGTGAGGATATTTGTATTTCTCTAATCAAAGGAAAAATACAAATATGATAGGGCAGAATCTTAATATACATTTCACACATTCAACTAAAAAAAATTAAATGATAAACATAATAGGGAGTAAAGGCATGATCTTAATACTGGCTCCAGTATAGATGAGTTTCCTACAACTTGGAGATATTACATTACATCTCACAGAGTCCTTTGCACCTTTTACCTTAATACCTTCCCAACAAGAGAATTGCAAAAGAAAATCACAATTATACACAGAAAGCAAATTTAAAAAATACATATTAAAAATAAAATTATAATAGTCCGATATGATCTCTCAATAATGGAATTCATAGCACAAAGTTCACAGTCCAGATATTAAAGTCTGCTGAATGAAAGGTTTACAATCAGTGATTATAAAGCACAAGCAAAAAAAAAATCAAATCCTGATGGAAAAACAATAAATCCACAAAAATAAGTCTGGATAGAAATAAAGATATATCCAAAAAATTAATTCAGATACAAATAAGTGAGCACCTGTTTGACGAAATCCATATAACAAGGAAAGCGTCCATTGGGGTGGATGAAAACATCCACATATCTGTTATATGTTACCAAGAGATAGTCCAGATTGAGGTGCAATAGATATAAAAGTCCAGATATGTAAAATAAAACACAATGGTTAATGCAGACAAAATGGCCTCACTTAATTTTTCAACTAATTACCAATAATTAGGCCATAGAACCAATTTCCCTGTATACTTATTGTCTTATGAGGCATTTAGATGATAGATGTAATTTAATAACCAGTAAAGTTTGCACTGATATTAATAATAACCCAGATTGTATACATAACTTCTTCTTTCACAAATTACTCTTCAGATATTAGTACATACTAGATCCCAGCAAGTTGATAGAACAAGGTGTAGAAGTTTTAGAAGCTGAAGGACAGTAAAAAGAATGACAGGTATAGGAAAGAGTAGAAAAAGTAAAAATGACAAAACAATGAAAACATATGCTCAGACAAACTTCATACAGGCCCAGTCTTACACAGCACACTTAGCCAGGCCCCTCTTAGTCCATAATATAAACAGGAGAATCAGTTGCTTCTGGATGGTGAGATCCATGTGACTTTCTCACAGATCTTTACATCTTTTCTCTTTGCCAGCAGATACATGTATTAGCGTATGGTCAAGGCAATGAACAAAAGTTTGACCTTTCCCCTTTTTCTTGGGTGCAGACAAGATTTTTGTCTGGGCTTTGTCTTTAGTCAGCAAACTCTGTATATGTTTCTTCATCTGTTATTATCTGTTGTCATCAGGATAGGTACGTGGTAGAGATTTTCTCTCCTCATATATCAGGGCATGCTTGTCTTTTCTTTGTCTTTTCTTTGTCTTTTCTTTGTCTTTTCTTTGTCTTTGCTTTGTCTTTATAGGCATGCACTCACTGTCATCTTCTTCTGGGGTAGGCAAGTGTGACAAAAATAAAAACAAAAATCCAAACATACAAGATCTATCATACAATAAACTTCCATACGTCTTTCAACTAGATATCCTCTCATCATATACTCTAACCCTAAAGTTTCCCTAACTGTAAATTAAATTTAACATATGCATAACTTTCTAATAAACAAGGGGTGGTATAAACTAAAATCAATTAAGTCAAAATGTAAATCATGCAAAGCTAATAAACATATGAAATACTTATAAAAGATATAAGCAACCATTATTTTATACTCCTGCTAAAACAGCAACTATTATCATTAGGACAGTTTAAATACTACTATATTATGTCTATATTATGTATAAGTGATAAGACATTACTTTGAATATTAACTAGGAATTTACTAAGTGTATTACTATCAATATACATTTACTAATAAAGCTCTAAAATCTTTTAACTCATAATGTAATCCACCTCTTATTGTGTTCTTTTCTTAGAGGCCTAGTAATACCTTGAAAATATTTTTCCAATTTTCTACCCATTTGCACCATAGCCATCATCTGAGCTGGATAAATAAAACATAACACACAAAAATGAATCAGAATTGGTATTATAATGTTATTTAACCAGATAAGATGTCATATACTGAATTCTAGTGATATGTGTACTTTCCCTTGTGCAGTAACCAGGAGACATGGATTGTGCACAAACAACATTTATTTTGACAGAGAGAAATGTTAACATGAGGGTAGCTTCAAATGAGCATACAAATTACAACTAATAAAATAAGCTGACCAGAAAAAACAGGAAAAAGGAAAAACAAAACCATAGAAAAAGAGAAAATTAATAAAAAATATATTCTTAGTCATTTGACATTTCTGACTACCCTGTACGCTTATCATAACCCATAAAATAATTTCACATTGTTAATTGTTATCTTAAAACCTCAATAATGATTATCATGTCTTCTAAATATTATCCTAAAATGGTGTACTTTACAGTTTATAAAAACTGTTGTCATATGTAAAATAGTCCAAGATCTTTTCCCCTAGTGTAAACTCTTTTATTTTTCTTAAGAGCAAGTAAACATTAAGTCCTTTCTTTGTCCTTCTTTTACACTTAGCATGCCTTGGAATCCAGTGGTTGGGGTCTGTGAGTACATCCCAGGTGCATGATGTCCCCATATTGGCTCGACTTTTATATCTGGCCTTCCAGACAAGATATATTTTAAACATCATTAGAGATATTAAAACCTAGAATAAGGGATTATAATAGATACCCATTAAGTAAATATAATTTGACTGTTATAGACATGTCACTTATGAGCAGTGAAAATCCATGTCAATTTAGCCTAAATATACAATTTACAATTAATAGAGCCATTATCTGACTATCAGCGATGTCAATATCCACATCTACATGTGGTACAAGCAACTTTAAGCATAATCTCGCGATTAACGCGAGTTCGCGATTAGGAACACATAATCTCGCGAGAAACGTGATTATGCGGCACACGATTACGTTGCGACGCCAGCGTGGACGCGATGACGTTATCGCGTCCCGCGAAACCGCGGGACTCTTTAAAAAGAGCGCGGTTTGACTTAGAACTTGTCCCCTGATGAATCCGAAAAGACAATAGCGGGGAAACGCGCGTCGGGAACAACTTAAACACACCAGGCGGCGGGGGTAAGCTCTCCCAATGGGGAGCAATATACCTACACACTCGGCGCAGGACTGTATTATCTACACACACAGGGTAATACAATACCATTCATTTGAATGTTACTTACCTTATAAAAACACTCATATAATATATTGTTGATAACAATTCCCTATTGGGCTATGAGTAAAACAGTTGGGACTAACCCCCCCTTTTCTTTGATAGCAGCATTGTGCTGTGTATCAGAAACATTGAGGTGGACCTGTCTCTTTTGACTCTAACTACATCACTACGAGGTAAAACTCTAGAGTGATTAGGTCAAGTCTCAGTTTGAAACTCAGAGAGACCTCCCCTCTTCTCCCCCCCTTTTTTGAAAGTAACATCAGCAACTTAAAGCTGCCATCTGTCCTTTAAACTAGACAGGTGGTGACTCAGTATTTCACTATATCATTTTTAGTAGAGCTCTATATTTACTCCTTAAGAGCTTATTACTGCTAAATCCCCCTCTATTACTAGAGCCAGCCTGTCAGAGATATACAGAGAGTATATCCATTTTTTTAACTACACCTTGTTATTTTTGCTCTCACTCAGATTTTTTCTTAATAAAGTTATTTTGTATATATTATTTTTTTATTATTAGTTGCTACACATTTATAAATAGAGTCTTATTTGTCTCTTAGGTGGTGGTAGGGATATACATTCCTGACCCACTGCACATAGGGACTATTCATTATATATTCTATTTACTCTATTGCATTTAGAGATTAGTTGCTACCTTTTATTTTCCAATATTTTAAGTTTGGACACGATAGTCTCCCCTCTGACTTATGAAGGTACATTTTCTTTGTGATGCGTGAGGGAGAGTGGTTCCACATAAACTGAAATATTTTCCTTTAAATATTTTCTAATTATTTTTATTTAATCGGGATCGGGAGTGTTCGAAATATGTAGTGCAACCTAGGAAGGACATTCATTCATCGTATTTATTCTCCCTAGCCATGATAACCTATACTTTGTCCATTTAATCAGGTAATTATTTATTGTTTTATAAAGTTTGGAGTGGTTGGCTTTGTACAAGTCCTCTAGCTTAGGGGTTAGTCGGATTCCCAGGTAGTTTATGTGGTTCTTATGCCACTTTATATTTAACTTCTCTTAGAGACCCTGCTTCTCTACTGCTTTTAAGTCAATCGCCAGTGCTTCTGTCTTCTCTATGTTCAGTTTAAGGCCAGAACACTGACCAAACTCCTCCATAGTTCGAATCAACTCTGGGACCGATTGGGTAGGATTTGAGAGCATACACAGCAGGTCATCTGCAAATAGACAAGTTTTGAAATGGTGATGGCCTATTTTTATGCCTGTGATCCCAGTGTTGTCCCGATTTGTCTAAGCCAGGGGTTCCATTGCTATTGCGAATAGGAGGGGAGAAAGGGGGCACCCCTATCTTGTTCCTCTTTCTATTTTAATTAAGGATCTCTCATCTCCCGGAATCTGTAACCTTGCCCTGGATGATTTGTATAATGAGTGTATGAGATTTATGAAATGGCCTTTAATACCAAATTTATCAAGCGTGGCGTATAGATAAGTCCACTCCAGGGAATCAAACGCCTTTTCAATGTCAAAGGCCATAAGACAGGCTTGAATTTTAGAGGCTTTGGTGTGGTACAGTAGGTTCATGACTTTTCTAATGCTGTCTCCCGCTTGCCTGTGCGAGACAAAGCCTACTTGGTCATTATCTCGACCCTCCTTAGGGAATAGAGCGATATCTGCCCTGTTCAGCTCTGCTGGTGTTTGCTTGCCTTCTAGAACTCTGTTAGAGTGACCAAGTGCGGGCCTAATATGTCTATACATTTTTTATAATATAAATTAGTGTACCCGTCTGGGCCTGGTGACTTACCAGGTTTGAGGTTCTGGACTGCTTTTCTCACCTCCTCTAGGGTCACTTTGGCATTTAAAGTCTCTAAGTCATTTTCTTCTATTAAGGGGAGATCACATGAATTAAGAAATCCCCTCATTTTGTGTAGATCTATGTGTTTTGTTGCCGTATAAAGGGTATTGTAAAATTTTGTAAAAATCTTCTGGATCTTATTTGGGTTCGTTATTTTTCTCCCTTCAAGGTCTTAATTTGAAGTATCCTATTTTGTGTTGTTTTGGTTTGTAGTTTCCTGGCTAGTAACGGGCCAGGTTTATTGGAATCCGATAGGAATAAATAGTACAACTGAACACACCACTCCTATCTGGTGGCACCTTAGATTGTATGCGCAGTGCCCCAAATTTGAAGTGGGAGGACCGACCAAGCATCTTTTTCCATCTCCCGCTTCCGAAAATCCATGCCATATACATGTCCCCTGATAGGTGACGTAACAGGTATCAGACTGATAGGAATAAATAGTACAACTTAATACACCACTCCTATCTGGTGGCACATTACATTGCACGTGCAGTGCAACAAATTCGAAGTAGGAGGTCCGACCAAGCATCTTTTTCCACATCCCTGTTCTAAAAATCAATGCCATATACACGTCCCCTAATAGTGGACGTAACAGGGATTAAACCGATAGGAATAGTACTACTTAACAGTACACACCTTATAATAACACAGACAGAGGCAACGCAGAGAGAGGAGTCTGAAGAAGAGGAGTCAGAGGAGGAAGGTGGCTTTGAGGAGGTGGAAGACCAAACACAGCAGGCGTCCCAGGGGGCTTGTTGTCACCTTTCGGGGACCCTTGGTGGCTGGGTGGAGGAAGAGACCTTCAATGACATCAGTGAGGAGCAGGAAGGGGACATGGCTAGCTTGGTATCCAACCTTGTGCAAATGGGGAGTTTGCGGTTGTGCAAAGGGACTTTTTGCGGTTGTTTGCGGTGCATTAAACGGGGAGATTGGTCTGTTACTGTGAAGCGGGTGTAACCCTTACAATACCTGATCGATACAACATCATACTTGATGTTTTAAAGCATGTTATTCCAAACAATTTAGGAATGTTACGTGATTTATGCCCTTTATGGCTTAAAACCAGACTCTGCATCAACTATGTAATTTTCCGTGGGAGTTTTGCCATGGATCCCCCGCCGGCATGCCACAGTCCAGGTGTTAGTCCCCTTGAAACAACTTTCCCATCACTATTGTGGCCAGAACGTGTCCCTGTGGGTTTTGAAATTTGCCTGCCCATTGAAGTCTATGGCGGTTTGCCCGGTTTGCCCGTTCACGAACATTTGATGAAATTCGCGTCCGCGGTTCGCAAACCGAAACTTTTATGTACGCGACATCACTACTAATACTGTTAAATAATCATTGTTAAGACAATGGAGCTGAATGAAGGTACAGATTCCAAGCAGATTGGCCCTGTAGCCTATGGATCAATCCTATATCCTTGATATAGCATATCTAAAAGGGAGCTTGATATACTCGCATCTAGTGGTGTTTTTTTGGTATATAATCATAAGTTAATTTATCAATCAATACAAATTGAACCTGGCCAGTACATCTTTGTAGAGGGTATGGTAGTCAGTCCTGAATATGCTAGGATCTACATTCTTTCCTTTAATAACTGATAAGTAAGTCTTATATCATTGATAAATGGATATGAAGCATTGATATATAGTAAACAGTGTGGATAACTGTAAATAGAAAAGTATTCGAAGTGCATATAATACATACATATAGTATTCAACAAGAACATGTAATGAACATCACAGGAAATTGTGTATGCTAGAAAGATTTGTATAGGGGACAACGTGGTTAAAAACTGATGCTCGCGTTTTGTGTCTGCTTCCCCAGAGGCACTATATAAATTGGATGCAGGAAAGGGGTTTCAATTAGGTCAGATTTAATGGAGTATTCCTCCATTTAGTTAGTTTGAAAATAATCTCTTCTTCAGTTTTAATATAAGGCTTGTTATTAAGTTTGTGCCACTCCTAGAATTTGTTTATTTTTATTTAAAAAAAAACAATATTTTCTATTTTTTGCAAATAACTAGTGATCATTCTGTTTACAATTTCAAAACTTTACACAATATTATCCTGATATAACAAAGCTTCTTTAAAGAAATTTGAAAGATTTCTGGTATTTACTAGGGGCCTCATTTTAATCGTGGTCGTAAAACGACCACAAGTCTGCGATTTCTAGCGATGGGGCTACGGCCCTTTGCAGCCCTACATCTACGTTGGTATTCTAATTGATGATGCCGCAATAAGGTTCCTCTTAAGGCCAATCGCAAACCTGGTGCTTTATTAACATACATTTTTTCAGCCACCTTTGTTTTTTAAAATGATTTGATGAAGTTATTGTAGCCCTATTTTATTGCATTTAATTCATCCCTTTCCTCCTCCACACTTTCTACCCCATTACTTTCATATAGTCTCTCCCCCACCTACTAGTTAAAAATACCCTTAGCCTTTCTACCATTCTCTCTGCACTGGCGGTTTTAAAATACTTTTTTCTAATCTTTAATTTGTATGTACATATAGGAAGAATTGATAGAATGATCATTTTAGCCAATGTCCTGTTTATCACATTTGTTTAACAAATGTATATGTGACAGATTTTTTAAAATGCATAAGTTGAGCGCTAATTATGTTTTTCTCTGAGCCAACTCTTTAATCACATCACCAGTTATACTGAACATGTTTTAAATTAGGGAGTATTAAGAATACTTTAAAATATTCTCACTAACAACCTAACGGATTTCACTTTAAATAACTGTTTATTGTGAATTGATGCAACTAATGATAAAAGTGCTGCAGCTATTAGGTTTCTAAGAAACGTATATAAAAATATGGCTGCTGTGATATAAATATGCAAACATGCATGATATAATGTTAGTGTAGTATCATCGTTTGTAATTCTCCTTTGAGCTACCAAAGAAACATTGTTCAAAACAAAATTATTATTAGATCGTTTAAATTAATGAATATAATATTATGTGTTTGAGCTTCAAAATGTATGTATATGTTGTGACTAAACTATGTACATTTTTGTACATCATGACAGTTGTATCTATCTATCCCATATATTTTATCATTGGAATGTGCATTTCTGTATACTTTTTTTTATAACGTCTCAAAATGAATAGTTCTTGTGAAGATAGGAAAATCTGAGCCATGTTGCAGAAAATTAAAAAAGTGAGATCACTGCCTGACATTAGCAATAAAAATGTCAGTGTAGGTGAAGAAATTACATTTCTGATCTTGGTGGGATGCTGTTGACAACTTAAAATTATTTACTGAAGCAGAGTGTAACAAATGCATCAATCTCCTGGTAAACTTGCTTCACCACTTAAAGATTGCATGTCATGTCTTGCATCCCATTTATAATTTAATAAGTGGAGGAACGGATGATGGTCACTATAATAAAAAAAAGTGTTGTGGTGAGCAATTTTAACACAAAAAATGTATAACAGAGGTTAAGCTAAAATTTGTTGAAGCATTTATTACAATTTTAATCCAGAACGTGAGAAATGTATCTCTGCTTTAGAAAGTTTTTGCTAATAATTTATTTTCCTAAGATCTGGTATATATTCTACAAATAGGCTCTTTCTATCACTCAACACAATTAAAATAGTTCAGGTGGTATATACCTATATTTATTTTATCTGAAGTAGATCAAAATATGATATTGAAATCATTCATGAACTCTTAGAATATAATGTACTCTTTCAAATACATTGCATCTAAAGTGGACTATAAGATGCATTTATACACTTTAAAATCATTTTTTTTTGCAAAAGGGTTACTTACCACAAGTTAATATATACATTAATGCATTGGAGTCAATTGGAGGACCTCCATTGTATTAATAAATGTATCATAAATTTCAAGTGGAGTTTCAAAATACTTAAATAAGCTATCAGTTACATTATATACTTTTTTTAATTCCTCTTAATTATATTAACCTATTTCTCATATACTTCTGAATGTCATTATAATATAATACTTCATTAATATCCATAAAAATGTGGATTTCAGACTTTGACTTTATTTTCAAATGGACAATCAAGCTTTGGTGAATTTGATATAAAATAACAGACTTCTTTGCATTGTTGCCTAATGAATGGTAAATTCATGCATTAGATGTTCCCTAATCGTTTCATGCATTTCTGCGTTTTAGTCAATATTATTAATTGTCTTGTATTTATTATATGACTTTATCCACTATAATAGTACTAGCAGTGGTAATACAATTTATTTAAAATAATTACATACATAATCACATAGCTAAAACATAAATTCAAAAGTTTACAGTTTGCACCTAAATCCATGGCTGTTTGATCTGTACTAGGGAGATGGTGGTACCCTGTTAGCCAGCTACAATCAAAAATTAAAATAGCAAAAGTGGTAAACCTGTAAGAAAGATTTTGATATACATGTTCTAAATAATTAGAATAATCATTTTTGAGTTCAACATAAATTTATAGACAAATAGTCACTATATATATATATATATATATATATATATATATATTAGCAAAACCAAATAATCTATCTATAAAAGTTATCAGAATGATTCACACATACCAAAAACCAGTCAGATTAAAATAAATTAGAAACACATTAGATTTTAAAAAGTATAATCATCACAGCATCCTTACCACATAGAAACGCATGACATAAAATTTCAATTATATAATGTATTGAAATCTGTATAATCAAAATATTCTAATAAATTAACAATATCAGATATATAGTAAAAAAACAGATAAGAATAAGAAAAACAATATAAACCAATAATGAAAATCACCAATACCAATGTAATGATAATGTAATTTATAATATGATCTTTTGCCCACCATATTATAAATGATTGTTGTGGTGAACTACCTACTCATAATTTCCACAACACAGGCTGAGTTCCAGCTCCATGCTGATGATAGCCAGTAAGCTTGAAACAGCTGTACATAGATTGGACACTCAGCCTGTGTTTATTCCAACCTTGGCTTTGCATTAAAGCTGTGTAATAATACAGCATGCATAAGCTTAAAGGAAGCCATGTTTGATAATGGCTACAGAATGAAGAGCGAGGCATTTGTGGCCATATTTGTGTGTCCCAGCTCAACTTCCCAGAATGCAGTGTAATAACTGTTTTTCTCGGAACTCTGAGCTGGAAGCAGGTTTTTTAACTTGTTTTAGACATTCAAATGTGAACACAGATGTACTTTTTATTTACTATCATAAGATACAATTAAAATGTATCTATGGTTATAATCCAATGTTGGTACAAGAAGTTTGTAATGTGATTGATAAAAGACATAAATGAAATAAAAACAATTTATCTTTATCACTTAAAAGATATAAAGAAATGTGTTGGATTGAAAATTATTTCCGAATTATAATTCACAAATCCTAAAATAAATGCATATATTTTTATTTAAAAAAAAACAAAAAGACTATTACAATTAACTAGATTAATAATGATATATATTTCAATTACATCATAAAAATATAAAATTAAAAAAATACAGTACTGATTGGCTTTAGGCATTTGACTGTGTGACCACTATTTTTACCTCTTTTTCAAATGGATGTTTCAAGAAGTCTGCTAGGCAAGAACTTAATTTGTCTGTTCGTTGTGTAAGAAAATCTGCCTCTGAATGTGTTTTTGGAGAGTGTGAGCCTTCTTCGTTTGTCCCAGCACCCCCAATTATAGTGAAGTCTAGTGTTCTGTCATACATTCCAATCTAATAACATGGTTTCCCTTACTTAATAGAAATCAATGAGGATGTCAGAGTTATCCAGTCAATGAGAAAATGACATGTGGTTACATTGAATCAAATGGAATGAAGGAAAACATTTAAATTACTTCCTAGTACCCTTGTACTTTCCATTTACAATAAGAAATAAAAATAAATTCACCCATAACCTTTTTGATCTTAAACAATAAATACAATTTCATCAAGATATTTTTAACAGTTTAACAATAATGGTTGTCAACTTATATACTAAGAAACAATTTATATACTGGGAAAGTATCAAACTTGAGACATTTTGTCTGGGAAATGCTTTCTATGTCTGGTTCTTATCTATAAGAACTTTAAGGAGTATTCACTTTAAGAAAAAGACCTCATATTTAACTTTTCAATTAGTTAAGTAATTTCATAGATAATGTTTTTAATAAAGAACAAAGAACTCTAAGAATCTCTGTTCTTAATGACAGAACTTCACACATAGATTCCTCATATGTACACATATCCTTATATATGTGGATATCTAAAATATATATCTAATATTATGTAATTTATTCAAAAAAAATGACAGACATGCTTTCAAAGCACTATGGCACCTTCATCAGACTCAGATTCCCAAATTAAACTGAATATGGGTAACTAAAAACAAAAGAAAGGCTAGAGAAAGAAGACTAATTCACACAACTCAGGTAAGGAAGTGGATATTAGTCTGAAAATAGGAAAAGTCTTTCTGTGATTAAACAGTGTATGGAGACTCTAAGATCAAAGAAGTGAGGTCCATATTCAATAGATTACATACAGCCTATGTTGACAAAGAAAAGAAGCCTTTTGAGGCAGAAAGTTTAGTAAAAAACTCTCTAGAATGTACCCCAGCCTCATTGCATTGCATTGAAAAAGATATAACATGTATAAAATACTATATAATATCTAGATCTATATAGCACAGGTTCAGAATGTAATGTGTCAAATATCATCATGATTTTTTTTTCGCAAACCTTTCTTTCTCTTGATGTTTTAAAATGTCCTTTCAGTTTAGTCACTTTTAGGTCATTAAGGCTGTAGTTAGGGCAGCAGAAAGGTTTCCACATTGAAGCATTAATCTTCTGTGTAAGGGTGTAACTGTGTAACTGTGTAATAATGTAATAATTTTTCTTTTTCTGAAGTTTTTGGGATGTATCTCCAATATAATAATCTTATGTAATACATTGAGAGTATGTTATTAGACATGCAGCATTAGAGGAGGCACAATTGAAGGATCCTTGAATTTCATACTCTTTTTGTCTATTTGGTATTTTAATTTGTTGTATGTAGAGAATATTAAAGGAAGTCTTGTGTATCTTGATTTTGCAGGAGAGTGTTCCATTGCTTGTAGATAGTGGCATGGAGTTTTTAACAATAATGATATTCAGATTTGGTGATTGTCTATAACAGAGAAGAAGTGGCTCTAGGAGATTTTCAGTCTGTCATCCTTGTGTAGCCTCGGTTGTAAATCCTAGGCACTTTTTCTTAGGATTTGCAGATGAGTTTCTATGGGACCACGTGAGGCATCTTTTTATTCTCTGACAGGAGTTTGTGTACAAGCAGTTTTTGCCTAGGTATTTTGACTGTTCTGTGAGTTTGGTTATCTGTGACTCTTGGATGATACCCTTGGTTCTGGAAAGCAAAGGGCAAGTGATGTAAGTGTTTCATCCATGTCTTTTGTATCAGAGAAAAAATGCCTGTACCTTATGGTTTGACTGTAGCTGGTGGAATGTTTAGTATGCTTTGGGTGGAAGCTGACATATTTCAGGTACACAGGTCTGTAGGTGGGTTTGTGGTATAAACATGTCTGTATGATATGACCCTTCATATAGATTGTAATATCCAAAATATTGATGTGTTTGG
Source organism: Discoglossus pictus (assembly GCA_027410445.1). Classification (NCBI taxonomy): domain Eukaryota; kingdom Metazoa; phylum Chordata; class Amphibia; order Anura; family Alytidae; genus Discoglossus; species Discoglossus pictus. The sequence continues at coordinate 347,787,864 of CM050164.1, read as the reverse complement.
TGGGGCAGAAATGTAATCTATTTTATGTGCATCACCTTGATATGACAGTTTCCTTACACTCTTTGTAGACCTCACCCCTGTTGACTAACATACACTTCCTTATCGGCTTTGTGGGTCCCCTGCTTTCTTTCCCCTCTCTTTTTAATGGTTTTGATGAAACACGCAATTTATATATATATTATATATATTGTGGCAAAGAACTGTCTCTGACTAGGTCAGTACCCTGTTTTCTAGCACTTTAGATGGAGGTATGCACAGGAGGCTTTGCAATACGGTGGAGGAACTTTCACAGAATTAAGGATTGAGATTTTTAAAGGAAGGGCGGATTTCTTCAATAAGGATCGAAGTGCCCTCTTATCCAGAGATGAAAATTGAAAACCAGAGTGTCAGTGGTTATCACTGAAGGATTGTCCAACGGAGGGCACGTATAATGCCGACCACCATCTATAGATTTTGTTTTTGGGTTATTTATATTTTTTATTCTCATTTAAAAAAATGGCATAATTAATTTTGAATTATTTTTTACCAGTCAATTGTCCATCAAAAATTACGGCATAATATTTGCAAGCCTCCAATGCTGTTGTTTTTTCCGCACAATGTGAGGCTCGCACAGTGCAGCTACGCCGCACACGGTGCGTGGCAAAGCCAGGCAATATGAGCCTCGCTATTGGTGGCTTCTCTCTTTTTCCTTCCCTCCTTCTGTGTCCTCTCCCTCCTTCTCTCTCCTCTCTGCGAGCTTTGCAATGAGTGCCTTTGGTGTCCATTGCGGACCTCCTGTCACAAATGACGGGATAATAATAGATTTTTCTTCCTCCCCTGGGTCTCTTCCCCCCTCTACCTCCCCTGTGTCTCTTCCCCCATCTGCCTCCCCTGTGTCTCTTCCCCCCTCTTCCTCCCCTATGTCCTTCCCCCTGGTCTCTCTCCCCTTTGTCTCTTTGCCCCGTTTCTCCCCCTCTCCCTTGCCTGTGTCTTTACCCCTCTCCCTCCCCTGTGTCTCTTTCCCCCCTCTACGTCCCCTCTCCCCCCTCTCCCTCCACAGTGTCTCATTGCCCCTCTCCCCCTGTGTCTTTTACCCTGCTCTCCCTCCCCTGTGCCTCTTTGCCCCCTCTCTCCCCCTCTCCCTCCCTTGTGTCTTTCCCCCTCTCCCTCAACTTTGTCTCTACACCCCCTCTCCCTCCAATGTGTCTCTTTGCTCCACTCTCTCTCCACCTCCCTTTCGGCTATATCTACGGCTACAAGCATGTGCACCCTGCAAACTTTTGAGCATTACACACAAACTTGCAGTAAGTCAACTATGCGCAGCTTCTCTCTCTCTCTCCTTCTCTTCTTCTGTGTCCTCTCCCTCTTCTCTCCTTCTCTTTTATCTCTGCGAGCCTCGCAATGAGTGCCTTTGCTACCCCCTCTCTACCCCTCTCTCTCCCCTGTGTCCCTTTTCCCCCACTCCCCTCCCCTGTGTCTCAGTCACCCCTCTCCCCCTGTGTCTTTTACCCCGCTCTCCCTCCCCTGTGTCTCTTTGCCCCCTCTCTCCCCCTCTCCCTCCCCTGTGTATTTCCCCCTCTCCCTCCCCTGTGTCACTTTCTCCCTTCTCCCTCCCCTGTGTCTCCCCCCCCGGCTATGGCTACGGCTATGGCTATGAGCATGCGCAACTTGCAAACTTTGTGAGCGTTACACACAAACTTGCAGTACGACATCTATGAGCAGCTTCTCCCTCTCCTTCCCTTCTTCTGTGTCCTCTCCATCCCTCTCTCTTATCGCTGTAAATCATTTATTTTCTGTATGTTTTTGTATTTGAATGTATATACTTTATTTTATAGAGGGAAGTGGCAGAATCTATATGGGGGATAAGGCACAGGTGGGTCCATAAGAATGCATGTAGACCCCCATGGTTATAGAATAGTTTACCATGGAGGTCTATAGGGATCCCCAACTGTAGGGTATGCCATGGTATAGGAACTAGTGTTAGCTGTCTTTGGATGTAATGAATTAATGTTAGGAGGCATGGGGGTGCATAATTACTCCCATAGTAATGGTTTTGGTTAGAGACACCACCGGGATCTGTTTAGTTAATCCCCATTCATTGAGAACAACAAAAAGTACTAAATAAATGGATATGGATACTAGATATCCATTGGAATAAAGTGGTTTCTTGCATACACCCGTGATATCATCTTCAAAATCAAAATTGCATATATTGTGGTGCTCCCTCTTTGTAGTAAAAAAAGATTACCAGTATATAAATCAGCAAAAAATATTCCAAATTTATGTTATAGTGCAATAACATATCAACTAAAACAATTGTTTATATTTCTCTAGTGTGAAACAGACTGAACAATTGTAATACACCCTAACTTGTGGGTTACCAAGATTTTTATTGCTTATGTAATAAAAAAATATACCAGAGACAAATAATGTGAGTGTGCAAGTTATTAACATTTTTTTTAGTTTTCTCCATGCATTAACTTACACCAAGTGTTTGTTATATGGTTACTTTGTGCCAAATCAGTAAATTAAGGGTTAACAAAAGTGAGAGTACGGAATAATAACACCATTCTATTTACCATAAAATCTGTCTGAAAGGCTCTGAAAGAATCCACGTTGATGGGGAAAAGTGCATTGGCATGTTTCAATAGCCATCAGTGAAGAGCTAAAGTTCATGCAATAGGGTGATTGGAGCAGAACAATTATATTTCATTAATTATATTGACCTCTTCTAGATTAGTACCTTGTAGTGGGGAAGGGGCTTGTTTACTTCAATGAAGCTACACCATGTAGGGTCACCCAAGAAGGGTAGGTTCATAGCAGAGAGGTCAGATAAATTACTGTCAACTGGAGAAGGAAGTAGCAACTCTCTGTCAGCCACTGTCTCTCTCATGTTCATTGCTTCAATTACCTCATCTATCCATCTCCGCCTCTGTTATCCTCTTCTTCTTGTACCTTATATCTTTCCGAGCATCAGAGTCTTCTCTAGGGAATCCTGCCTTCTCATGATATGGCCAAAATATTTGAGCTTCAGCCTCATGATCATTCCTTCCATTGAAGATTTTGTTTTTATTTCCTGAAGTACTGATTTATTAGATCTTCTTGAAGTCCAAGGCATTCTAATAGGTTTTTGCCAACTCCACAATTCAAAGGCATCAATTTCACATACCTACTTTATGGTCCATTGCTCATTATGTAAACCTTTGTTGATTTGTGTAAAATCTTTAATTTTTGCCAGCTTGTCCAAGGTTACCATATCACAAGCAAACATCTTTAGATTTCGCTGCATCCGAAGAGATCTTGGATCCCAGGAAAATAAATACTAAATAATTCTGCCTATTATTGACTTTGAATCTTTCATTACTGAACAATATGCAAAATTGATTGTGTGAAACATTTTGAGGGAATTTAGTGCAATTAGACTCTAGGCTCTCAACATCTATTTATGTTACTGGCCTGAGACATTCTTTTTTTTTCTCAGTAATTTAATGTGATATATTAATTAAATATCGTAAATTTGTAATATACAAGTTTCTACATTGATTGTTAATTGAAACCTCCCTTCACATTTGTATTCTTTTTAATCCTTCAACATATTTTTTTACTATCATTCTACGTGTTTTAAAATAAAAATCAAGTTTTATTTGAATGTACAATCATATTTGATTGTAAAACTATTCTAAACCTTATCATAAACTTTTTTTGCCAAATAGGTGACTTTTTTTGACTCCTTGAATTGCTTTATTGGGTATATATATATTACTCTAAGATCTACAGTAGAGTTTTAATCTTGAAAAGCCAAAAATAATTAAATCAATAATAGTGTAAAAATAATTAGGGCCTGATTCAATTTGAAGTCCGCATCTCACGGTATACAGGCTGTATGTCTGCGGGCTTGCTGCAGGCTTGAACTCTGCTACAATTCCAGTGCTATTTATTTGGAAAAGCCTGCAAATTATGGGCCAAAAGCCACAACCGCAAACCATGCACTTGGACATAAATGGACAACATTTAAATCCTTACTAAATATACATACACATCGGCATATACCGTGTGGGAATAAAAGAAAAAGGAGTAAATCACAACCCATGTGGCTTAAGTATGATTTAAAGATCAAGATATGGAGTAAAAAACAGGCATTTAAATTATACAAACAAGAGGGGACAGAGACTGCTTTACGGGAATACAAGGAAATCAACAAGGCTTGCAAAAGCGCGATTAGACTGGCTAAAATAGAAAATGAAAAATGTATTGCAAAAGAGAGTAAGACTAACCCTAAAATATTTTTTAAGTATATTATTGGGAAGAAGGCGAGGAAGGAAGCTATAGGAACATTAAAATGTGAACTAGGCTGTCTGAAAATTAGTGACCAGGAAAAGGCAGATGAGCTAAATAGGTTATTTTCTTCGGTATACACAAGGGAGGTACCAGTGGTTGGGACAACATAATGGGGCTACACTACATTTGCCAAATAATTGGTTAACACAGGAAGTAATCCAAAAGAGGTTGGAAAAAATAAATGTTAAAAAAGCCCCAGGTCCTGATGGAATACATTCAAGGGTACTAAGGGAACTGGGTTCTGTATTAGCCAAACCATTATATTTAATTTTTCAAGATTCACTCAACACAGGGTCTCTACCAGATGACTAGAGAAAAGCAGAGGTGATACCTATATTTAGGAAGGGATCTAGAGCAAATCCGGGGAATTATAGACCAGTGAGACTCACTTCTGTAGTGGGGAAGCTTTTAGAAGGGTTAATAAGGGATAATATACAAGAATATGTCTATTTGAACAAGATTATAAGTAGGAGTCGACATGGATTTATGAGGGATAGGTCATGTCAAACAAATCTAATTAGTTTCTATGAGGAGGTTAGTAGGAACCTGGATCAAGACAACTCAGTGGGTGTAGTCTTTTTGGATTTTGCAAAGGCTTTTGATGCAGTGCCACATGGGAGACTATTGGGCAAACTAAGGGATACAGGAATTGCAGTAAATATCTGCTCATGGATTGAGAGCTGGCTAAAAGACAGGAAGCAAAGGGTTGTTGTAAATGGAACATACTCTGATTGGACTAATGTGATAAGTGGGGTCCCTCAGGGTTCAGTATTAGGTCCTCTCCTTTTTAACATATTTATTAATGACTTAGAGGTATGATTGGAGTGTGCGGTCTCCATTTTAGCTGATGACACAAAGTTGTGCAAGGTAATTAAATCAGATAAGGGGATCCTCCAAGGGGATTTACATAAAATTGAGGAATAGGCATCTAAATGGCAGATGAGATTTAATACGAATAAATGTAAGGTTATGCATCTGGGAAGGAAAAATAGCCATGCAATTTATAATCTTAATGGAGCAAATCTAGGTGTATCAGATATTGAAAGGGATTTGGGAGTGCTTGTGGACAACCACCTAGGTAACAGTGCTCAAAGCCAAGCAGCAGCTGCAAAGGCAAATAAAATATTAGCATGTATTAAGAAGGGTATAGAAGCCAGGGAAGCAAATATAATTCTGCCACTATACAAATCTCTAGTAAGCCCTCATTTGGAATATGGAGTACAATTTTGGGCACCACTTCATAAAAAGGACATTTTAGAGCTGGAAAAGGTACAGAGAAGGGCAACAAAACTAATAAGGGGAATGGAGGGACTAAGTTATGAAGAAAGACTAACCAAATTAAACTTATTTTCTCTAGAAAAAAGGCATCTAAGAGGAGATATGATTACCTTATATAAATACATCCAGGGTCAGTATAAAGATTTGTCAGGGGAGCTTTTTGTGCCAAGAGGTTTTCAACTGACAAGAGGACATCCCTTGAGGTTAGAAGTAAAAAGATTCCACCTCAAAGAAAGAAAAGGGTTCTTCACAGTAAGGGTGGTTAATCTGTGGAATTCTCTACCAGAGGAGGTGGTGACAGCGGATTCGATAGATAACTTTAAAAGGGGACTAGATTTATTTCTAATTAAAAAAGGAATTCAGGGTTATCATGGATAATTAGAGAGACAGTATTGATCCAAATTTTTTACATTTCCCTTTTGAGACAATTGGCTAATGAATTAATAGTTAATCCGCATATTGCAGGTCAGAGGAGATCTTAAAAGGTTGAACTTGATGGACTGAAAGTCTTTTTTCAACCTTAAATATTATGTAACTATGTAACTGTAACGAAATCCCCTATTTTACAGACTTCACGAACCAACCTGTTCTGTTATTTGAGGAGTTACAATGGGCTTTCGTGGAAATAACTAATAAGACAAACTTCAGTCGACGATTCTGAGAACTGCGTTCGTGGGATCTGAGCACTGTTCGCCTAGAATATGCACTCAGATCTCAGCTATCTGGGGATATGTGGAACTTCAAGTTTACATTGTGTCAAAACAAAGTTATACATTTTTATTCTGTTTTATTAAAACAAAGAAGCCATGTTTCTTTCTTCCTGGAGAGAATTAAGGCTCTCTGTGCTTCCTTAAGTTAATTATCTCCAGGATAGAAAAGAGGGAGTGATTTATGTGTAAGGGGAGTGCTTATGCTATAGCCACTGTGATTGGCTACTGTTTTTTCCTTTGTCCACCAGGTGGAAGACCTGATATACCGGGCGTGTAGCCCTCAGTAAAGAGTTCATGTTTACCCCTTCATGAAGTTTTGACTCATGTTTGGGGGATTGGGAGCTATAATCACTGCGTTTCAGCGGGAGTTCAGAGGAAAATGCAAGGATCCTTTACACTGGTGGCAAGTGGTGGGGATTTCCAACCGAACGGATATACCGAACTGAAACTGGTGAATGGCGCATAGATACGAACGCTTGAAATGAACCACACTAAAGGAACTGCTGGAAGCTCGAGGCATAGTGGCAAACAACAAAACGAAAGCCACGCTAATAGCCGAACTACTGGAGAGCGATCAAACCGGCGAACCACAAATGGCGAATACAGAGGAAACAGACTTCCAGAGGGATGTGAGATGGAGACTCAGCCTGGTAGGACCTAACCCTGCACCAGAGATCGTGGTACAGATCTTGGCACAGGCTACTAAGACCCAGAATGCCAGGGAAGCACGAGAAGCCAGAGACAGATCACCTCCAGTGGATATATTGTCGCTATCTGGATCTACAATGGGGCGTCAGCGGAAAAATTAACTACGCTGCATTTAAAAGCTTTGTGAAAGGTGAGATGGATATTGACAATTACTTGCAAGATTTTGAAAGACAATGTGTGTTAGAAGATTTGGAAAGAGCTAACTGGGCTGCCGTAGTAAGTAGTAAACTTTCAGGTAGAGCAGCCGAAGCATTGAGAGCTGTGCCGGATGGGGATATACAAAACTATGACAAGATAAAAGAGATTGTGTTAGCCCGGTACGCTGTAACCCCTGAAGCCCATAGAAGGAAATTCAGGGCTCTCAGAAGACAAGGTAAAGATTCCTATACGGAGTGGGCATTTCGTATGCAGCGAGCTGCCAGCAATTGGATGCAGGGGAATCAGGCAACTACTTTAGAGGATGCTGTACAGTTGTTGTTGCTAGAACAATTTTGTGATTATACCCCAGCGGAGGTGCAAGATTGGGTCAGAGACAGAAAGCCAAAAACGGTAGAGGAGGCAGCACGGCTGGCAGACGAATTTCATGAGAGCAGCCGGATGGATGGAAACCGAGGGGTCCAGAGCCCGCGGCCTGCCTTTGGCCCACCAACTATGCCACATAGGGTATCACCACCATGGGGCAGTACCAAAAATAGAGGGTACCAAAGGACTGCTCCGATGTGTCAGGGGTGCAAACAAGTGGGGCACATCAAACCTAACTGCCCACAACGCACTACAGACTGCTGGGGACGGGCACCGATACCACAGACAAAAGCCGCCGCACACTGTGTGCAAGAGGATTACAATTATCTGCCTCAAGAGACACCCAGTGGCAATAGTGAAAATTGGGCCACCTTACATGAGGTAAACCCTGTACAAGTGGCTGGGGATAACAGGGCACATCACCGCCAGTCAGTAAAACTCAATGGGCAAGAGGCTCGAGGACTGAGGGACAGCGGGGCTACTATTACTTTGGTCCAGCCACACCGAGTTCCCCCGGCCCAGCACACAGGACGTACCATTGCTGTAAGGGTAGCCGGAGGGGCAATTCACAAGTTACCAACAGCCCGAGTCCACATCGATTGGGGTACCGGGGCCAAGGCGGTGGAAGTGGGCATCATGCCAGATTTGCCCGCGGAAGTACTGCTGGGAAATGATCTAGGATGCCTGACGTCACAATTGGCAGCCTGCAGTATCGAAGGAGCCCTACCTGTTACCACTCGGCAGCAATCCATAGCTATGGAAGCCTCTCCCTCGACTCATGACCAGGTAAGCGATAACCCTCTGACGATCCCCCCTGACCAGACTTCTTACTGGGGTACCCCTCAAGACTTCGGGCAAGCACAACGGGAGGATCCCACCTTAAAAGGGTATAGGAGGAAGGTAGAACAAACCCATGGAGACAGAGATCAGGCAAGGTTTAGCTGGGAAAAGGGTTTACTGTACCGAGTGACTGGGGGGACAGGGACAGGAGCGGGCCAGGTAGAAAAAAGACAGTTGATAGTGCCCCGTAAGTATCGGGTAGAACTGTTGCGGATTAGCCACGATATTCCCCTAGCAGGACACTTAGGCATTAAAAAGACGAGGGACAGACTCACCCAGTCCTTTTTCTGGACAGGGGTCACGGGAGATTTGCAAGATTACTGTAGGACCTGCGAAGTATGCCAAAAGGTAGGGAAGAGAGGGGATCATCCCAAGGCAAAGCTACGCCCCCTACCCATTATTGAGGAACCATTTTTCCGAGTGGCGGTTGATTTAGTTGGCCCACTCAGTAAACCCAGTCCATCAGGTAAGAAATACATTCTAACTGTGGTGGACTACGCTACCCGCTACCCCTAAGCTATAGCTCTGTCGAATATACATGCAGAGACGGTAGCGGAAGCACTAGTTCAGGTGTTCACTAGGGTGGGATTCCCTAGGGAGATAGTGTCCGATCAGGGAACCCAATTCACTGCGGTGATTACCCAACAACTCTGGCAGAGCTGTGGGGTAAAACCCATATTAAGTTCCCCCTATCACCCACAAACCAATGGCCTCTGTGAACGATTTAACGGCACCCTTAAGCAAATGCTCATCACGTTCACAGAGACCTGCAGGAATTGGGAAAGATTCCTCCCTCATTTACTTTTTGCCTATAGGGAGGTTCCCCAGGAGTCCACCGGATTCTCTCCATTCGAGCTATTATATGGGAGACGGGTCCGGGGACCCCTGGACCTCGTGCGGGAACATTGGGAAGGTGATACGGAACAAGCAGGCACCCCTATAGTCTCATTTGTACTAGAGCTGAGAGACCGGCTACAGAGTCTGACCAAAACAGTTCGGGAGAACCTGCGAGCCGCCCAAAAGCGGCAAAAATACTGGTATGACAAGGGAGCTAGGGACCGTATATTAGAAGTGGGACAAAAGGTCCTAGTTCTGAAACCCATCAAAACAGATAAGTTGCAAGCCTCCTGGCAGGGCCCCTACACGGTCCTAGAGCGGATCAGTGATACCACGTACATTGTGGCAGACTGTTCCGATAATAGGATCCGGAGGTCCTTCCATGTAAATATGCTTAAGCCATATCTCGAGAGGCCAGAGGAGGTCTCCGCGGTATGCGCTCCAGCATATGAGGATAGCGAGGGTATCCCTCTACCAGATATGCTTCCCCAGAAACCCACAGGAGTAGACCAAGTACAGTTGGGGCCAGCATTAGGTCCCGAGGAACAAGCTCAGGTTTTCCAACTGTTAAAGGAATTTGGGGGCATGTTTTCTGCAGCCCCAGGGTATACGACCCTGGCAGTCCACCGAGTGGAGACCCCAGGCCAGTTACCCCTGCGGCAGCAACCTTACAAAAATTCCAGAGGCAGTACGGGAAAGTATGTTAACGGAGCTCCAGGATATGTTAGAACTGGGGGTCATAGAACCGTCCCAAAGCCCCTGGGCTTCCCCAGTAGTCCTGGTTCCTAAAAAGGATGGAACCACCAGGTTCTGCGTGGACTACCGTTAACTAAATGATCGGACCATTACCGATGCCTACCCCATGCCCAGAGTAGATAAGCTGCTAGACCGTATGGCTGGGGGGAATTACTTGACCACTATTGATCTGTGCAAGGGATATTGGCAAATCCCCTTGGAGCCTGAGGCCATTCCGAAGTAGGCATTTGTCACCCCATTTGGCCTATACCAGTTTAAGGTTATGCCATTTGGGATGAAGAATGCCCCAGCCACTTTTCAAAGGATGGCGGACCGGCTCCTAGAGGGATTTCAGGGCTTCGCTTGTGCTTACCTGGACGATATAGCTATCTTCAGTGACACTTGGGAAGCCCACCTGGAACACATTTCAGTAGTGCTCAACCGAATTCAGCACGCAGGGCTCACGTTGAAGGCTGAGAAATGCCACGTGGGCATGGCGGAAGTCCAGTATTTAGGCCACAGAGTAGGGTCAGGGAAACAGAGACCAGAGCCCGCTAAAATTGAGGCCATCACCCAGTGGCCCCAACCACGGACAAAAACTCAGGTCATGGCATTCCTGGGTACCGCAGGTTATTACAGGAAATTTGTAGCGGTTTACAGTACCCTGGCCAAGCCCTTGACAGACCTCACTAAAAAGTCCCTTCCCCGACAAGTAATCTGGTCCGCTGAGTGTGAGGAGGCTTTCCAGAAACTCAAGGCTGCGTTAAGTGCATCTCCTGTGTTAGCGGCACCGGACCATACTAAAAGGTTTCTCGTCCACACGGATGCCTCAATGTTTGGACTGGGAGCAGTATTGAGCCAGGTGGGAGACGATGGCATGGATCACCCAGTGGCGTACCTGAGCAGAAAACTATTACCCCGTGAAGTCAGCTATGCCACTGTGGAGAAAGAGTGTCGGGCATTAGTCTGGGTACTTAAGAAGCTACAGCCTTACCTGTATGGATGCTCTTTCACCGTACTGACTGACCACAACCCTTTAATTTGGCTCAACAGAGTGGCTGGCGATAACCCCAGATTACTCAGATGGAGCTTGGCGCTGCAACCTTATAATTTCACAATGCAGTACCGCCCTGGGAAACAGAATGCCAATGCCGATGGCCTCTCCCGGCAAACTGAACTGGAAAAGGCGTAATTTTGGTTGGTTTCTGGATTACCGGACATCCCTTAGCCGACCCGTTAGGATCTAAGCAGGTATGCAGTTCCATGGGACTAAGGGGGAGCTGTGTAACGAAATCCCCTATTTTACAGACTTCACGAACCAACCTGTTCTGTTATTTGAGGAGTTAAAATGGGCTTTCGTGGAAATAACTAATAAGACAAACTTCAGTCGACGATTCTGAGAACTGCGTTCGTGGGATCTGAGCACTATTCGCCTAGAATATGCACTCAGATCTCAGCTATCTGGGGATATGTGGAACTTCAAGTTTACATTGTGTAAAAACAAAGTTATACATTTTTATTATGTTTTATTAAAACAAAGAAGCCATGTTTCTTTCTTCCTGGATAGAATTAAGGCTCTCTGTGCTTCCTTAAGTTAATTATCTCCAGGATAGAAAAGAGGGAGTGATTTATGTGTAAGGGGGGTGCTTATGCTATAGCCACTGTGATTGGCTACTGTTTTTTCCTTTGTCCACCAGGTGGAAGATCTGATATACCGGGCGTGTAGCCCTCAGTAAAGAGTTCATGTTTACCCCTTCATGAAGTTTTGACTCATGTTTGGGGGATTGGGAGCTATAATCACTTCGTTTCAGCGGGAGTTCGGAGGAAAATGCAAGGATCCTTTACAGTAACTATGTAACTATGTACGTAGCAGTTCAGGGCAGGAACATGGTCAATTAAGCAAGGCCGTAATCACCCATTTTGAACCAGCCAATAGTAAATGAGACAGCCATTTTTGCATCAGTAAAACATGGAGAGAACATGTCAATCAATTAGCTTTTGGGGGTCCAATATGCAATCAGACTCACAAAACCGCAAAATACAAAATGTCAATAATGTTCTAGTCGATGTGAGTGGCCTGATATTTATTAACTCATTGATTCATGAGATTGATATAACCCTGAAATGAAACATATAAAAATATTTTGTTTATTTGCGAGTTTGAGACAGTGCAGTATACATTTTTTATTTGCATTTACAGTGCTACAGATGGCTTAAACCCCATTGCGGGTCCTCTCTACATTTGCCGTTTACGGGTGTGAATTTTTTTTGCGGGCTTGGGGAATTGTAGCAATTGAACAGCGATTTTAGCGATCATAACTCTTGCGGACAGGAAATATCAAAATACACAAAAAGTGCCCGCATGGGATCCAAAAGCATCTACGTGCTGCCTTGGAGCAGCCCGAGACAGCAGTGTGAGGCTCCCCCCTGCACCCTATACACATCCCCATGCTGCAGGGGTCTCTATCGGGATCCCTGCAGCACCCCCACATTAACCCATTGCAGCGGGGGTCCCCGATCGGCACCGATCAGGCCCCCACTGCATTTAAAAGTTTAAAATTCCCCACCGCGGCTCCTTAAAAGGGCGCGGCACACTAATTTATTTTTTGTAATTAGAGTGGTGTGGAGGTTTATTAGGGGGTAGGTAGTGTAGGTAGGTAGTGTAAGTGTTAATAGATTAGTGTAGAGGGGGGTTAGTTTAGATTAAATGGTTTATTGGGGGTTATACTGTAGTGTTTGTAGTTAGTGTCATGATGGTCCTTGAGGACCGTCATGGCACTTATGTGGTTAATGTTGGGTTTTAACAGGCCCATAATGGTCATAATATACCCTTATGGGACTGATGGGGCTAAATAGAGGCTTATGGGGGTCTGTATTGACCTTCATGAGTGACGGGGTTAATTAAGTGCTTATGGGGGTCTGTATTGACCACCATGAGTTATATGGTGAATTAAGGCCTTATGGGGGTCTGTATTGCCCTTCATGAGTTATAGGATTAATTATAGTTGTCTGGGGTTAATATTTTTAGTGTGAGTCCTTTCAGGACCTTTACGGTCCTTTAAGGACCCGCGAGGCGGGAAATTTAAAATTGAAATGCAGCAGGGTCACGATCGGGGCTTAATGTGGGGGGGCTGCGATGGTCCCTATGGACCCCTGAAGCAAGGGGTTTATATGGGGACACTTCGGGGGTCCCGTGGCCGGGGTTGGGTAGGTGCCGTGGCCGGGGTTGGGTAATAGTGTGCCGTGGCCCCTTTAAGCAGCCGCAGCGGGGAATTTAAAACTTTTAAATGCAGCGGGGGCCTGATCTATGCAGATCGGGGACCCCCCCTGCAAGGGGTTAATGTGGGGACACTTGGGGGGTCCCGATGAGGACCCCAGCATAAAGGGGGGTTAATTTTAGGTGCCGCGGCCAGAGTTGCGTAATAGTGTGCCGCTGGCCGTTTAAGGAGCCGCGCGATGAATTTAAAAGTATTAAATGCAGCGGGGGCCTGATCGGTGCCGATCGGGGACCCCCACTGCAAGGGGTTGTGTGGGGGCTGCGGGGTCCCTATGGACCCCTGCAGCAAGGTGTTAATGTGAGGACACTTCGGGGGTCCCAATGGGGACCCCCGCATAGAGGGGGGGGTTAATTTTAGGTGCCGGGGGGTAGTTGGAGTACCCTCCACGGCAGGGCTTATGTGGGGGACTGCATCGGAGGTCCCGTTTAGGACCCCCGCAGCAATTGATGAGGAGTGGGAGCCTACCATATCATATCGCAGGCTGTCACTCCTCATGTATATTTACACAGTGTTGATACGTACGGTCCTGCTGCGTAGCTCATACGTTGCTTGCAGCAGGGCTAATGTAATAGCATTGTAAGTTAGAGAAATGTTGCAGTACGTAGAAGCCTCTTATTTACGAGGCTGGAATAAAACTCCTCATAGATTTCCACTCACATACTAAAGTGCCATTCAGGGCCTAAGACATCCTGTGGTTTAATTATAACTTTCACATTTTTGGGAGTTTTGGTCTTAAAGTTTTCTAAAACTTATCTTGTAGGCAAATGCAGATTAAGTGTTCTCTGTGATTAGTGGGAACACAGCTGGCACTGCTCAAGCCAACCACATTGTCTGGTGAGGATATTCAATAATACGTGTTGTAGGATCACACATCACAAGGTGGAGATGGATAAATAAATCATATTTTGCTACCATGGCCTTGCTAAAGAAGTTGAAGGTAAAGGTGATGGACTGGCCAAGCATGTCTCCAGACCTAAACTATATTGAGCATCTGTGGGGCATCCTCAAATGGACGGTGGGGGAGTGCAAGGTTTGTAACATCCACCAGCTCCATGATGTGGACTCCAGTGGCAACCTGTGAAGCTCAGGTGAACTCAATGCCCATGAGGGTTAAGGCAGTGATGGAAAATAATGGTGACCACACAAAATATTGACACTTTGGGCCCCATTTGGACATTTTCACTGGTTTCGAGATTAATGGCTGTGTGTTGAGTTATTTTGAGGGAACAGCAAATTTACGCTGTTATACAGGCTGTACAGTTACTACTTTACATTGTAGCAGAGTGTCATTTCTTCAGTGTTTTCACATGTAAAGATAAAATAAAATATTTACAGATACTGTCCATCAAATAACATGAATATTCAGGTTATCAATAACAATTTAATGTATTAATCATTAAATGATCTGAATATAAATAATTAGTACGTTACATAAATATGGACCAACCAGATGGCAAGTATAAAAATCTATTAAGGGAAAAGTAAGACACTCAAAATAACCCTCCAGAACTTTGCCGCTGGGAACTTAATTACTCTCAGGAATATGACAGTCCAATCAACTTAATAGTACATAACTTTCATTAGCATAGCAATAAACATGAAGAAAGACAGTGATTTAAAATTTGAACACTTAAAAAATAAAAATAACAAAACTGTCCCAATTTTAATTGTATTAGTTATACCATATATCAATGGCCCTCTAATAGATAAATCAAAAAATGTTATACTATCTCAAACATAATTTCTTCTCTGCTATCTATATATATAATTTCATACCCATGATAATTTCTTAATATCTTACAATAATATCAAGGAGTCATGGAGAAAAGTTGATGAGCCACACCAGAAATATAAATGAATTACAACACTTTTTTTTTTTAATTGTCTAAATAATGTTACAAATGCATATGAAATTGTAAATCAATACACATATATAATAGAACCATATTCTTACATATATTGTTGATATGATTTAATTACTCAAAAAACATCTGTTATACATAGAAGTGAGGAAAATAATAAAGTGTCTAGTGATCAACTATTAACAGAATGCATAAGCCCTTCTATATTACATCTAAAGCGGAAAGAGTGCTAAATAAATGTGCAAATATATAATGGATGTGCAAACATATACTCGTCATCAATAGAAAAATGGTCAGATCCTAGCGCTAAAATGCCCTACAAACACTGTTTTGGCGGTACTGATATTGTCTGCATAAAAAGTTAAACATATTTATAATTTACTTTCTTTAGGAATGTATTAATCAATAAGCTCATAAACTCTCCATCTGTTCAGAAATAGTTTCACATCTTTGTTTCATCACCTGTGACTTGACATTTGATATTGCTAAACATTAAATACCAGTTTCTCTAAATAAATAGATATAATCATTTTTTTCATAGAACTTGAAATGTTGCATACCATATGAGAGTTGCCTAAGTGTTTTCATTTTTTATCTACAGTATGACACACTGTAATATCATAGGAAACACTTTCTGACTACTGACATTATTTTTTTTGTTGGGTTTCAGTGTCAGATGTTGATGGATCTTTGGTAACACAGCGGCGGGCAGAGGCAATCATGGTAAGACTTGCATGTGTCCTGGAGTCCAGAACCAAACTATAAATTCAGTTCATAGCCAAAAGGTCAAAAGACAAGGGCTGGCAGTGAAAAACAAAGACCAGTGACAGGAAATCGGACTGGCTGTTAGAAGCCAGAAAAGCTCAGTGGTTCAGCAAAAAATGAACTTGAAGCTAATAGATAGAATCCAAAGAATAGTCACAGGACAACACAAGAACTGAATTCAGAGGTAGGAAAGATGACTGGATAGCAGCAAAAAGAAATCAAAAGTAATTTTTTTTTGCACAAAAAAAAATCGAAATAGGGAGAATATTAAGATGGAACAGTCAGTGAAGGAGCATAGAAAACTTAGAGTTTTCACCTAGACCCTCTTCTTCATTAAAGAACACATCTCTTGAAGTGCTACATTAATATTCAGCTGATGATGCCTCTTTGTTTTGGATGATCAGGCAGATTCATGACTATAGACTTCCTTAATGGGGATAAATTGACGAAAGGGTAATAATTGCCTATTACTATTACAAGGCAATGATGTGATCTCAATGTACTTGCAACACTATTTTACTCATAAACTCAATGCTATTTTAATTTGTTCCTTATGTTAGGCCTTTGAATGTATATGTTTCTAGAAATTTACTCAGCAAATGTCCATGTAATATTAAGTAAGTTGGAAATTGACAGATAACCAGATTATACAGTTAGTTTGACAAATTGTATTACAAAGTTTTGCATCTAGTAAATGTACCATATAATCACATACTGCTGCAATAAATTGTATCTGATATTTTACTTACTAGCAGCCTCTTTCAATTCGGGACTCGCAACTCGATCACAGACAGTCTGCAATTGAGTTGCGTGCCCAAGTAGCTCTACTTTTCTGATGCTATTCAATTATGAGGGCCTGCAAGTTATGGCCCGATCCCGAAAATTGGAAGCCATGCCATTGGAAATAGCATTTCCAGCTTGCACATCAAGCCTGTAACTCCTACGATTGAAAAAGCCAATGGAAACAGAGATCATCATGATGGCATCAATGTCATCCAACCTCCAAGCCCGTAGGGCTTTGAAACCCGTAGGACTTCTAAAAATGGAGGTGGCAACATGAACCCCATGATGTAGGGGTCTTGATCGGGACCCATGCAGCATTCAAAAATGTAAAATTCCCGCCACGGGTACTTAAAGGGCCCGCGGCATTCTAATGCGCTATCCCGCCCCGGGGGTTCTGTAAGTTCCCCCGTGACACCTAACATTAACCCCCCCTATGCTGAGGGGTCCCCATCAGGAATTCCAGACTGTCCCTACATTAACCCTTGCAGCGAGGGGCCCAATCTGAACCCCCGCTGCATTTAAAATTCAAAATTGTCACCTTGCGGGTCTTGAAAGGACCTTAAAGGTCCTTTAAGGACGCACGCTAAATAAAAAATTAACCCTAGCCACAGGGGTACTATCACTCAGTCCAAAAGGGGTCTATATTCACACTATAAGTGCCATGAGGGTCCTCCAGGACCCTCATGACATAAAGTCTAAGCACTACACTACACTATTAACCCTTTCCTGCCCTATACAATTCTAATAATCCCCCTCTAATGAATTAACCGTATTTAACCCTCTACATACCTAGTTAACTCTATCACTAACCACTTAAACCTATCTAGACCCAGTTACCCATATCTAGTCCTATATACACCTAACTATACCCTATTAACCCTAACTAACTATACCCCCATCAAGCCTAACTAAACCCATACAATCCTAACTGTACCCCATTAACCCTAACTGGACCAATTTAACTCTAGCTGGACCTAGTTAACCCCAACTTTACCCAGTAAACCACTATCCTATTAAAACCACTCTACCCTATCATATTAACCCCCAACCCTATTAACCCCAACACTACCTACCTAATCCCCTTATAAACACCCCACTAATTACAAAAATAAAATCACCCACTAGTTACAAAAAATAAAAAACCCACATTACAAAAAATAAAAACTACTGAAAATAAAAAAAATGATTACAAACTGTTGGAATACAAGGATTAATTAGACCACTGATCTGGCCCAAATGCCCCACCAGCGATGTCCTGGCGCCATTTCAGTTTTTGTATTGGAGCATGTGCGGGAACCTCAATTTGTGTCAGGGAACTCCTCAGGGCAGGAGCTCCGTTAGTATTTTTTTATTTTTATAACGTCTGTTTTTTTTTTTGGAGGACTCATGCCTGGGCCGGAGGAATGAAGACTGGGGCATTGCTGGACATGACTAGAGGGGCATTTTGGCTAGGTAAGTAGACTATTGATTTGTTATTTTATTACAGGTTGTGTGTATATGTTTATTTAATGTAATGTTATGTTTTTTTCAGGTTTGTGTGGACGTTTGGACTTTTTTTAAGGGCAAGGTAAGAAGACTATTAACCCTTTCTTTAATTACAGGTTGTAATTATTTGTGTATTTACTGTATTGTTTCCTTTTTGTTTAGGTGTAACAGGACGTCTGGACATTTTTGGAGGGACCTTTCATGGGACAGAAGACTGAAGACCATCGCTGGAGAGGCATTTTGGCTAGGTCAGTAGTGTTTCTTTTTTTTCTTTTCAGTAGTTTTTATGTTTTTCTTTTCTGTAGTTTTCATTTTTTTCTTTTCTTTAGTTAGTGTTTTTTTTTGTAATTAGTGGGGTTTTGTTATTTTTTGTAATGTGGGTTTTTTATTTTTTGTAATTAGTGGGGTGTTGGGTAGTGTAGGGGTTAATATGATAGGGTCAAGTGGGGTTAATAGGATAGGGGTTTACTGGGTACAGTAAGGGTTAACTAGGTCCAGGGTTAATGGGGTACAGTTAAGGTCAATGCTTAATTGGGTATAGTTAGGGTTATTGGGGTATAGTAAGGCTTAAGCGGGTATAGTTAGAGTTCATGGGATATAGTTAGGCTTAATGGGGTACAGTTAGGGTTAATGGGGCTTAGTTAAGCTTAATTGGGTATTGTAATGGTTAATTTGGTATAGTTAGACATTTATAGGACTCGATAGGGATAACTGGGTCTAGATAGGGTTAAGTGGTTAGTGATAGCGTTAATTAGGTATGTTGAGGGTTAAATACAGTTAATTAGATAGAGGGGGTTATTAGAATGGTATAGTTAGGAAAGGGTTAATAGTGTAATGTAGTGCTTAGACTTTGCGTCATGAGGGTCCTGGACGACCCTCATGGCACTTATAGTGTTAATATAGGGGTTAATAGTGTCCTATAGGGGTCTATATAGATGGGGTTATGGGGTTATTTATAGTCTATTGAGGGTCTATATAGACCCCCATAAGTAATGGTGTTAATTTTAGGTGCCGGGTGGGTACTTAGTGTTCCAAGGGCCCTATTACGCCTGCTGCAAGGGTTAATGTAGGGACCCCTGCTTTAGGGGGGATTAATGTGGGGACCCTGTGGGCGGCCCGATTGGCACCCCTGCATCATGTAGGTTTAAATTAGGAGTGGGGGGTGTTGGGTTTTAGCCATTTACGGGCTAGACAGAGTGGTTAGGAAGGAGGATTGGGGGGAAAGTAACTTGCGATTTAAAAAGTAGCAATGGGTCGGTAGGGATCGCGGATTGCAGCAAGTAACTCAATTGGAGGCCACAATTCTTTGCCAATCGAATAGCAAAGTAACCGTAACCTCTACTTGTGACTACGGATCTTTAAAAAGTAGCAATTGAATGAAGCTGTAGGGGTCCTATGCTAATATTGATTATTGATTAGAAATTAACATGTGTGAATGTTCATCTGTACACAATCAAAGCTGAAGATATTGAAGACATTTGCAAAATAAATAAAAATAAATCTTTCTATATGTTATGGTTAATAGAAATTATCCCATTATGCACACAGGTCATGTATCAATCATTACTATATACTATAATAGTTTACTATATTGAATATAATACTTATTTATACTAAAATTCCCAATTTCATAGAATGGAATGAAAAAAGCATTTACAACAAAACTTTCAGACCGCAAGAAGATTTCAAGGGAAGGGGGCATGATCGTGGCTGAGAGGGGGAGCAAGGTGGTAGAAGGTAGGGAGAAGCTGGGAGAGACTAAATGAGAACATCTGAAAAAAAAAGAATATTAAAACATCCATGGATCCTCAGTTAATGCCCCCCTGACTGATCTAATGAATCTTTTGAGAACCCATGCTGCTGACAGGAGCCCTGAGTGGGTCAGACTGCATTTATCGGCTAATATGCTTCCTGATTAGCCAGAATCCACTCATTAGGCATCAGAGACATGCTCCTGCAGTACTCCCCACCATCCTTGTTTCACTTACCTCTCTTCCAGAGCATCATAAAGTCCTCTAAGCATCTCCAGGAGAGCTGCATTCTCCTCTAAACACTGGATAGGAAATGACATAATCCCAGATAGCCACCCCAACATTATTATTATCTTATATTAATATGACCAACATATTTCACAGTGCCATGTGTAGGACGAATACAAGGCAAAAACATTTTCAGTACAAATTAAATGAATAGAGGGCCCTGTCTTTGAGCTTATAAACTTGCATATAGAGTGCTTTCTCAAGCATTATATACAAATAAAAACTTGAAAACTTACAATATATATAAAGGATTTGGTTGGGAAATAGGAGGGTTTTAGAATCATTGAGCATATTAAGGATGAAGGTGATAAGCTTCATTAAACAGATGTGTTTTTAGTGGGTTTTGAGGGACTTGAGACAGGAGGAAAGTCTAGTGGAGGAAGGTAAGTTGTTCCAAAGAATAGAAAAGTCCTGAAAGTGGGAGTGAGAGGAGGTGATAAGAAAGGAGGAAAAAAGAAGGTCATTAGCAGAACGGAAAGGGAAGGTGCAGGAGTATTTTGAGATGAGAGAAGATATAAGAAAGTGTATTATTGTTGAGGCTTACAGCATTTGCATTATTGCTAGCTTAATTAAAAAAAAATGTCCTGAACAGTGCTCCAGCCTTTTTAACCATTATTCATTATTATTATTATTATTATTATTATTACTAGGAACTAGCCCGTCACAAATGACGGGAATAAAATTGTTAGGCTGGAAATGCTGTTTGCCACCCAATGCAAGTCTCTCCCCTGTTCCTTTCCTTTCTTTTTTTTAAATATTTTTAAACTTTGCATGTTATATTCCATATGTATGAAAAACTTCAACAATAAATTGATTTAGTAGTTAATGTGTTTATTGTTATAACATGCAACTTGCATAGTTATATATTTAAACAACTCAGAAACCATATTATCATAACTTTGAAATATTTTTTACTGTAACTACACATCAATATTATAAGAGTGTTTAACTTTTGTTTGAAACAATATGTATACTGTAAAGCATTACATGTTTGTTTTTTACCACATGTGTAAATGTTTATATTGAATCCATAGGAAGGCAAACAGAAAAAACCCAAGTGAAGTTTTGCCAATTGTCTCTGCAATTATACATTAAAAGTGAAAAATCACTAAATACATACATTCAAACCATCCAATTGATAATTGGAATCAATGAAACCCAAAATAACTGGATAAACAAAGTCCAAATACATACATTAAAACTCATACGTAGATACAATGAAAGTACTAAAACTCATACGTAGATACAATGAAAGTACTAACTATATATATTCAATAAAACCAATAAGTATTACATTGTAGAAATATATTCTATGCTTTAAGATGGGTCTTAACATTTTATTTTATTTTTTGAGTGCTTTGTCAAGTTTTGTGACGGGCTGTTCCCTGTAAAAAAAAATGTTTAAGTTATTAGTGGTTCCTCTAAAAAGAGCCCAACAGATGAATAATGTTGTTTTTGGAATGTAACCACTGTACTGTGCCTTCCGTTTTTTGTTGTTGAAATAGTGGTCCTTTAAAAAGAGCCCAAGAGACATAAAATTTAGTCTTCGAGATATAACCACTCTATATTTCTGGGATCTGCGTGACTAAAAGTTGCACTTAACTTAATCCATGACATAGAAAGACTTGTTGAATTTCCATTAATGCTTTTAATTCAGCTATTGTGTTGTTATACCATTTCAAAAAGTCTTCATACATATGTATTTTAAATGTTTCCCACAAACCTAATGCATTTGGAACATTGCAAATATGCAAATTAATGCAAACTGTTCCCTCATTTGACATGGCATTTTACATAGAGCTTCTTCTTCTAGACATCTCTCCCATTCTGTGTCATCAGCAAGGATGTTTCTTTGTCGTGCAGCTAAAAGAAATGTGTCATAAACTGTGTCATTGACAGTTCTCAATTGTTCAAAACTTTGTGCACCTGGAACATTTAAAAGTAGTAAACGTACGCAGAAATGTTCAATGTCTCGTGGACTTACTGTGTACATTCTTGTAATAATTTTATCAGGACCCTTTTGTCTATGTTTCCATAAGCTATTTACAAAAACATAATGATATGGAATCTTATTGTATAAGTATTCCCTTGCCTCGATATCTTTGGAATTTAGGATAAACCAAGCATTAAGTATGGTTTGTCGATGTTCCTGTTGTGCCAGAGCATTTTCTTCATGGCCAGTATGAAAGTAAACTAATTGTCTTTGTGGCAAATGTACAGCTAATCAATATACTGCATGTGACTGATCATGCATTTCAAATTTTAGAAGCTGCCACATTGCTTCTGGCGCACTGACATGGCGAGCATCTACATGAGATGACAAGGTCACCATGCAGTAACTCATTGTCTTGTTCATTTGGCCCACTTTTCACAACCACAGTTGCAGCATCATATCCTTTTTAAAATATATTTGTAGACATATTTAATTGATTTAATAGAAGTACTAGTTTCCACATTTATGTGTGCATTATACTTCATTGAGAGATGTGGATTATATGGCACCACATACATGTTATCTAAAATTGTTTTACAAATTATTGCCTTTGGACCTTTTCATCTTCTAGACAATGGATATCCATCAAAATTTGCAAAAGTTTGATCTCTAAATTCTTTTGGAAAATCTTTTGTGCATTTGTTATTTTCCATAAACGGTGATTGTGGATTTAGCTCTCCACATTGGCCTTGAATCATATGATGTGTTAAAAGGTTATATAGTGTGGCATGTTTTGCGGATGTAGTAGTTCAGCAGTAATTACTGAATCCACTTCCTCTGCAGTATTCAATTTATAATTTTTGTCAAGTATTATAAGAATATGTGCATGTGGGAAGGCCTATTTTCTGGAATTCTATAGTATAAACATAAGCCAAACACTTTCCAAATCAAGTTACTGATGGTTATGTCATGTATTAAGGCTGATAATGTTTTTTTTGAAGACTCTAGCCACCAAGTCTGGTCTATCGGAAGCATTTTGTTCATGTTTGAAATTCTCAACAATTTCTGGCCATTGAGGATTACATGTAAGTGTAATACATAAATCTGGTTTGCCAAATTTAGTTACAATAGCCATAGCATCATTGCATCTTTCTCGCATATTGCAAGGAGATCCTTGAAAGGAAGATGGTAAAATGATGGCTCGGCCAGCTGCAAGATCTCGATTTTTAGCCGCTTCAGCAACATAATCCATGAGGCCACAATACTGTTCAAGACAAAGTTTATTTTGTTGATATTTGATGACATTTTAATTTTTGGCTTCTACTTGCAGGTATCAATCAATGATCCATTTTTTTGTCAGTTTTCTAGCACTTAAGATGTGATTAAATTCATCTCTAATGGCAGTTTGAGCCACTTTAAAGCATGGAAATATTAATTCTGACACGTTGTGTGAGAAATTGACTCTGCTGGGTTTTAAAGCCCTGAGATAGCTTGTGTTGATCTTCCTTCTGACTTTGATGCATTTGTGAGTTTGGCTATACATATTGATCGGAGACTTTCTGAAAGAAGATTGGAAAGACAGGGCTCTTTTAGACCAAGTGCTACTCCTATTTCCTATTCAAGAATTTCTACTCCTACCCCACAAAACCTACAGACTCTGAGCCAGAGGCTATGCAGGTAAATCTAATAAGAGGGCCATTATCCAATGAAGAAAAACAGTGGCGACACACTCACAATTTATGCCTGTATTGTGGTAGTGCAGGGCACTATGCCATAAATTGCCCTAGCAAAACCAAAAGAACAATAGCTATGGCTGCTGAGGGTGCACAGATTCGACACCAATCCCAGATTTCTGATCAACTGGATTCTGTCACACAACATCCTCATTTTGTGGTGCCTATCACGTTGCAATGTGGTGATCGTAAAATTTCAACTACAGCTATGATAGATTCTGGAGCAGGCGGAAACTTTATGGACATTAAATTTGCAACAGGAAATAGAATTCAGTCTATTCCTAATTCTTCACCTGTGTTAATGGAGACAGTAGACGGTTCTCCACTTACGTCAGGCACATGAGACTGTGCCCTTAAAGTTGACTCTGGAAGTGAATCACCATGAGGCTATATCTTTCCACCTAATTTCCTCAACACATTTCCCAGTGATTTTGGGGGTACCTTGGCTTGCTCTGCATAACCCACAGATTGATTGGAAGACCAGAACTTTGTCCTTTCCTTCAGAACACTGCTTAATGAATTGTCAACCCTCTAAGGCAACACCTGTTGCCACAACAATTAATGAAATGGTTGCTACAAACTTGACTAAGCTTCCTCTACAATATCGAGATTTTGCAGATGTCTGTGATAAGAAGAATGCTGATCAACTTCCACCCCACAGGCCTTATGATTGCCCAATAGAGCTGTTGCCTGGGGCTGCTATCCCATTTGGCCATATATATTCCCTTTCTAAGCCTGAATTCAAAGCTCTTCGTGAATACATACAAGAAAATCTTGCCAAAGGCTTTATTCGACCATCTACTTCTCCAGCAGGAGCTCCTATATTCTTTGTAGAAAAGAAAGATGGCAGCCTACGGCCATGCGTTGATTACAGGGACATTAATAACATCACTGTTAAAAAAGCGCTACCCCTTGCCTCTCATTCCTGAACTTTTGGAGAGACTTCGCTCAGCTAAAATATTTACGAAACTTGATCTTCGGGGGGCATATAATCTGGTTTGCATAAGACCAATTGTTGAATGGAAAACAGCTTTCAGTACCTGGTACTGGCATTACGAATATCTAGTAATGCCATTTGGGCTGTGTAATGCCCCTGCAACTTTCCAGCATCTTATCAATAATGTACTACGAGATCTCCTGGATCAGTTTGTTGTGGCATATTTGGATGATATCCTAATATTTTCTGATAATCTTGAAAACGACAGAAAACAGGCCCGTATAGTTCTGGAGCGCCTTCATACCCACCACCTATACATTAAACTGGAAAAATGTGAGTTTGATCAAACAGAAATTCAATTCTTGGGGTATGTAATAACTCCCAAAGGTTTAAGTATGGATGCAAGTAAAATTAAAGCTGTGCTGGACTGGCCCATCCCCAAGAATGAAAAAGATATTCAGAGATTTGTGGGGTTTGCCAATTTTTACAGGCGTTTCATTAAGAATTTATCTGCCATTATTACACCGATCACTGATGTTTGAGTGTTTACATCTGCCCCCGTCCTGGTACATCCTCAGCCGGAATTACCATTTATTGTGGAAGTTGATGCTTCTGATTCAGCTGTTGGTGCTATACTGTCTCAAAGGACTGGACCTAAGATGCTGTTACATCTGTGTGCCTTCTATTCCTGCTAGATGGTGCCAGCAGAAAGAAACTATGACATAGGGAATAAAGAACTGTTGGCTATAAAAGCTGCCTTCACTGAATGGAGACATCTCTTGGAGGGAGCCACCCATTCAATTACTGTCCTCACAGATCACAAAAATCTGGAATGTATTCGATCAGCTAAGAGACTGTCAGCCAGACAAGCACGCTGGTCCTTATTCTTCTCGAGGTTTAATTTTTTGATTACATACGTCCTGGCTCCAAGAATGGTAAGGCTAATGCCTTGTCTAGAATAGCTGACCCCCTCCATACTACCGTAACCAAGACCACCATCTTGCCGGAGGATATATTTATAGGAGTTACATTTCCTTCTGATCTGATGTCTCGCATTAAAAAGTGCTACACTGAAGACCCAGTTCTTCGTGATCCTCCTCGTGATCTCCATATGACAATGCTTAATGGGTTTTGGGTTTTTCAACAACGTCTGTTTGCTCCGGAGTCAGTGCGACTGGACCTTTTACGTCTCTACCATGACTCAAAACCAGCAGGCCATCCAGGAATCCTAAAGACACAAGAGCTACTCGCCCGATCCTTTTGGTGGGCCAAGTATTATGAGGATATTAAGAAGTATGTGTCCTCTTGTGATGTATGTGCCAGACATAAGACTCCTCGTTCATCCCCTGTTGGCTTGCTTCAGCCTCTTCCGATTCCTCATTGTCCCTGGGGATCTATATCCATGGACTTTATTGTGGAACTACCTCCCTCTAAGGAACACACTACCATTCTTGTTGTTGTGGGCAGGTTAACTAAGATGGGTCATTTCATACCAGCTCGTGGTCTCCCTTCAGCTAAACAGATGGCTGACCTGGTTATTCGGGAAATATTTCACTTGCATGGGGAGTGCAGTTTACAGGGGAGTGCAGTTTGCATCTCGTTTTTGGAAAAAAATTTGTTCTTATCTAGGTATTAATGTAAAACTGTCGTCCGCTTTTCATCCACAAAGTAATGGTTAGACTAAGCAAACCAACCAGACTTTGGAGCAATATTTGCGGTGCTATATTAGTTACCTGCAGGATGACTGGTTGGATTTTCTACCCACGGCGGAGTTTACCTATAACAATGCCCAACACTGCTCCACTTCTTTGAGCCCATTTTTTGCCAACTATGGTTACCATCCAACCTTTCTAGTGAGTCTCCCAATTACTACTTCCATTCCTGCAGTCACTGATCGGCTAACCACCTTACGAGATTCCCAAGACCTGTTGTAGGAGACTCTTTCTAAGGCTCAGTAATGTTACAAGAGAGCTGCTGATAGGCATAGAACGGAGGCCCCAGTTTATCATGTTGGTGACAAGGTTTGGCTGTCAACAAGGAATCTTAAGCTGAAGGTTCCTTCTCATAAATTGGGTCAGAGGTTCATGGGACCTTTTGAGATCATCGCTCAGATCAATGCTGTCACTTTTCGTTTGCAACTTCCAGATTCCATGAGAATACATCCAGTGTTTCACGTTGCACTGCTGAAACCTTTCCATGTCAACACTTTCCCTGGCCGAGCCCGGCCTGCCACGCCTCCAGTCCTCGGGGATGGTGAGGATGAATACGAGGTGGAGAAAATTCTGGACTCCAGGATCTTCCGCAACAAGCTTCAGTATCTGGTCCGCTGGAAAGGCTATTGTGAGGAGGAGAGTTTGTGGGAACCAGTGGACAATATTCACGCTCCTGATCTCCTTCGGTCCTTTGATGTGCAGTACCCTGCAAAACCGGGTAATAGGGCATCCAGAGGCTGCACCTATAGAGGTGGGGGTAATGTGAGGAATTGACTCTGCTGGGTTTTGAACCCTGGTCCCCAGGCTGCTGAGCCTCTTCCCTACCACTGCGCCAGCCTGCCTTTGTGAATTTCATTGAAATCTGATAACCTTGACTCTGCTAGCAATAGTATCAGTGCCTAAGTCTCTTCAGCTGTGCCTGGTCAGGTGTCTGGTCCTTGGCCTATATAAGGCACTTCCTGTCAATGTACCTTGCCAGATTATTGTGGTTCCCGTTCCCTTCAATAAAGCTTGTTCCTTTTTCACCTACAACTTGCTGAATTAGATTATTGCTGACCTAGGCTGCTGGTCTCCAAAACCTTGTGATTCCTATATCATTACACGTTGTTTAGTGTTTGGATAACTGTAAAGTATTAATTTGGGTTGCTATCCTGCCTCACCATTGGGGTACAAAATTGGATACTTCATTTGCGATAGTTGGGTCACTCATTAAACTTTGTAAGTATGTGGGGAATTCCCGACTTTGTGGAAGGTTTACCTTTCCCTTTTGACGGCAACTATTGAACTTACCATCTTTTGGTCTTTCCTTTTCAAAATGATAAGCCCCACAAAATTGAGAAAGCACATTCAACATATCACAATTTTGATGCTCTACATGTAGATCTGTAAATAATGAACAATCCTGGTAAGCAAGGTCAACTTTACAATGGATATCAACATTATTATCATTATCATATTTTCCCCATGTGGGTTAAACCATATTTTTAATTTTTCTATCTCTCTTACGCAACCTTTTTTGATCCTGGAGTATGTCTTTTGTTGTAAATCCAGTCACACTCTTCTTCCCGTACTCTTTGCTTAGACTCATCTGATTGTTGCTGTCTTCATCTTTTCAGATCATGTACAGAAGTTGTTGTGATTCCTTGCTGGTTTCAGGCTTCTCAGCCATTGAAATCTGTAATCTAAATGTTACATTTTTGTTTAGAACCTAAAGATTAGGATAATGACACAGGTTTTGGTTAGAAATATTTTTATGTAGCTTACCACTTCATTCCACTGTTGGGAATCCAGTTTGTCTTTTCTGGGCAATTCTTTCACACTGTTTGTTTGTGGGAGTCCGCAAGATTACAAAGTAAACTGTTTGGGCATCAGGAGGCTATGTTGGTAGGAAGTTCTGGGCACTGCTTTTTGACTATAGTTACATAGTAATTGAGGTTGAAAAAAATACTTTTAGTGCATCAATTTCAACCTTTTTAGATCTCCTCTGATCTGCAATATGCAGATTAATTGTTAATTGTGAATTAATCCAGAGGAAGGCAAACATAAAAAACACCAAGCAAAACTTTGCCAATTGTCTCAAAAGGGGAAAAAAATATAAAATGTCTACCTGACCCCAGATACTGGTAATTGGATTCCTCCCTGGATCAATATTCCCTCTAAGGATAGCCCTGAATGCCCTTTTTATTTAAAAATATACAAAATTATTTTTGCTCTGTGGGAAGGTGTTATGTATTGGGTTAAGGTGTGGGGTGCAAATCACATCTTTGGTGATGTTGTTTCACTGGTGGTGGCCATTTGGCTGCCAGGTGCCCAGTGGACTTGAGTGTGCACATGGCTTAAGTGTCCCCCCTTGGTGGGCTGGACTCAGTTCCTTTTATGGTTAGCAGGAAAAGTGATGCCTCTCTCCAGTCAGTCCCAAAGGCAGGTAATCCCATCAGCAAAGGAGCTAGTTCCTTAACCCTGTAAGTTGATCTTGTAAGCTATGATTGGTTTCGGATGTTGACAAAATTTAATAAAGTGGCTGTGGCATACACATTGCGTTTACATTTTTTTTGGCAGCCATTTCTTTTCTTGCTTTGGCGCTTTTCGATTGTGAAAAACCACCAAATATGCCTCAAATTAACTTGCAAAATCACTCACAGTCTCCCTGGCTCTCCACCTGTGCTGTGTGTGTAAGTTATTTCGAGGCATAAGTTTGTTTTTTCTGCAGACATTCCAGTTGCGTGGTTCGGGCGTTTTATGTGCATTGATTGTAAATTGTACGGGTCTTGCGATTCCTGTTGCATGCTTTGGCAGTTTCACATGTTTTGGTTCTAAGTCCTATTGGGCCTTCGGAGCTCATTGCAGCCTAAGTCTTGTGGCTCTCGCAGTTACGGCCCGTAATGCCTCGCTTCGTGAGGCTCGTGGTCGAATGCTCACCTCGCTTTGCGAGGCTCACAAAGCATGACCAATGGCCCGTATATACACAACTATTATAGGTGATTACTCTTTATAGCTATTTACTGACAAGTATTCCCCATTTCATATAATTAAAATTTGACTTTTCTCTGTTTGATTATCTTTTTAAATAGCTAAAGAAAAATTGAAGCCAATGAGAT
Source organism: Discoglossus pictus (assembly GCA_027410445.1). NCBI lineage: Eukaryota > Metazoa > Chordata > Amphibia > Anura > Alytidae > Discoglossus > Discoglossus pictus. The sequence continues at coordinate 347,758,292 of CM050164.1, read as the reverse complement.
AGTGTAGATGTGTTGTCTAACTGTATTCAGTCTGTGTTCAGTTCACCCTTATATCTTTGAATCCTTAATCAACATTTGGTTCTTAAAATTAGTCAAGTCAGAGTTTGAGTGGCAACTATTTCCTCAAGATCAATGTGTATTCCCATTAGAGCGATCTTCTTCTGTTGTCAGGCCCTTTTACTTTTCTTGTCTTATGATCAGTTGTTTTAATAAGGGTAGAAATGGTGATCTCTTTCATTTTGTAATTTTCAGTGATGACCAATTTCTGTATGTTCTTTAAAGTGTTGTTCTAAAGTCTATATTATTTCCTATTGCATCAATGTTTTATCTAACATTTTAGAGAAATCACTCATGCAATCATATATTAATATTTCTCTAGCATAGGAGATATGAGTAGCATATGGAGACATATGGATATGGGGCTAAGAGTGCATAGGAGTGTTCAAAACAGCATTCCCTTAAAATATATTGCAATAGAAATTTGAGATTGCTGTCAAACCAACGTCTATCCAGATGTGAAACTAGGAGTTCACACCTAAGCACAAAATAGTATTGATAGTATGTTTAAGGTAGAAAGCACAGCAGAGAGAATGTGTCACCTGCAAATTATCTCATATCTTCAGCAGAAAATATATTTGCACATCATCAGTGACTAAACAAGGGAAGGAATGAGTTGAGAAATGTGTGGGTATATGGAAGTATATGCTTCTGGTAGAGAGGGGTAAAATAGACTCTTCAATGAGTAGTTAGATTAATTATCGAGGAGCTGAGGGTTATTATTTACTTTCTGTGTCTTGAGAAAGTAAATCCACTGCACTCCCATTTCCTCAAGGATAATAGTTCACATCCTTAGCCTTACTTACAGAGCTCTCAACAATGCACTTCACTACATCTCAACTTTGCCTAAGGTTTGCCCCTTTCATCCTTCATCATAACTTTTCATCACAGTTAAGAATACCTTCACATGTGATGAATATAGAGATCTTATAGACTGAAGTGCTGTAAGTCACTTAAGGTAGAAAAATACAGATGAAAATTGATAGAAGGCTAGCACAAAACCACACAAATCAGCAGCCCATGGTGAGAACAGCAGGAGTCAGAATGCCAAAGCTTGAATACACAGGATACAGGTTATAGCTGAAAGATATAGTAGGAGTAGGAGTGAAAGCTAGAAGCTTTGGGAGTCAGACTGAGTGAAATCTGGAAGCTATAACAAGAGTCTGAGTGAAAACCATATGCTGTAGGAGTCAGACTGAGTGAAGGCTGCAAGCTGTAGCAGGAGTTAGGAGACACAAGAGTCTTTGACACTAGACAGCCACATATCAGGGAAGACCTGCAGCAGCTATCTCCAAATAGCTGGAATGATAATTAGGCCAAAAAAAAACAAGCAGTTACAGAAATGAGTGTTGTCTCTTTAAATTGTACACTAGCATGCATGCACTTGCATAGGGAGTACCAGAGCTCAGACACTTGTAGGTGGAAATAGGGATGTTAGAGGGACCCCTGCCACCTTATCCTTTAGTTACCTAAAGACTTCTCAAAACCAGCTCTAAATCTTTAGAATTTTCCACCTTGTTTTATATTGTTTTTATTAGTCCTCAAATGTTCAAAAGTTATTTTAAAAACCCAACCCACTTACCTCCTTAACTCGACAACTTCATGTAAGGTTATCATTTTTGATGTACATACTTCTCTTTCATCACACTAAGAACATTGATACATGTATCAGTCATCTTATAACATGAAAAATGTACTATTATATACATAGAGCACAGTCATAAATGTATCCAACTGTGCATTAATATCATGGGTTTGTTTTGAGCCAATTCCAATAGGACAAGAGTCTGAGTGGCAAAATTGGAAAAATCTAAAGGGTAAAAGGTCATGCTGTATATAAATAATGATGTATAGCATCTACTTGAGTGACATGTGGTCACTACACCACAGTAACAATAATCAGAGGAATAGAAATCTCCTCATTCCTCACTCCATATAAAAGAAGCAATCATTAATGTGCATAACACTTACACTGTGCCTACATCTGCTCAATTATACAGTTGCATTAAGTTGTGGATTATTTAATCCAATTCAATCACACACATAAAGTTTGTATCAAAATATGAAAAAAATACAAAATAGTCAAAAAAGATGGTTATAACCTAAAACAAAGTAAGAGGAGGAAAACAACAGGCTTGATTATCTTAACATTTGGACCAGTAGGTTCTCACTGATGAGTATTTATAAGAGGGTAAATAGTAGATGCCGACCCTCTTCTCCTAAGACAAGGAGGTGTAGTAAGGGGAGGTATGGACTCCAAGGGTGGCATTTTAACAGCTGCTGAAGGAGGCATGGAGAGAGATGAGGATGGACCAGGCTGCAGACCATCTGGGAAGGGCACCAGGTGGCTAATACTGGCTAATACTGTGATGGCAGAGTGTGCAGTGCTATTTCAATGTCCACATGAGTGAGCACACTCTGATTTTGCATTGCCTTAAACATACTGTTCATGTACCATTCAATTCTGAGGTTGTGTTTCCTCACCTCCCTATGCAGCTTCCTGTTTTCTGTGACCCATTGTGGCAAGTGGGAGGACAATGTGGTCTGGTGGCTAGCCATCCTGGTCAATAGAGTCAACATTGCTTCCCTCTGCATGTAGAGCATCATGTCCTCAAATGTTGTTTCCATGGGTCTCTAAGGGACTGAAGTCTGTCTGCTGCTGATCCAGACAAATCTATCGGAGGAGGGGTGGTAGTGGTGGCAAGGTGGGGAGGTGCTGAGGAGCTGTCATGATTTGTGGAGGTGGACCTGGGCCCAGGTGGTGATGGTGGTGGGAGGAGTTGAAGGATGAGGTGGGGGAAGAGGTGTAGGAGAAGGGGGTAGCAATGACAAGTAGTTGGTTCAGAAGGAGGGCTCAGGTGGTGAGTCAATCTGGGTTTGGAGTGGAGGTGTCCAGTGGGTTCATATGTCACTGTTGTATCTGAAAGGTCAGCACACTGCATACATCACACTTACTTCCTCCTCATATCCAGTGCCCTCAGATCCTCTCTATGGTTCCTCTTCTTCCTCTTGCCATGGATCCTCATGGGGAGCGGCATAGTCTGGTTCTTCCTCCAATAGCTCAACTGTCACAGACGCGACCTCCTGTGGCTCAGTAGAGGACCTGGACATCTTAGGTACTAAGAGGAAGGAAACAATATTGCATAAGTTAATAACAGTGTCTGTTCCTGTATATCTGACATCATGATGAATGAAACAAGAATGCTTCAATCATTCTCATTATGTGGAGGTATTATCTAACACAGATGACCATTGCTTTGTATGATGAGCTTGTTTAGTTAAGGCTCATATCAATATAATATTCTTGCTGGGGTCAGCACTCTGAGACATTGTCCCTAATGGTTTAGTACATTAAACCGTGCATGCAGTCCTACAGAGCTGTATCGGCATATGCTTCAGTTGGCACACCCACAACTCTCTATTGGTGTTTACTCACTCTAAATATATTTATTAGTTGATACTCATAGTTAAGTGTTACCTGTAAGTATTGGACATGCATTTGAATGTACCCACAAATTAGAGTGATATGTAAGCTTCCTTGATTTGACTAGGTATTGCTTATATATACACCCCTAGTCAAATCCTCTGAGTTTGCATATTCCTTTCATTGGTGAGAAGCAATTACTGTATATTTGTGTTAACTATGTGTGTGGTGTACATGTGTGGGTATGTGATATTATTATGGTGTATATGACATTCCCCTTACAATGTTATGGCATCAATCAAGTTCCAAGCCTGGGAGTCCTACAGCTGTAGCTGATGCTATCCCATAATCTCAAAGATCATCTACCACTCATAATAGCTGATGCTAACTTATGGGCTCTCACTGCCTCCTCTGCTATCTTCTTTTTCACCTTTGTCGGCTGTTACCAAATCCCAGGTCTGATACTGCTGCTGCAACCTTAGTTCAAGTCTGGGCACTCTAGCCAGGCCTAAATTCACTTCCCCTTGTAAGATACTGGAGCGGGCACGGAACTCACGGAGGAGGACCATCGTCTCCTCATTGGTATAATTAGGGGCTCTGTGTCTAGCCTCACACCTTTATTACCCTTTCCGGTCAATTAACTTTCTGTTTGCCATTATCTAATGGTTCTTATGGTTGTATCTGTAAATTAGTAATTTGTGTTGAATGGTGTAATTTTGTAAGCTTTCCATAATTTTACACCTAGTATTTTATGGACAAGACATAGGTTTATGTATTTCGGCTAAGTTATGTAAAGTTGTTAGTGAACTAAATTGAATGCAAGCTTTTTTACTGAAAAAAGCTCCCACAGTAAAAAAATTATATTTTTGTAAATTATGGATATCGAATTGAATGAGGCCCTATATTGGTTGGTCTGATCAGGTCTGGCTGAGTGTAGCATACCATCCTGCAGCTGTATCATTGTGAATCATTTCCTCTGATATGTATTTAAATCCAATTATCCAGAAGCTATATATTTGAATCAGTTCAATAAATATGAAATATGATGGCTAATGATTTTATTTTATCTTATAAATGAATATACTACTTTTCTTTGTAAATATTCCAACAGTTCTAACAAATCAGCTAACATGCTATACTGTTATGACTTTGTGGCTTGACAAAACATGGAGAGCTCTTCAAAGCAAAGGCTTCCTTCTAACTGAATCAATTGATAATGTTTACATAGTATTAATATTAGCAGCATTCACTCTTTCAATAAGTAGCATTATATATATATATTTTTTACACTGAATATTGAACTGATTTAAATTTACATAAGACATCATATTTATTTTACTTGAAAAAAGTAAATACAAGAAACATAACTTCTCATACATAGTAAGTTTCAGGGCGACCAATGAGGTTAGAAGTTATAGCATGTTATTATTCTTTTTTAAGGAACTACACAGCAATATTTTGTAGTAAATTAGTAAAATATACCAACTTGCAGCCTTATTAAATTGTGATTTGGCCAATTAAATAGGGCTCTATATAAACCCACAGCATAGTTTTTAGTTAGTGAACTTCTATCCAAAAGCAAGGTCTTCACTAACTAAAAACTTTTGTGAAAAAAATATGCTATGTGCTTATATAGAGCCTTATTCAATTGGCCAAATAAGGCTGCTAATGCTTAAAATTATAAAATAAAGTGGCTTTTATAAAAAATACAAATAGATACAGATGGATAAATCATTATTATTGGTAGTAGTTGTAGTAAGTAGTAGTATTACTCTTTTTTTATAAATAATTTTCCATAGCTCAATTTACAAAGTAAAATAAAGTACAGTGTGTCCGATTATCAAATAAAAAGTACATGGACAGTTAAATACAAATGTGTTACTACTGGCTGAAGAGACAGTTTGGTGCAGCAGAAATTAGTTCTCTACTCTAAAGAGCTTGCAATCTAGAAGGTAAAATTGGATGAGACAGGAGGTTGACAGGTGCAAGGGGGAATTGATTAAGGCTGATGCAAGTGAAGGTGGCTGTGTGTTTTATTGTAGATTGTGTGTTTTGTTGAGTATGCAGTTGTGCATGTTAAAGATTAGCAGAGTGAAGAAGACAATTGTGGGAGTATTATGAAACAAGGACAGAGATATAAGATGTGTGCACTTTTGTTAAGGTAGCTATATTAAATTAGATAGATAGATAGATAGATAGATAGATGGATCTTTGAATATCTAGTATTATACTTTTTTTGTAGTAAACTTAGACATATCGACCCAGGGCTAAATTTTAAAGATTTATTTTCATTGATTTAAAATCCTTACCTCTCATTTCCCTCAGAAAATTGGAATAATGTTACTGTTATGTTAAAGTTACACACATTATCATACTTTGCTAATTACTTTTGATCATATTGCATTCCATTTATTGTACAGTAAATGATTCAGTGTTAAACTTTCCTTATGCCATTTTGCACCTCAATAAAGAGATATTTATTAAGGAAAAAAACATATTTTTGTCTTCATTAAATAAAATAAGAAACATATTAAGTATATACATAGAAATGCTGATAAAATATCCAAACAAATGGAAACTGCTTCCTCGACCTTTAGAAAATCACATACAGTGTTGCTAGTAGATATTGGAAACAACAGGATTATTACAATGAATTGATATGCTGTACAACAAGATAATGTACCATCTAATTCTAAACATCTAATTATATACACAAATCATCAGGGAATGCATGCTGTTTTTCATATCTGTCATATTCTGTTAAATCTATACAAGCCTGGGGGCACCATGGTGTTCATTTTTTATAACATATCTCTCTAGAAACATGTTCTGGTTTTCATATTGTTTCAATGATAAAAAATAATTCTACAATGCAATAATTATAAAAAAAAGTCAGTATTATTTATAACATTAAACACAACCACAAAACTAAGCCCACAAACTCAATTGCAGACAGCCGAATGTCTGCAAGTGTGTTGCAGGCTTCCATTTGTCTCCGATTCGATGCTATCCAATTGCTCAAGCCCGCAAGTTATGGGCACAAATCCAAAACCGTAAAACATGCACGTGTTCGGATCAGTTCAGGGCGGGAACATGATCAATTCAGTAAGCCTGTAACTGCCCATTTCGAATCAGCGTTTAACCATTGCCATTTCTCAGCCCCCTCACCACCCTTGCCTGCCCTGACATCACCACTTCACAGTACAACATGACTGTAACCTCCACCCTTTACACTCTTGCCCCCATAACACGCTCATACACTGCCTATGGAGGAAATCTTGCACTTCAGCAGACTTTCTTCACCACAAGTTTATCTTGCGCTCCTACAACTCTGCCCTCAATCTTGCCAAAACAACACTATTTCTCCTCACTCATATCAAACCTGTCCTAAAACACCAAACATTATTCCACACCCTCCTTTGACCACCCCCACCTCCTGCCCCTTCTTGTCTCACTGCTGATGTATTTGCCAGCCACTTTAAAAATAAAATGTAAACCATCCAAAACAAACTCTGCTCCCAGTGTGTCCCTAACTCATCCTCCTCTCAACAAACTGACAACACCCAGCCCTTCCCCAATGTTTCCTCCACTATGGCCTCCTTTGTCCCTGTAACAGAGGACGAAGTATCTACTTTATTATCAACCTCTCACCTTACTACTTGTCCACATGATCCTATTCCATTACAGCTAATCCCTCTCCTCTCTCTCACACTTATCCTAGCTTTCACACACCTATTCAACCCCTCCCTAAAAACTGGCAAGTTTCTGGCCTCATTAAAACACACCATAATTACACCCATTCTTAAGAAGCCCTCATCTGATCCAGCTTCTGCCTCCATCAATCGCCCAATCTCGCTTCTTTCCCTGGCTTCAAAACTGCTTGGGCTGCTTGTCTACAATTGCCTCACCCAATTTATTTCCTCCAATTCCCTTCTTGACCCTTTCCAATCTGACTTCAGGGTAAAACACTCTTCAAAAACAGCCCTCACAAAAGTCACCAATGACTGGCTAACCACCAACTCAAAGGGTCTATACAGTTGACCACCCTCTTCTAATACAAACTCTCTGCTCTCTCATGGTTCACATCCTACCTAGAATACCATACATTTAGAGTCTCCTTCTCTGATACCTCTTCTTCACCTCTCTCTCTGTCTGTTGGGGTTCCCCAAGGTTGAGCCCTAAGCCCCCTCCTCTTCTCCATCTATCCATACTCCCTTGGTAGCCTAATAAAATCCTTTGGATTTCAGTATCATGTCTATGCAGATGACACTCAAATCTACGTCTCTGCTCCAGATCTATCCCCTTCTCTTTTAGCTCAAGTTTCCAACTGCCTCTATAGCATATCCTCCTGGATGTCTATCCGTCATCTCAAACTCAGCATGTCAAAGACTGAACTCCTTATCTTTACACCGTCTACTACAGCTTTCACTCCTCAAATAACTCTCACTGTTGACAATGGCATCATCACTCCCACCACCAAGGCCCATTGTCTTGGGGTTCTACTGAACCCGTCCTTTCTCTTTTATTTCTCACATAAATCAATAACAAAAATCTCCCAAATTTGCCACTATCTTACCAAAGACACAGCTAAAATTCTAATACACGCTCTCATCATATCTCAACTAGATTACTGCAATTCGTGCCTCAGAGGCCTCCCCATCTCTCATCTGGTTCCCCTCCAATACATAATGAACGCCTCTGCTAGACTCACCTTCCATACTAAATGCCCAGTACCTGCAGCTCCTCTCTGCCAGTCACTCAGCTGGCTTCCCATAGCCTCCAGAATCAAATTTAAAATCATGACCTAACATATAAATCCCTCAATAACAGTGCACACCTTATATCTCTGCTCTTGTTTTAAAATACTCTCCCAACAGCCCTCTTCACTCTGCTAACGACTTTCTTCTTTCCTCCTCTCTTATCACCACCTCTCACTCCCTCCTACAAGACTTTTCCCATGCTGCCCCTACTATATGGAACACCTTGCCCTGCTCCATTAGACTATCTTCCTGTCTTAAAACCTTTTAAAAAATCACTAAAAACACATTTGTTTAAAAAAAGCTTACCATCTTCAGTCTTAATAAGCACAATTGCACACTCCACCGCTTAATAACACCTACACCCACAATCTACAGTATAACATACAGACACCTCCACCTGACTATACAAATTGCCTTCACACTACCATCTTGCATATATCACCCTTTCTTATCACACCCAAACCCTTTAGATGGTAAGTTTGTGACTTTTCAATCATGTGTCCGTGCTTTGGAAACAAACACTATGTACATTTGATTCTAAGCTCAAAAACAGGGCCCTTCATTCTTTGTAATGTGTTATTTCTTTTTTGCCATGTACCTAACCCCTGTATAGCACAACGGAATTTGTTGGCGCGTTACAAAGATAATGATAACAATAGAAGATACAAGTGTAATTTGCGCAAATTCACAGTGAGGAGGAGGATGATGCAAAAAGCAAAACATTCTCTAAAGATCACAGATGGACACCTGTAGGAGACTGATGAATCTTGGGGTCAGCAAGTATCCAAAACAATTAGATGCAATCTCCATGCCAATAAATGATTTTGAAGGCTCGTCAAACAACAATCCTAAGCACCTGGAGTTCCCTAAACATCATTGGATCATTGATTGAAAATTTGTTCTATAGCCTGACAAGACAATAATACAGCTTTTTGGCAATATACATCAGAGGTGAGTTTGGCATAAAAAGGGCTAAGGTCATGCAGAAAATAACCTAATCCACTGTGAAGTATGGTGGTGGATTTGTGATGTTTGTGGCTCTGTTTTTCTCTCACATTTTCAGTGTAAGATGAAAATGATAGGCAACAAATATAAGCACTACAGACTATTTTCGAACTACTTCATAGTTTTACTATATTTTTTATCCATATTTACCAAGAATGCCAATAATTCTGTATATATATATATATATATATATATATATATATATATATATATATAACTAGACTAAATCTTAAGAAGCATTTTTTATGTGCATTTTATTGTGCTATATAAGCAGATATCTTTTGTGTATTTCCTATATTTATGTGTTACTAATTGGCTTTGGCTTTCTAAGAGAAATGGAAATGTCTTAGAATTCATTATCATCATAAGTAGCTAAATATTGGGTTACAGATTAACCTGTGTCACCGCTCCCTGCTGTTACACTAAGGACATTATAAATCCTTTCACAGTTTAAAAAAAAAGAAGTCTTTTTAGCAATGTCAAACTGTCACAGCATTGCTGTCATGTGTAAGGAGCTGCATGGTCACACTAGTTTTACAATTATCCATGCTTTATTACAGAGCAAGAAGGATTGTTGGTGAATTAGGATCTCCAGTGTCAGTTTTTCACCAGGGACCCTGATACATCTGACCTGCAGCAAAATAGTTCTAATATAAAACAGCACAATTGCAAATAGGGGGAACCTGAATATTTTTTTGCACACAGAATAAAAGGATATTGAAAAATCTACTGGAAAACAATTTATTCATAATCATGTACTTGAAAAAATACAATCATCAGGTTTATTTTGCAACCTAGCTAATAAATGTGTTATGTTAATGGAATTCTTACAAAAGTACAATGTATTCTTCTTATTTTAATTATTATTATTATTGTTATTATAATTTTTTAATTAGAAATAGTCATCTTTTTATAAAAATTGTTTAGCTGCACTATTGTATGTATGAAGTATAGTGAAACATAATAATACAGATTTAAGTATATTCATAAAAGCAAAATTGAACTGGAAGCTGAATTCTAAATAAGATGGTTAGATAGTTGAAACAAATAGGGTGGGGCAGGTGCACAGTAAATATTAGTCAGTCAACTGGCTAGTAATTGTATATTGTAGTTCAACAAAATAGTTTTTGTAAGGAATTTGATATTTAAACGTTAAACGATCATCAAATCTATCCTGTTATGGTTATGGCACCAGTGACAGCAGCAGTTGAAGCAAAGAGCTGCTAGATGGCGCTGCCAATATTTTACATTGTTGCCGATATTTGAGAGAAGTTCTAACTTGAGAATGTTACCCTAACCCTTAAACTAACCCTAATGATAACCCTTACCCAAACCCAAAACCCTAACCCCCACCATAACCCTCACAATAATACTAGCGGTTGGTCGCTGCACTGCATCGGCAGACTGGTGCCATAACCATAACAGGATAGGACTGCACCATTTTAGTCATTTTATAACAGGTTCTTTAAATAATATTTAGGAAAGGCTTTAAAAGAAAGAAGGTGACGAGAATCTGGGTTTATAAAACCTTAAAGAATTACTATCAAAATGTAAATGAAGGCAGCTAACGTGAAAATTCTGTTCTAGTGTACATGAGTAATACACCGGTGCACACGATGAATATCCAAAAATAGAATTATAAAGAAAATGTCAGAGAAATATCCTTAAAATAGTGCACTCACGAACAGACTCAAGCACTAGGTGAGTGGATAAAACATAACCTTTAATAAAGCATATAAAAAGGAATACTTTATCCCCAAAACACTTAAAATATAATAGTTTTGCAAGGGAACATGGGATATAATAGTCACATAATAACCTCTTCAAAATGATGTTACAAAAAGTAACCATGTGGAGACTCAAATCTCCTGGTATATAGAGATGAATATCATAATATCATGTAGAGAAAACACCTTATCATACATGAATAATACTTTGCACATAGACAAGTAACGGAAGTAGCTGGCAATAGGATAGTCAATATATTGTATAAAAGAGAGTCAGTGCTCTATCTTGTCTGTAGTTATTCTCAGCAGACAAAAACATCACACACAGCACGGGGGAACAGACAGGACGGGGTGGAAAGCAAATTTAAGCCAATTTCAACACACAAAAATCGCCTAAGCAAGAAAAAATGGCCGCCCAAAAAAACGAAAACGAAGCTACACTATCCCAACCACGCAAAACACTGCCAGACGCATAGTACTTTAACACAGGAAAGAATGAAATACAAAATACACTATTACAAATTACTGAAAATGCTTTCGAGACGCGTAAGACATTAATAACATTACGAATCTACAATGGCGCTTTACACAACTACACCAACGGATTTCTCTCGTGCACACAAACAATTTAGAATGCACAGCTAGAACATTCATTACACTTTATCATCAGAGTAGTGATGTCCCGAACAGTTCGCCGGCGGCCTATTCACGGCGATTTTGGCATGTTCGCGTTCGCAGTGAACGACGAACACATGCGCTTTTGGGTTCGCCCCCTATTCTTTATCATTGAGGAAACTTTGACCCTGCACCTCACAGTCAGCAGACACATTCCAGCCAATCAGCAGCATACACTCCCTTCCAGAGCCTTCCATCTGAAGGACAGCAACCCAAAAAGACTATTTTAGGGCTAGAACATCATTTATTTTATTTTATAATTATTTTCTGTGTAATCTAATTGCATATGCCTGCCTGCCAGCGTGTGTGTGTGACAGGCTAACACCTAACAGCTTATATTGTGCTCCGTGACATAAAACAACACTTTTTTGACTGTAATAGATTGAATAGCAATTGCCGGCCTACAGGCGTGTGTGTGAAGCCTATTGCATCTACACTGCCAACTTTTGCCAGTGCACAGTGATACGTCATATCTGGTGCAACCGTAGTGTACAGTGACATATAACAACACTTTTTTTACTGTAATAGATTGAATTGCAATTGCCTGCCTACAGGCGTGTGTGTGAAGCCTATTGCATCTACTGTGCCAACTTTTGCCAGTGCACAGTGATACGTCATATCTGGTGCCACCGTAGTGTACAGTGACATAAAACAACACTTTTTTGACTGTAATAGATTGAATAGCAATTGCCGGCCTACAGGCGTGTGTGTGAAGCCTATTGCATCTACTCTGCCAACTTTTTTCAGTGCACAGTGATACGTCATATCTGGTGCAACCGTAGTGTACGGTGACATAAAACAACACTTTTTTGACTGTAATAGATTGAATAGCAATTGCCTGCCTACAGGCGTGTGTGTGAAGCCTACTGCATCTACTCTGCCAACTTTTGCCAGTGCACAGTGATACGTCATATCTGGTGCAACTGTAGTGTACAGTGACATAAAACAACACTTTTTTGACTGTAATCAATTGAATATCAGTTGCCTGCCTACAGGCGTGTGTGTGAGGCCTACAGCGCCTACTCTGCCAACTTTTGCCAGTGCACAGTGACACTCATATCTGGTGGCACCTTAGATTGCACGCGCAGTGCCCCAAATTTGAAGTGGGAGGACCGACCAAGCATCTTTTTCCATCTCCCGCTTCCAAAAATCCATGCCATATACACATCCCCTGATAGTGGACGTAACAGGGATTAAACCGATAGTACTACTTAACAGTACACACCTTTTAATAACGCAGACAGAGGCAACGCGTATAATCTTCAATGCTGTGCAGTGGAAGCCCCCAGACTCTGACCTGTGTATAATATTCCATGCTGTGCAGTGGAAGCCCCCAGACTCTGACCTGTGTATAATATTCCATGCTGGGCAGTGAAAGCCCCCAGACTCTGACCTGTGTATAATCTTCCATGCTGGGCAGTGGAAGCCCCCAGACTCTGACCTGTGTATAATATTCCATGCTGGGCAGTGGAAACCCCCAGACTCTGACCTGTGTATAATATTCCATGCTGGGCAGTGGAAGCCCCCAAACTCTGACCTGTCTATAATATTCCATGCTGTGCAGTGGAAGCCCCCGGACTCTGACCTGTGTATGATCTTCCATGCTGGGCAGTGGAAGCCCCCAGACTCTGGGAGTCTGAAGAAGAGGAGTCAGAGGAGGAAGGTGGCTTTGAGGAGGTGGAAGACCAAACTCAGCAGGCGTCCCAGGGGGCTTGTTGTCACCTTTCGGGGACCCTTGGTGGCTGGGTGGAGGAAGAGACCTTTAATGACATCAGTGAGGACAAGGAACGGGACATGGCTAGCTTGGTATCCAACCTTGTGCAGATGGGGACTTTGCGGTTGTGCAAAGGGACTGTTTGCGGTTGTTTGCGGTGCATTAAACGGGGAGATTGGTCTGTTACTGTGAAGCGGGTGTAACCCTTACACTACCTGATCGATACAACATCATACCTGATGTTTTAAAGCATGTTATTCCAAACAATTTAGGAATGTTAGGTGATTTATGCCCTTTATGGCTTAAAACCAGACTCTGTATCAACTATTTAATTTTCCGCGGGAGTTTTGCCATGGATCCCCCTCCGGCATGCCACAGTCCAGGTGTTAGTCCCCTTGAAACAACTTTCCCATCACTATTGTGGCCAGAAAGAGTCCCTGTGGGTTTTGAAATTCGCCTGCCCATTGAAGTCTATGACGGCTCGCCGATGTTTGCCCGTTCGCGAACATTTGATGAAGTTTGCGTTCGCTGTTCGCGAACCCAAAATTTGATGTCCGCGACATCACTATATCAGAGCACCAACACTCACTGTACATTGTATGGTACATGAAAAAATAAACAGATTGTTAGTTCTTCAGGCTATTGGTTGCTGGATATATTCATTACAAATAGGTAAAGTATATTAATTTAGTCAAGAAATAATTAATTCATTATTGATTAAGTAAAAATACATAAATATATATCTCCCTTTATAATGAGTGACAAAGGCGCTCAATAGAGCAGAAATAGAAGAGACAAGAGGCTCGCCATTAGCACTGAAGGTCCTCACAGCACAAAAAGGTTTACATTGTGTGTCAAACAGCATTCCCATGGCTACAAATTTTATTGCCCCGTCATTTTTTACGGGCAAGTCGCTAGAATAATTATATTTAACATTGAATCCTTAAACCCAGATAAAACCTCAAGCATACATAAAATTAATCTCAGTGAGCGAATTGAAATCCTTAAAGGGCTAGTGCATGGACTGGTTTTCGACTAATCCTATCTAGTCCCTAAACCACCAAATGAGTTAAGAGGGTTCCTGAAGGTCTTCAATGAGGGTGTTAGTTTATTGGATCCCTAGAGCCCACTAAACTCGTAAGGCTAAGTTTTTATATGTGTATTTTATTTACTTTATATTAATCTTATCAAAATATGTCCACCCCATGGTAAAGGGGTAGGTTAGATGGGATTTTCCTTTTAATAGGCTGAGCCCTATCACTTATTCAATTGTTAAACTCTTTATTTACACATTGTGGCGCTTATTTTAATATGGTGTTCTAGTAGTAAATAGGGTGATGTCTCTCATCTTAGTAACTTCTCCCCACTGTTTGTTCAGATTTTAACTGGAAAGGACTTTCAACTCCAGGAGGTTTCAGGATGGATTCATATTAGGCCTGTCTTCCAGACACATCAGATATAAAAGATATTTAACCTTTGGCTCATGATGACTTTCAACTTTAGAAGACTTTGGCCTTTATTCAATAGTAAGCCCACAGTTTCCTTCATACTGGCTGTAAGTCTGTGGGCTTTAAATTTGCAACAGTTACAGAGCGATTCAATTGAACAAACCCTCAGCTATGTGGCCGAAAGCCTAAACCGTAAACCATACAACCGATAAGTAGCATTTCAGAGCATGATCATGATCAATTAAGCAACGCTGTAACTACTGATTTAGAAACAGGCAATAGTAAATGAGACCATCATCATGACGTAAGTAAAACATGAAGGTTAAACATCAATCAATTAGGGTTTAGAAGTCTGATATGCAATCAGCCTCGCAATCCGACAATGCACAAAATAATAAAAATGAATGACGATATAGTTCTAGTCCATGTGGGTGGCCTGATATGTAATAATTCCTTGATTACCGCGATTGATATAACCGGGAAATAACACTTAAAAAAAAAAAAATTTGATTGCAGATTTGAGAGCTTGAGACTGTTGTGCAATTAATTATCATGCCTTTTATCCCTTTCCCCATCTTCTAAAGTGCGGTATTTATTTTTTATTTGCATTTACAGTGCTAAGAATAGGTGTTTAACCCCATTGCGAGTCCTATCTGGTACTCATAGGATTTTCTTCTACATTTGCCATTTACAGGTGTAAAAACAATTGCGGGCTTGAGAAATTGAAGTAATTGAATAGCGAATTTGTGATTGTAACATTTATGGGCTTGAAAGATCAAAGGCTTAGATGGGTTGGAGTTACAATTTTGACAACCGCAGAGCAAAATATTTTATGGGCTCCATTACGGGCTCTTGTAACTACAATTTTATGACCTATGGGGGCTGCATGAATTCTCTTCTTAGGACATGTAGCTGTCATTGAGTCAATAACTTAATGATAGGAGGTTACTTATATGCATAACAGGGGAAAGCTGTATGAGGTTGAGTTGATGGTAGTTTCACAGTTTTACATTTGAGAGTCCTATTAAGAAAAACACCTCTTCTGTCCACCTATGACACATGATATATCATGTTGTTTGTTTCAAATTTCAATATATATTTGCTTTTGTGCGGGTGAGTTGATAACAACACAATTTTAGGAGCAGACTTTATATAGTGCAGAGAGCTCAATATAAAACAATGCATGCAGAAAGCAAAATTCAGTGTACTTCTGCTAAACAGTTCTAGGTAGGTAAAATGAGAGTGATAGAAACATTTTAAAAGTTGTTCACCTGGATTATACATTAAACCCCATTGACATGTGCTTGCCAATTTCTGTTGTTAAAGCAGAGAATTATTATACTGTTCCATGGAAAAAGTACTTACTATATATTTTGGTAAATGCTGAATATTAAATCACCACTTAAATTATACTAATCTGAATACTAATTTATGGTATATATTTGTGTTGTTCCTGTTATGTTTAAATGCTTGCTGCAATATTAAATGCAATGACGTACTGCTAATTTATATTTCAACAATAATTAGATTTAAAATTTGGCCAGCCCTGTTTTCTCTAACCCATCTGGTGTGAAGGCACTGGATAATTCCAGTGTATTCCTGGAGGGTAACAAACCAGTCAAAACAAGATATTAACAATCTAGATGGGTCACACAGATACATATACAATGCATTATAGCCCCAAAACATCGTTCTGACCTGTAATAAGTCCCAACTAGAGCCTGTGATGCCCCGATAACCTAACAGTCTGGGCTCTGGGGCTCTGGAGCCCTGGAACTATCTGATCAAAACCTGTAGGCCACATTTTACCATAATCATTACATCAACCACATTTCAAACAATAACAGCAAATAAATTCACAAATGTCCACCTGTCCAGGGTGTTGTGACAAGACATAACACATGAATCAGTTATATAATGGATATTTAAATTCATAATTAAAAGTACAATATTTTGTGAAACAGAAGTAATAATTGTTCCCAAATATTAAGTTAATGAAAGTTATTATTTTTATAAGACATATGCTATTGTTCATCATGGGTCACATTATACCTACAGAGCCCCCCTAACTATGATACAAATGTGAAGATAAAATTAAAATTATGTAAAACAATTACCTTGATGAAACTGGGACAGTAATAATGTCAACATCATTAGTGGGAAGTAGTAGGCTTATATTCATGATATATAGTGTGCTTAATCAACTCAGATAAGTCCCATTGAAATATTACAGGTAACATTGCATAATTTTTACTAATTTAATAGACGAATGATTCAAATCTTCTATGCTTAGAATTTATAGACTGTAACTGCAAATAACCTTTTGTGAGACTATAGTTCAGGCTCTCTTATAAAAGGTAGAGAAAACTTAACAGCTGCTTAACTGCATTATTTGTTTTAGTAGTTTTTCTTTTATTTTATATGTGAAACACAGAACTTTATACTGATTATTATTATTATTTATTTATTTAAAAGCTAATCAGTTGCATTGTAAACAATCATTTTAAGCAAATGTCTGAAAAATAATTACAGTATAAACAGCAAAAAAAAAAAAAGGGCAAATGTGATTTGAATCTCTTATCAATAACAAATAAAAAATAAAACATTTTATACTCTAACAAGAATCAAATGTATGTATATATATATATATATATATATATATATATATATATATATATATATATATATATGAAAGAGAGTAAAGGGAGGGAAAGAGGCAGAAAAACCTTGTGCAAGTAAATACTAAACTAAATAAATACATAGAATGCAAGTAGAAATGCAAACTCACATGTCCTAGCCTCATGGTATGAGGTATTTCAGTCACTCGTCAAGAAGTCCTTTTTCTGTTGGATAACACAGTGGTAGCTTGCTCAACTGGTACGGGAACTGGAGCTTCCTGTCTGTTTCACGTGAGGTGGAGTACTTGAGTCGTATAGACCCCTATGAATACTCAAAGCTAATATGATGATTTTTTAAATCTAAATATTTTTATTCATAAAGAAATCCAGTACACAAATGACAAAGTTTGCTGTAAAGTTACGATACTTATCAAATGGTAGAGGATTGTTGTGCTCCAAATGACTCTTAGTTACAAGTCACAGGTGTAGGAGTATAAAAAACATTCTAATACAAAAAAAAAATAAAAAAAAAATAATAAAAAATAGCAATATCAATAGCTAATAAAAATGAAAATAAAAGGATCAGACGTGTTTCAACCGATCTTACAGGCTTTCTCAATGTATAAATAATAAAATTAAAATAAAAAATAAGTCATTAGATAGATAGCTATATGCAGCTATTTGCAGCCTGCATAGACACTCTGCTACAATGTTAAGTAGTAAGTGTACAGTCTGTATAAAAGTGTAAATTTGCTGTCCCTTCAAAATAACTCAACACACGCCATTAATGTCTAAACCATTGACAACAAAAGTGAGTACACCCCTAAGTGGAAATGTCCAAATTGGGCCCAAAGTGTCAATATTTTGTGTGGCCACCATTTTTTCCAGCACTCCCTTAACCCTTGTGGGTTCACACTGGAGTCCTCTTCCACTCCTCTATGATGACATCACAGAGCTGGTGGATGTTAGAGACCTTGCACTCCCCCACTTTCCCTTTGAGGATGCCCCACAGATGCTCAATAGGGTTTAGGTCTGGTGACATGCTTGGCCAGTCCATCACCTTTACCTTCAGCTTCTTTAGCAAGGCAGTGATCATCTTGGAGGTGTGTTTGGGGTTGTTATCATGTTGGAATACTGCCCTGTGGCCCAGTCTCCAAAGGGAGGGGATAATGCTCTGCTTCAGTATGTCAGAGTACATGTTGGCATTCATGGTTCCCTCAATGAACTGTAGCTCCCCAGTGCTAGCAGCACTCATGACCTCTCTGCTCTATGCTCTCATAGCTTCATTTAGGTACACAAGCCCCTACACCACCACCATTTAGCAATCCAAACTAATGTAAATTGATGAATAGCAGAACATAATGGGCGGTCACAAAATGGTAATGGCTATACATCTTGGCACATGGCCACCAGCAATGGCGTGGGATTTTCCAGGATTAGCGTAGCGGAGAGTACCCCTGATGGAGATGAGTTGGCTGTTGATGCACGTGCCTCTGCAAAGCTTCCATGTGTTTTTGCTGCCCCTCCTGATGGGTTAGAGTAGATTAGTGTGGAGCTACATGTTAAGGGGGCTGTCACTGAAGGAATGTCTACCTGAGAGGCACTGGGAAAACCTTACACCTCATACATTTCCTGCACAATGATTGCAGATGCAGAAGATGCCTTCATGGTCCTAAATTGTACCTAAAACAAAAAAAGAGAAAAAATAAATAAACATACAAACTAAGGACTGAAAAATCATAGGGACTGCAGCATCTCTTTTCAACAGGATTCCTCAGTGACTATCAATTGGTGACATGTTAAACAGAACCCTACGTGTCAACAGAGAAGAGGATTATGGACCATGTGAATGGGAGGTAGCCATCTGCATACAAAATATCACCATCACATAGGCCAAGATCCAATACTCTGTAGCCAGGCTAGATTCGGTTAACATTGTGACCAACAGATTGTCACTGAGGAGTGCTATTGAGAAGGCACAAACATATGCACAGCCCCTATGTCCTCCTCCGACTGGGCACAGGACCCACATCCCTTGTGTCAAGCTGCCATCTCCCTGCTGGTGGTGGTGCTGGGGGGCAACCCCTAGGGAGGCAGCTGCACAGCAAGTGGTGGTGGTGGAGGCATGGTGGGAGGAGAGGGGGGCCAGGCTATGGGTATCCTGTGGATGCCTCCGGGATAGAGGAGGCGGGCCTGCGGACAATTAAAATCCTGAGTAGCCCAGCCAGATAAGACTCTGTCATTAGATGATGCCTCCTCTCCTCCCTATTGCGCCTTGCAAGGATGCGCATGATTGGGGTAGATGCTGGCCTGGATCCCCCAAAGTAAGTCCACCT
This sequence comes from Discoglossus pictus, assembly GCA_027410445.1. NCBI lineage: Eukaryota > Metazoa > Chordata > Amphibia > Anura > Alytidae > Discoglossus > Discoglossus pictus. Next base: position 347,738,528 of record CM050164.1, on the reverse strand, counting down.
GCTGCTGTAACCTCAGCCGCTACCTCCTTCCAACCCTGAGCCCTAGGCCCTGGCTTAACTTCCCTCCCCCTGCAAGAATCACAGGGTGGCCACGGATAGCACAGCGGAGGACCAAATTCTCCCTGTGTGAGTAATTGTGGGCCCTGTGCTTGCCCTTAGCCTCTTGCCTCCCGGACCCTTGCCTCCCGGACCTGTCCCTAGGGCCTGTCCCTTCCCCAAACTACCACCCCCTGGGATCAGGCCCCTTGCCCACGGTCCCTTTCCTATGTGTGTTTGATGCTCAGGCCACCCTGTCACCACCCACCTCCTCCACTGCACTCTCATCCACCTTCTCCACCTCCTCTCCCTCATCCACCTTCTCTTCCTCCTCTCCCTCCTCCAACTCCTCTCCCTCATCCACCTACTCTCCCTCTTCTCCTTCCTCCACCTCCTCTCCCTCCTCCACCAACTCTCCCTCCTCCACCTCAGTCCTCACCTCTCTTCTTCTCCTCCCCACCTCTCCACTCCTCTCCCCTCATATAACTGTATATGTCAGCTGGAAAAAGAATGTGTGTGCTATGTGTTATATATAACTGTTGGGGAATGGTGTGGGGGGATGGGTGTGTTTGTGGAGTGACCTAACTCTATATGTCTCTATTTGTGTTCTGAAATTATGTGGATTGCAAATATGTGTAATCTGTAAATATGTGTCAGCAAGTATTAAGTGTAAAATTGTATGAAATAGAATATAAATAAATAAAACCGCAAAATACTTCTCTCCAAACTCTCCTACTCTATCTCAAATTGAACCTGACCACCAACTCCGGGACCTGTTACTTTGTTTAAATTAAATATATCAGGGTTATTAGCTAGTAAAACAAGTATTTATGGATGCTGTAACACACTGGTATATAATGTATGTATTTAAAGAACGATGTAATGAACTTCCAATGTATTAATATGTACTATTCTGTCTGTCCTTAATAAAAAAAAAAAAACAATAAAAAAAAATGGGGTTGTTGAAACAGGAATGGCAGTAGAATTTAGCAACATTCAAAGATAGAGAAAGTCAAAAGAAGGCAAACACAGTACTCTGCAAAGGAAGGAATACCAGAGAGAAAGCATGGATTATGACCGAAAATTTACAACTGGTTTGGAAATATGTCAGTTCCTAGAAGTAACAAGAAAGACAGGTAAGCAAGGTGGGAGTGTTTTTCTTATTGTGAATCTATATTATTGTATATTATGAAGTTGAATAGTAATACATAGCAAATAGAGCTTACTGTGTAGTTTCTAAGCCTTTAACATACAGTAGACTCTCAGTTAACCAGAACTCTAGCAACCAGAACACTCAAGCAACCAGAAAAAACAATGAATACTGTACTTTAAATATCTAATTTTTACAGTATACTTTTTTACTGTAGCTCTTAACGTAGCCCGCAAGACTTACGGCTATTAAATTGGCCTCTTAAACAAGCCTGACGACGACTTGCGGGGTAGTAGCGAGAAAACCCTACGGGACGTGAGAATTTGACTTGCGAGCCCGCAAATCCTTTCTTCTTTCAAGCCCAAAACAGTTACGTTCCAATCACGCTATTAATTGCATCAAAATCACTGGCGTTCAACCCCATAACTCACAGATGGAGCCAAGAAGCCAACGAGTGCTAGAGAGGACCCGCGAGGGGGGTAAAGTCCAATCCGTAGCACTTTAAATGCAAATATACACACATTACTGTACTTTTATCAACAGGGAAAGTGATTTTAGGTCTTAGAATTAATAGCACAACATTCTCAAGCTCGCAAATCGGCAAAATAAAATACTTTATTTCATGTTTAATTTCCGTGTTATTTTGATCGCAGCAATCAATGTGTTAATACATATAATAGAACTCGCAGGTAATAAAATATCATATTTACGGCTTTATCAATATTGCATTATATCTGGTCTGTGGGTCCGACCGAAACTCGTAATTAAAACACTTAAGACTTTGAAATCCTACCTCCATTTTTCAGTGACATAATTCTGACGATCTATGTTTCCATTGGCTCCATCTAAACTCGTAACTTTGAGTTTGACTAATTTACCACATTCACGGCTGCACATCCAATGCGTGAAAAATGGTTTACAGGTTTGCCTCTCAAGCCCGTAACTCGCAGCATGTTCTAATTTAATAGCTCCGTAAATCGGCAAAATGTTAAGCCCTCAGCCGTTGCGGGTCTCACGTTGCACATACAAGCTTGGAATTTAATGTGGCTCTATGTGCAGCTAATCTTGGCTTCTTTTAATAGTGACTCTCAAGCAACCAGAAACTACATTTATCTGGTATCTACCAATCCCCATGGATTCCGGATAATTGAGAGTCTACTGTATTTACATTTGTAACACTATACTGGATATATAATATTAAAGCCCTCTGTTTGATTCAAGCCTTAAAAAGTCATCAATTTTGTCATGATGTAAGACAAAGTCCTGCTCTAATTTAAAACTAGATCATTTATCTATTATCTAAAATCTGAGAACATAAAAGTTAAGAGGAATAAATATTCCAGCTCTGATGAATGGCTCAGTGAAAAGGCAGAATTAAGTTAGTGCTAATGGCCTTGTGAAATATAGTCCAATTTCCTACTTTGAATCTTATTTAAAACTTTTTAAAGATTAATGAGAAATTGAATTATTTTTGCTGTTTAAAGTAACACTTTCGCAATAACTGCTTAGCTCTATTTTTTTCTGTGAACATTTGCTTTAATTAATTGTGACATTAATTGAGAGAAAACTGTGAATATTTTATGCAGAGTAGATTTTTATATATAGAACATTTGTAGAAAATAAGATTTTCTTGTACTTCATCACTATATTGAAAACCATAACATGTAGCTTTTTTTCTTTGTGTAATAGATTCCTTATTATTAGCAATTATACTAAAACAGATCTATGTATTATTTTACTTTAAGAGATAGTGATACAAGCTTTGAACAAGTCTTTTGACAAGCATTGTCCAGCAGCCCCTCTATTGAATCTTATAAAATTGCAATCTATTTTAATATGTTAACATTATTTATTCTAGAAGTTGCATAAAGCATGCATAAACTATCAAATCTTTCACACACACAACATACAGAATAGCACACAACCACCTTCACATGCAGCAGCCTACTGACTTGATTACTGACAACTTGCATCTCTCTCACACTCAAATTTTACCTTCTAGATTGTAAGCCCTTAGAAGTAGGCACCTATTCTGTATCAAGCTGTACTCCTACCCATTTGTACTATATCTATACTTTTATTTCTACTTATCCTAGAATTTGTCTATACTTTTGTAATTTACTAACTGCACCCACTTTACTTTATTCTATTTTATAAATAGTGCTACAGAAAATGCTGCTTTCTAAATAAATAGAAAAATAATAATAACAACAATAATAATAATAATAATTTTCAAAACATGTTTTTGTCCTATAGATAGAACACCAGGAACACACAAAGCTTGCTTTAATCTTCATATTCAAATTAGTTAGACATGAAGAAAATTAATAAAAGTGGAAAAGTGGAAAATTGTTTTTGCTAAGCTGAGTGACAATGCAAAATTCTAATGGCAACAGTTTCTGAAAATGAACAAAAGGATAGATAAAAAGGTCAGTGTCATGTTGAGCTTTCTTTTGATTGGGTATTTTAATTAAAAGGAAATAATATACCGATGTACTGAAACTAGATCAATTATACATTATAAAATGCTGTACATTGTATGTATAAACAAAAGAGAGAGGAAGGAAAACAGAATTTGAGTTCTTATATGTTAACATTTTGCATTACAATATAAAGATATAATTATAATACTAACTAGCGACTTGCCCATCAAAAAATGACCGCAATTGAATGTGTATGTTTTGAATTCTGTTTTGTATATAAGTTGAGACTTATAAACTTTTTCTTATATAAAAAGAAGTACAATTATTATATAAAACATGTTTATTTTTTTAACATGCAATTTGTGGGTGACCAACTGTTAAATTACCTTTTTTTAAGAGTAGTAACATTTTAATGTAAGAACAGGTCAACATTGTATTAATGAGAATTGTAAACATGACATAAAGTTTTGTAACATGCAACTTGTAGATTAACAACTGGTAAACTAAATATGTATTGAATCCAGAGGAAGGCAAACAGTAACCCCTCCCCAACCCCTTGACATTTAGCCAATTGTATCAAAGGGGGGGGGGGGGATAATTCCTTCCTGACCCCATTAACTGGTGATCGGATTACTCCCTGGATTAATATTTTACAATGAATGATACATTTAAATTGTATAACAAAAGCTCCACCTCCTCTTAACATGAACTTTGAAATATATGCAATGAAACAACTTTGCACACTTTTTTTTCAAAAAAAGTAACATTATAAACAGTAACATAAGGAAGTAACATTTAAACTATAATTGTTCTAAAATGCAAGCAACATTTTTTGTGGGGCTAATCATGCTAAAAGGCTACTTCCATAAAAAAGACTTAAAAGTTCGTCCTCAAAATAAAACCACTGTGCTATATTTTTGTTTTGTTTTTTCATCTGAAATTGTCGTTGAGGTGACTTTTTTTTTGTGCTGTGCGATGTCTTGAATTGTTATATTTTGTGGAATTAAAGTTATAGTATCTAATAGTAGAAAATGTTTTTTGTTAAAATGCTGCCATCATCTAATAAATCAGCTTGACTTTGGTTGTTTTCAATGTAAACTTTAATAGACTCTGTATTTTCGCATCTTGAGAATGCAACATACAGCTGGCCTAGTGCAAATACTGGTTCTTCTAAAAAGATACCCACAGATTTGAAAGTTTGTCCTTGTGATTTATTAATGGTCATGGCAAATGCCATGATGATGGGAAATTGTCTCCTTTGTAGTACAAAAGGTAGGCTACTTTCACTTGGTGCCAAATCTATTCTTGGTATGAATACTCTCTCCTTTATGGGTACCAGTTAGAATTTCAGCATGTATGAAATGGTCCTTTAATTCAACAATTAATCTGGTCCTATTACATAGGCCTTTTTTGGGGTTCATATTTTGCAGTAACATGACAATTGCACCTTTCTTTAGCTGCAAAATATGGGGTGGCATTCCACAGGGAGATAATGAGATAATGAATTAAGTTGAAAAGTTTGTCTGACTTTTTTTGTCATCACCAAGTACAGAATCAGCACTGTGATAATTTTTTTGTGGTGCATTTATTTTTTTAAATATTTCATTATTGAGGAGTAATGCATCCTTATTTGTACTTGTTAGTATTACTTTGTTGGCAAGCTCTGCTTAGTCCTCGTTATTTATTGTATTTAGGAATATAGCTGATATGAGATCCTGTTTGCAAATCATATGAGCTGGAATTTGCACGGTATCATCGGGTAAATTTTGTATTCACTCTGTTTTGTTGTAATTGAAGATGGGTAAATAGTTTCCATAGTGTACTTGACTTTATACATGTTTCGACAATGTTGGTTCTATTTCCATGCACAACGACTGTAATGTTTGTCTAAAAACTCCACCTAACAACATTACCTTTGCACCAAAAGGCAAATCATTATCCATGAATTGACGTAGCAAACGGTCAATACATTGTAGGGCATGGCATGACATCATTGTAGCTTCAGCTATTATAATTAATTTCCTTTTTTTTTTGTAATGATGTCATTCGAATATCCGACACTGATGTTTCCAAAAAAGGAACTGGCAGTTTATATCCACTATGCACAGTTCTTCCACCTTCTAACAAAAGTGCGGCAATTCTAGTGGTTGCAAATGGCAGTGTTATTTGACCTTTTGCTCGAACAAAAATCATCAATAAATTATATAGATATGTTTTTCCTGATCTGCCAGGTCCATCTATATAGAAATAACGCTCTTTGAGCATGTCATCATCTAGGGCATTTTTGATTGCATTAAATGCTTGCAATTGTAATGTATTTTAAGTTGCAAGTCTTTCTTATGTTCTTTCTCTTTGCAGTTGAGTGTCATAGTCTTCAAAGTTTATGTCATCTATGAGACCTGGATCTGGCAGATTAAAACTTGCACACCTTAATCCATGAGTTGAAAAGACCTCTTGGATTACAGTTAATGTTTTTAATTGTGCAATAGGCTCATTGTATCGTTGCAAAATGTCTTCAGCCATATTTATTTTAAATGTGTCCCACAAAGCTAATGCATTTGGAGCATTTGAGAAGATATAAATTAATACAAATTGTTCCCTCATCTGCCATGGCATTTGACGTAGTGCTGCTTCTTCTAGACATCTTTCCCATTCTGTATCATCAGCTAGGAAGTTTCTGTGTCGTGCAGCTAATTCTTAACTGTTCAAAACTTTGTGCTCCAGGAACATTTAGAAGTAGTAATCGTAAGCAGAAATGTTCAAGGCCTCTTGGACTTTCAGTGTAAATTCTTGGGATTATTTTATTTCCACGTCTTTTTCATTTTTGCCATAATCCATTGATGAAAACATAATGGTATGGAATGTCAATATATATAACAATTCCCTTGCCTCCAAGTCAGTACAATTTAATTGAAACCACGCAGTTAGTGTAGTTTGGTGATGCTCACTTTGTGTCAAAGCATTTGTTTAATTTCCAACATGAAATACACTCAATGTCTTTGTCGCAAATGTACAGCTAATCGATATACTGCATGTGAGCAATCATGCATTTCAAATTTTAGAAGACCTCACATTAATTCTGGTGCACTTACATAGCAAGCATCTACATGAGATGCAAGTTCATCATGTACTAACTCACTATTTTCAGCACTTTTGACTACTATAGTAGCTGCATCATAGCCTTTGTAAATATATTTGTAGACATATTAAATGTATTTTATAGAACTGCAAGCTTCCACATTAATGTGTGCATTATGCTTCATGAGTAAATGTGTATTGTATGGTACCACATATCTGTTATCTACCTTTTTTCCATGAGAAATTGCATTTTGTTCTTCTCTTCTTCTATATAATGAATAGCCATCACAATTAGCATAAGTTTTGTCTCTATAATCTTTTAGAAATTCTTTAGTACATTTCTTATTTTCCATACATGGTGACTGTGGATTAATATCTCCAAATGGTCCATGAATCATACGAGTTACAATCTCATATAGTCTACCATGTATTTCTGGATCTGGTAGTTCAGCAATTGTTACTGCATCCACTTTGTCACCAGTATCCAATTTATCTTTCTCTTGAAGGATTTTAAGAATATGTGCATGTGGAAGGCCTCTTTTATTAAAATTTGATGGTATAAACATAAGCCAGACATTTGCCAAATAACTGAATTATTGTTATGTCACGTATTAATTCAGTTAATTTGATTTTAAAGACTCTTGCATTAAATCTGGTCTATCGGAAGCATTTTGTCCAATTAGCAGATGGTGTGTAATCTCTGGCCATTGTGGATTACATGTAAATGTAATAAATAAATCTGGTTTTCCAAATTTAGTTACAATAGCCATGGCATCGTTGTATCTTTATCGCATAATGCAAGGAGATCCTTGGAAAGAAGATGGTAAAATGATGGCTTTGCCAGCTGGCAGCTCTCTGGTTGTAGCAACCTCAGCAACATAATCCATCAATCCACAATACTGTTCTACACATAGTTTATCTTGTTGATAATTGATGAAGTTTAAATTATTTGCCTCAACTTGCAAATACAAATCAATGATCCATTGTTGTGTTAGTTTTCCGCCACATAAAATGAGATTGAATCTTTTGAGCCACTTTAAATTCAAGCATGTAAATATTATTTTTCACACATACTTTTGAATTTGGGTAACTCTGAAGGGTTAATTTGGGTTGCCAACCTGCTTCTTCCCCATGTGTAAAAAATATGGGATATGTCAATGGATCCAAATTGGTACTTAAGATACTTATATTAATGAAAGTTTGCTCCTCATTTCTGGGATATATTCAACTATCTCTCTGAAATGGTGGTTCTCCTTCTTCATTTTGAAAGCCCATTCCAACCTCATTTGATGTTGGCAAGTTATAACTGCATTTATCAGTATGGCAATCTCTTTTAAGCACCATATTGACTTTTGGGATTGGCAATTGATGTATTTCTGCATGAATTTGTTGTTCCTTTTCTACTTCTGCCGATTTTTTATAGTCTTGAGAATATGGATTTTGAGCCATAATTTTATCAAACTCTATAAAAACAATGGGTAAGCATTTTTTTTTATTTTCTTGAAGCTGCATATGTTGTTCAACAGCTTCCATTGTATTTAGGACGTATAGTTGAGCAAATATTCTTTGCTCTCCTTCCTCTGGATGTAAATCAGAAGTCTGATGATAAATTAGTCCTTGTACTTTAAAGCAGTAAGGGCCATGTCCTGGCACACTAGCAGCTAATGTTGTACCCATAGATGCAAAGGATATGGCACTATTATAGGATCTTATGTTTGTTTTGAAATTTTGGTAGTTGGGGAAAGTAGGCTCAGTCATAATGCTTTGTAAATATGTTGGGAATTGTTGTCTTTGTGGAAGTCATACCTTGCCTTTTTGACAGCAACTAACGAACTCGCCATCTCTGGGTCTTCCCTGTTTGAAATAAGACCGACAAAACTAACAGACAATATTCATATCGCCACAATTTTGAACCTATAATGTTAAAGATTTAAGTAAAGGACAATTGTTAGAAGATATATCAATGGAACTGTGTAAATCATCATTCAAATTCTTATGTGATTGTTCAGGAACATTTTCTAAATGCTTTTGTTTTTTAGTTGCCTTCTTGGGGTTGGATTTTAGTTTGTCAGCTGATAATCTTTTGCTTGCAAGTCTCTCCCGTTCTTTTTGTTATTGAATTTCCTTCTGCTCCAGCGTCTGATGCTCTGCCCATGTTTTTTGACGTTCTCTAGTTTGACATCTTTTCTTTTTCTGCTTCTTGTCAGTATCTGCCATATTAATCTGTAAATAAAATATTATATTAGTATTTTTTCTCCTTATTTTATTTATTTTTTAGAACTGCATTTTTTTTCTACTATCCTGTTTTGTGTGCAGCACTGTTTCCATTAGGAGGTTAGCTTTATGAGGTTGGAGTTAGCAACGTAGGGCCTCATTCAATAGCAATTTTTGCAATTAAATAAGAATCTATATAAGCAGCGAGTATATATTTTTTTCTTGAAGTTTTTAGCTAGTGAAGACCTTCCTTTTGGATAGAAGTCCAGAAACTACAAAGTTCTGTAAAATAAATATGCTATGTGCTTATATAAATCTCTTTTCAATTGGCCGAATTGCAATTGAATAAGACCCTTAGTTAGGTTGCAGTGTATTTTGTGAAAGTGGCATATGAAAGATCATAGTTTTTTCTATTTTCTATGTGTTTTATATTATTTTTTGTGCGCTACTGTTGTCGTTACGTTTTTAGGGTATGGAGTTGGACTTAAACATTTGTGCAGGAAAAAGCGTATATATCTTTAAATTGTGTATATGTTAACATCATTGGGGTTTTGTATTTTGTGTGCAACACTGTAGTCATTAGAGTTTAAGGTAGTTTTTTTTTTTTTTTTTGCTATCCTGTTTTGGATTTGGCAATGTTGTTATTAGGGGTTTCCGGTTATGGGGTCACACTTATATTGTTAGCTAGGTTGCAGTACGTTTCCACAAAGTCAGACCAAAAACAGGATAGGTCCTTCTATTTTATATGTCTAAATAGCAGTATTTTATTTGTAGTTTAACTTTTAATACTGTACCTCTTTTCTTGAAATCTGTTGTGTGGAAATTGCTGTAGCGGTGCAGAGAGTCTTCAGGCAGTGTCTGTTGAGACTGAAAGACAGAGATGCAAATGTTGTAGTAAAATGTAACTCTTTTTTTTTGTACTAAGAGCATGTAAAACAGGATATATAATTTGATTTTGTATGTATTCAGCGAGGTTTAGCTTATGGGATTAGGCTTATAGACTGGTGCACATTTAAGAGGATAAATGGTTGCATGTGTTATGTTTCAAGAACATTTGTTGTAATATCCTGTTTTGTGTGCAGCAGTGTTGGCATTAGAGGTTTAGGTTATGTGTTTAGGCTTATAGGTTAGGGCACAGAAAACATGATTTATTCTTCTATGTTGTATGTGTTAACAATATTTGTCGTAGTATCCTGTTTTGTGTACACCACTGTTGTTATTAGAGGTTTAGGTTCTGGGTTTGGGCTTATAGGTTAGGGTACACAAAACAGGATTTATTCTTGAGATTTTTATGAGTTAACAATATTTGTCGTAGTATCCTGTTTTGTGTACACCACTGTTGTCATTATAAGTTTAGGTTATGGGTTAGGCTTAGAGTTTGGTGCAGAGAAAACAGGATTTGTTCTTACATTTTGTATGTGTTTTGAATGTTTGTTGTACTATCCTGTTTTGTGTACACCACTGTTGACATGATATGTTTAGGTTCTGGTGTTAGGCATATAGGTTAGGGCACACCAAACCTGATTTGTAATTCCATTTTGCATATGTTAACAATATTTTGAGAACTATCCTGTTTTGTGTACACCACTGTTGATATGATATGTTTAGGTTCTGGTGTTAGGCATATAGGTTAGGGCACAGCAAACCTGATTTTAAATTCCATTTTGTATGTGTTAACAATATTTGTTGTACTATGCTGTTTTGTGTACACCACTGTTGTCATTAGAGGTTTAGGTTCTGGGTTTAGGCTTATAGGTTAGGGTACACAAAACAGGAATTGTATTCTTCAATTTTGTATGTGTTACCAATATTTGTTGTACTATCCTGTTTTGTGTAATCCACTTTTGGGATTAGAGGTTTAGGTTATGGGTTAGGCTTAGAGGTTGGTGCAGACAAAACAGGATTCATTCTTCCATTTTATATGTGTTAACCACATTTGTTGGAGTACCCTGTTTTCTGTGCACCATTATTGGCATTAGAGGCTTATGATTTCTTTTAGTTTTTCATTTTGACATTGGTGCACAGCAAACCGGATAGGTGTCTCTTCTTTTTTACTTTTTATACTATACCTTTGTTGAATTATTAGTTGTGTATAAATGACAGAGGGTCCCCTGCTGCCAATCTTCCAGCGACAGTCTTCAGGCAGTGTCTGTTGAAAAAGAGAAAAATAAATGTTTTTTTGGTTGTATTTTATATATTTTTTGTTTTTAGTAAGAGCATATTATTTTTGTGAAGCAAATGTATTTTAGTATATTACCTGTTGTTCTTTTTTTTGTCGTGTGTAAAATTCTGCAGATTTGACAGTCTGTGTGAAACTGTGCAGTGCTGCAAATTATTGAGTGACACTGTTGAGGCAAAGTCTGTTGAAAATGAGACAAAAAGTGAAATTTTGAAATGCAGCATAAATATATATGTGTCTATATTTTTGTGGTAAAAGCATAAATTATGTTTTAAAATAGATAAGAATAAAAGCTATGTTATTTAAAAAAAAAAAAAAATTTTGTTTTAAATTGAGATTATTTTAGGGGACGTACACATATATCTGTGAAATGTTACCATACATGAATACGGTTGTTGTTGGCAATTTTTTAAAACATATATTTTTTTATTATGTATTTATTAATTAATTAATGTATTATAGCTTACCTATTTGGTGTAATTTGCAGATTGTAAACTTTTAAAGTGATAATGAAGTTGCTTCAGAAGAAATGCCACCAGCGAAATATCCAGTCACACTGGTTATCCCCTGAGGATAAATGTAGACATTTCTGGAAAGTGTGCAGTATTAATGGACTTTGAGCTGAAGTAGCGTTCCAGGCGCCATTTTGGGGAAATTAGTTACTTGCAGCATGTGAAATGGTGGCGATTTTGTGTGTGGTACGTCCCGCATAATGTGTGTTACGTGCCGCATGAAGTGTTCTTGAGAGTTGGTTCAGTTTTGCGAGTACGTGTTGTAATTTTACGCCCTTAGCCTCGTTTTCGTTTTTTTGGGTGGCTATTTTTTCTCTCGCTTAGGGGATTTTCATATGTGTAAACTTTTTAAATTGTACTGAAATTAAGGTGTAACCTGACTTCCAGATGACCTGCTCGCTACTCGAGCCTGCAAGCGTTAGCAACAACCCGTATTGCTGAGAACTATATATGTGATACTAATAATAAAAATAATATTAATAATAAAATAAAATAAAAAGGAACATAAAATCTATAAAGGTAAGAAAATATATTTTACTTATTTGTTGGCATATACTTTATTGATGCTAAACATGCCACAGAAGTTGACAGTATGTGTAGTCACAAAGCTTCTCAAGTGGCTGAGATCATGGGTGTAGGAGCCAAAAAAAATCTGGGGGGGGTAATTGAACTCTACTCCCAGGACAAGAAGCAGGAAGAGGGGGTGGATCTATGCTCTGGGGGGCCCCATTGCTGCAGTGTATGTCTATATGCCAACTTATTTTTTATATATTACTAGCGACTTGCCCGTCAAAAAATGACGGTCAATAAAAGAAATGTTGAAATGCTGTTTGCCACATAATGTGAGTGTACTGTGTGCCTCAACTGTATAGACCGCTCTAACACACTAATGAACGCATGCAATAACACTATAAGTGCCATGAGGGTCATCCAGGACCCTCATGACCCAAAGTGTAAGCACTACACTATTTTAACCCGGTCACTTATGGTGGTCTATCCAGAACCTCATAAGCCTCTATTTAACCCCATCAGTCCCATAAGGGTATATTATGACCATTATGGGCCTGTTACAACCCAACATTAACCACATAAGTGCCATGACGGTCCTCAAGGACCATCATGACACTAAGTATAAACACTACACAGCACTATACCCCCCCAATAAAACATTAAATATCAACTAAACACCCTCTACACTAACCTATTAACACCTACACTACCTACCTACCCCCTAATAACCCCCTCCCCACCACTGTAATTACAGAAATCAAAAAAACTAAAGTCATCCAAAATCAAAAATCTACATTACATAAAATAAAAAAACCTAAGTCACAAAAAATAAAAAAGGAACATTACAGAGAATAAAAAAATATATTACAACCCCCCCCCCCCACTACAGAAAATAAAAATACACATCTGAAAAGGAAATACATGTAATACATACAATACAATACATACAATATAATACAATACAATACAATTAAATACAATACAATACAAATAGATACAATACAATTAACTACAATCCAATACAATGAAATACAATAAAATACAAATAAAAACAATACAATACACCCCTATCTAATATACATGCCCCTATCTAATATACATACCGCTATCTAATATACATCCCCCTATCTATCTAATATACAATAAATACTATCTATATACTATACATCCCCCAATCTATCTAATAAACAGTACATGCTATCTCTATATAGCAACCAAAATTCTAAGCTACAATAAAATAATTAAGACCACTTACCTTTGAGATGTTTCTTCAGATCACCAACCTAGGGTAAAAAAGATTAAAACAATTACTACAACAGGTTTACATAAAATAAATAAACATTCAAAACATTCTAAATATTATAATCACCTTTCCAGCATGTCCCGTTCCAGCATGTCCCGTCCTCCATCTTTCCTTCTCCATCGCGGCCCTTGTTAAAAAAAAACATTACATTAGCACACATACATAAACATGAAACCAAGCAAAATAAACACAATCTACTTACCTACCCGCGATGTCTCCGGCCTCCTGGTGTTCTGCCCCGGATGGGCCCTGGAAGCATCCGCGGTCGTTAAAAAACAAACAAAAAAAGCAAAAAAAAACACACATCCGCCCTGGCAGATGTCCCCAACGCTAATGAGCTTCCTACGGAGTGTTCCAGAATAAAATTGGCAATGGCGGCTTCTGATTGGCTGAAAACGCTGTCTATCAAATGCAGCCAATGAGAACACGCTAATTGTGAACCAATGAGAAAGAGATACACCCCAAAATCCCACACTGATTGGATAACGCACCTGTCAATCTATATTTGAACCAATCCGAAGGCTTTATTGCCATCAGCCAATCACAATGGAATACACCCCCACATACTGATTGGTGAAGACATCTGCGCCTTCCCATTGGCTGAAATACTGATTGACCATGACAATAGCCAATGAGAAGGCGCAAATGCCTTCACCAATCAGTACGTGGGGGTGTATTCCATTGTGATTGGCTATTGTCAGTGCAACCAACCAGAATGCGCAGATGCCTCCAGCCAATCACCCAGTGGGGGTGTATTCCATTGTGATTGGCTGAAGGCATCTGCGCCTTGTGATTGGTTTAAATAAATATTGACACGTGCATTATCCAATCAGAGTGGGATTTTAGGGTGTATCCCTTTCTGATTGGCTCACACATTGGCGCCCCGTGATTGTGTGAATTTGATAGACAGAGTTTTCAACCAATCAGAAGGCGCCATTGCCTATTTTCTTCTGGAAAAGTCTCTGGGAGCCTCATTAGCGTCAGGGATGTCCGTGAATGAGGATGTGAGTACTTTTTTTTTTTTTTTACAGGGCAGGGGCAGAAGAGGAGGAGGCCGGAGACATCGCAGGGAGGTAAGTACAATGTAGATTATGTTTATTTTATTTTGTTTTTATGTTTATGTATGTGTATTAATGTTCTGTTTTTTTTTAACAGGTGCCGCAATGGAGAATAAGGACGGGACATGCCGGAAAGGTGAGTATAATATTTAGAATGTTTAGAATGTTTATTTATTTCCTGTAAATGTGTTGCACTAAGTTGTTTTATTTATTTTTCCCTAGGTGGCTGATCTGAATTGACATCTGCAAAGGTAAGTGGTCTTAATTATTTTATTTTAGCTTAAAATTAGATTATTTTATATATATAGATAGCATTTATTGTATGTTAGCTAGGGGTATTTGTTTTATATAGATAGCATAGCATGTATTGTATATTAGATTGTGTTATTTATTTAGATAGATTGTGTGATGTATATTATATAGATAGGATGTATATTAGATTATGGTATTTATTTAGATAGATTGGGGGAAGTATATTAGATAGATAGAATGTATATTAGATAGATAGTATATATTGTATATGACATAGATTGTGTGATGAATATTATATAGATAGGATGTATATTAGATTATGGTATTTATTTTGATAGATTGGGGGATGTATATTAGATAGATAGAATGTATTGTATATTCGATGGGGGTGTATTGTATTGTATTGTATTTAATTGTATTGTATTGTATAATATTGTATGTATTATATTGTATGTATTGTATTGTATGTATTATATGTATTTCCTTTTCAGGTGTGTATTTTTTTTTTTCTGTAGTGGTGGGGGTGGGGGGTGTAATGTGTTTTTATATTTTCTGTAATATTCCTTTTTTATTTTTTGTGACTTAGGTTTCTTTATTTTCTGTAATGTAAATTTTAGATTTTTTGTGACTTTAGGTTTTTTTATTTTCTGTAATTAGAGTGGTGGGAGTTATTAGGGGTCAGGTAGATAGTGTAGGTGTTAATAGGTTAGTGAAGAGGGTGTTTAGTTGATATTTAATGTTTTATTGGGGGGTATAGTGCAGTGTAGTGTTTATACTTGGCACTTACGTGGTTAATGTTGGGTTGTAACAGGCCCATAATGGTCTTAATATAACCTTATGGGACTGATGGGGTTAAACTGAGGCTTATGAGGGTCTGTATAGACCCCCATGAGTGACAGGGTTAATTAGCGGCTTATGGGGGTCTGTATTGACCCCCATGAGTGAGGGGGTTAATTAAGGACTTATGGGGTGCTGTATTAACCCTCCTGAGTGACAGGGTTATTTAAGGGTTTATAGGGGTCGGTATTGACCCCCATAAATGAGGGGGTTAATTAAGTGCTTATGGGGGTCTGTTTTGACCCCCATGAGTAACAGGGTTAATGAAGGGCCTATGGGGGTCTATATTGACCCCCATAAGTGACAGGGTTAATGAAGTGCTTATGGGGGCCTGTATTGACCCCATGAGTGACAGGGTTAATGAAGGGCTTATGGGCGTCTGTATTGACCCCCATGAGTGACAGGGTTAATGAAGGGCTTATGGGGGTCTGTATTAACCCCCATGAGTGACAGGGTTAATGAAGGGCTTATGGGGGTCTATATTGACCCCCATGAATGACAGGGTTAATTAGGGGTTAATGGGGATCTGTATTGACCCCCATGAGTGAGGGAGTTAATTAAGTGCTTAGGGGAATCTGTATTGACCCCCATGAGTGACAGGGTTAATGAAGGGCTTATGGGGGTCTATATTGACCCACATGAAAGACAGGGTTAATTAGGGGTTTACGGGGTCTATATTTACCCCCATGAGTGACAGGGTTAATGAAGTGCTTATGGGGGCCTGTATTTACCCCAATGAGTGACAGGGTTAGTGAAGGGCTTATGGGCGTCTATATTGACCTCCATGAGTAATAGGGTTAATGAAGGGCTTATGGGGGTCTGTATTAACCCCCATGAGTGACAGGGTTAATGAAGGGCTTATGGGGGTCTATATTGACCTCCATGAATGACAGGGTTAATTAGGGCTTTATGGGGATCTGTATTGACCCCCATGAGTGAGGGGGTTAATTAAGTACTTATGGGCGTCTGTATTGACCCCCATGAGTAATAGGGTTAATAAAGGGCTTATGGGGGTCTCTATTGACCCCCATGAGTGAGGTGGTTAATGAAGTGCTTATGGGGGCATGTATTGACCCCCATGCGTGACAAGGTTAATGAAGTGCTTATGGGGGTCTATATTTTCCCTCATGAATGACAGGGTTAATAGGGGTTTATGGGGGTCTGTATTTACCCCATGATTGACAGGGTTAAGGAAGTGCTTATGGGGGCCTGTATTGACCCCCATGAGTGACAGGGTTAATTAAGGGCTTATGGGGGTCTGTATTGACCCCCATGAGTGACAAGGTTAATAAAGGGCTTATGGGGGTCTATATTGACCCCCGTGAGTGAGGCGGTTAATGAAGTGCTTATGGGGGTCTGTATTGACCCCATAAATGACAGGGTTAATGAAGGGCTTATGGGGATCTGTATTGACTCCCATGAGTGACAGGGTTAATGAAGGGCTTATGGAGTTATATATTGACCCCCATGAATGACAGGGTTAATTAGGGCTTTATGGGGATCTGTATTGACCCCCATAAGTAGGGGGTTAATTAAGAACTTATGGGCGTCTGTATTGACCCCCATGAGTGATAGGGCTAATAAAGGGCTTATGGGGGTCTATATTGACCCCCATGAGTGAGGGGGTTAATGAAGTGCTTATTGGGGCATGTATTGACCCCCATGAGTGACAGGGTTAATGAAGTGCTTATGGGGGT
Organism: Discoglossus pictus; assembly: GCA_027410445.1. Lineage (NCBI taxonomy): Eukaryota > Metazoa > Chordata > Amphibia > Anura > Alytidae > Discoglossus > Discoglossus pictus. The sequence continues at coordinate 347,721,279 of CM050164.1, read as the reverse complement.
ATATATTGACCCCCATGAATGACAGGGTTATTTAGGGGTTTATGGGGGTCTGTATTTACCCCCATGAGTGACAGGGTTAATAAAGGTATTATGGGGGTATATATTGACCCCTATGAGTGAGGGGGTTAATGAAGGGCTTATGGGGTCCTGTATTGACCCCCATGATTGACAGGGTTAATGAAGGGCTTATGGGGGTCTATATTGACCCCCCAATAGTGACAGGGTTAATGAAGGGCTTATGGGGTTCTGTATTAACACACATGAATGACAGGGTTAATGAAGGACTTATTGGGGTCTATATTGACCCCCATGAATGACAGGGTTAATTAAGGGTTTATGGGGGTTTGTATTGACCCCCATGAGTGATGGGGTTAATTAACTGCTTATGGGCGTCTTTATTGACCCCCATGAGTGACATGGTTAAAAAAGGTCTTATGGGTGTCTATATTGACCCCCATGAGTGAGGCGGTTAATATAGTGCTTATGAGTCATGTATTGACCCCCATGAGTGACAGGGTTAATGATGGGCTTATGGGGATCTATATTTACCCCCATGAGTGACAGGGTTAATGAAGTGCTTATGGGGCCTGTATTGACCCCCATGAGTGACAGGGTTAATTAAGGGCTTATGGGGGTCTGTATTGACCCCCATGAGTGACAGGGTTAATGATGGGCTTATGGGGGTCTATATTGACCCCCATGAGTGATGCGGTTAATGAAGTGCTTATGGGGGCCTGAATTGACCCCCATGAGTGACAGATTTAATGAAGGGCTTATAGGAGTCTGTATTGACCCCCATGAGTGACAGGGTTAATGAAGGGCTTATGGGGGTCTATATTGACACCCATGAATGACAGGGTTAATTAGAGGTTTATGGGGGTCTGTATTGACCCCCATAAGTGACAGGGTTAAGGAAGGGCTTATGGGGGTATGTATTGTTCCCCATGAGTGACAGTGTTAATGAAGGGCTTATGGGGGTATATTTTGACCCCTATGAGTGACAGGGTTAATGAACGGCTTTTGGGGGTCTATATTGACCCCCATGAATGACAGGGTTAATTAGGGGTTTATGGGGGTCTGTATTTACCCCCACTAGTGACAGGGTTAATGAAGGGCTTATTGGGGTCTGTATTGACCCCCATGAGTGACAAGATTAATGAAGGGCTTATGGGGGTCTATATTGACCCCCATGAGTGAGGGGGTTAATGAAGTGCTTATATGGGCATGTATTGACCACCATGAGTGACAGGGTTAATGAAGGGCTTATGGGTATCTATGTTGACCCCCATGAGTGACAGAGTTAATGAAGTGCTTATGGGGGCCTGTATTGACCCCCATGAGTGACAGGGTTAATAAAGGGCTTATAGGGGTCTGTAGTGACCCCCATGAGTGACAGGTTAATAAAGGGCTTATGGGCTTCTGTATTGACCCCCATGAGTGACAGGGTTAATACAGTGCTTATGGGGTCCTGTATTGATCCCCATTAGTGACAGGGTTAGTGAAGGGCTTATGGGGGTCTATATTGACCCCCATGAATGACAGGGTTAATTAGGGGTTTATGGGGGGTGTATTTACCCCCACGAGTGGTAGGGTTAATGAAGTGCTTATAGGGACCTGTACTGACCCCCTTAAGTGACTGGGTTAATGAAGGGCTTATGGTGATCTTTATTGACCCCCATGGGTGACAGGGGTAATGAAGGGCTTATGGGGGTCTATATTGACCCCCATGAGTGAGGGGGTTAATCAAGTGCTTATGGGGGCATGTATTGACCCCCATGAGTGACAGGGTTAATTAAAGGCTTATGGGGGTCTATATTGACCCCCATGAAAGACAGTGTTAATAAAGGGCTTATGGGGGTCTGTATTGACCCCCATGACTGACAGGTTAATGAAGGGCTTATGTGCTTCTCTATTGACCCCCATGAGTGACGGGTTTAATACAGGGCTTATGGGGGTATATATTGACCCCTATGAGTGAGGGGGTTAATGAAGTGCTTATGGGGTCCTGTATTGACCCCCATGAGTGTCAAGTTAATGAAGGGCTTATGGGCTTCTGTATTGACCCCCATGAGTGAGGGATTAATGAAGGGCTTATGGGGGTCTATATTAACCCCCATGAGTGAGGGGGTCAATGAAGTGCTTATGGGGGTCTGTATTGACCCCCATAAGTGACATGGTTAATGAAGGGCTTATAGGGGTATGTATTGACTCCCATGAGTGACAGGTTTAATGAAGGGCTTATGGGGGTCTATATTAAACCCCAATAGTGACAGGGTTAATGAAGGGCTTATGGGGGTCTGTATTAACCCCCATTAATGACAGGGTTAATGAAGGGCTTATGGGGGTCTATATTTACCCCCATGAATGACAGGGTTAATTATGGGTTTATGGGGATCTGTATTGACCCCCACGAGTGAGGGGGTTAATTAACTGCTTATGGGCATCTGTATTGACCCCCATGAGTGACATGGTTAAGAAAGGTCGTGTGGGGGTCTATATTGACCCCCATGAGTGAGGGGGTTAATGAAGTGCTTATGGGGTCCTGTATTGACCCCCATGAGTGAACAAGTTAATGAAGGGCTTATGGGGGTCTATATTTACCCCTATGAGTGACAGTGTTAATGAACTGCTTATGGGGGTCTGTATTGACCCCGATAAGTGACATGGTTAATGAAGGGCATATGGGGGTATGTATAGTCTCCCATGAGTGACAGGGTTAATGAAGGGCTTATGGGGGTCTGTATTGACCCCCATGAGTGACACGGTTAATGAAGGGCTTATGGGGGTCTATATTGACCCCCATGAGTGAGGCGGTTAATGAAGTGCTTATGGGGGCCTGAATTGACCCCCATGAGTGAAAGATTTAATGAAGGGCTTATGGGTGTCTGTATTGACCCCCATGAGTGACAGGGTTAATGAAGGGCTTATGGGGGTCTATATTTACCCCCATGAATGACAGGGTTAATTAGGGGTTTATGGGGGTCTGTATTAACCCCCATAAGTGACATGGTTAATGAAGGGCTTATGGGGGTATGTATTGACTCCCATGAGTGACAGGGTTAATGAAGGGCTTATCGGGGTCTTTATTGACCCCCATGAGAGAGGGGGTTAATGAAGTGCTTATGGGGGTCTGTATTGACCCCCATGAGTGACAGGGTTAATGAAGTGCTTAAGGGGGGCTATATTGACCCCCATGAATGACAGGGTTAATTAGGGTTTTTTAGGGGTCTGTATTTATCCAATGAGTGACAGGGTTAATGAAGTGCTTATGAGGGTCTATATTGACCCCCCTGAGTGAGGGGGTTAATGAAGTGCTTATAGGGGCATGTATTGACCCCCATGAGTGACAGGGTTTATGAAGGGCTTATGGGGGTCTGTATTGACCCCGATGAGAGACAGGGATAATGAAGGTCTTATGGGATCTGTATTGACCCCCATGAGTGACAGGGTTTATGAAGGGCTTATGGGGGGTCTGTATTGACCCCCATGAGAGACAGGGATAATGAAGGTCTTATGGGGGTCTGTATTGACCCCCATGAGTGACAGGGTTAATGAAGGGCTTATGGGGGTCTTTATAGACCCCCATGAATGACAGGGTTAATTAGCCTTTTATGGGTGTCTGTATTGACACCCATGAGTGAGGGGGTTAATGAAGGGCTTATGGGTGTCTATATTTACCCCCATGAGTGACAGGGTTTATGATGTGCTTATGGTGGCCTGTATTGACCCCCATGAGTGACAGGGTTAATTAGGGGCTTATAGGGGTCTGTATTGACCACCATGAGTGACAGGGTTAATGAAGGACTAATGGGGGTCTGTATTGATCCCCATGAGTGAGGGGATTAATGAAGGGCTTATGGGGGTCTATATTAACCCCCATGAGTGAGGGGTCAATGAAGTGCTTATGGGGGTCTGTATTGACCCCCATGAGTGCCAGGGTTAATACAGGGCTTATGGTTTACTGTATTGACCCCCATGAGTGACAGGGTTAATGAAGGGCTTATGGGGGTCTGTATTGACCCCCATGAGTGAAAGGGTGATAGTGTATATTTGTTTTCTTTTATAATGGGTCCTTTAAGGACCTGTCACGCGGGAATTTTGAATTTTCATTGCAGCGGGAGTCCCCGATCGCATGCAATCGGGACCCCCACTGCGATGGTTAATGTGGGGTTAATTCAGGTCTCCGAGCTTATCTCGGATCCCATGGGGTTAATGTGGGTTTCCGAGCTTATCTTGGATCCCTTCTTCGGTAAGTTGTACGTGGCTGGGCTTTGAGCCTCGTTTTCGTTTTTTGTCGGCGGCCATTTTTTCTCTAGCTTAGGGGATTTTTTGGTGTCTGAACTCGGGAATTTGGACTTAAATGAAGGTATAACTTCACTTTCAGAGGTCCTGGGTGCCCCCTCCCCCTTGCTATGGGTAAGCTTTTTATGTATTTTTTGTGAGTATTTGGTGTGTTTTGACTGTTTTTAGGTACAAGTTATGGTCGTATTATTCATGCGTGTGGGGGTTTGTTCCGTTAAGGTTGGTTCCGAGGTCGCGTATGTGTGGCTGGGCAGTCCTGGGCTTTGAGCCTCGTTTTAGTTTTTTTCGGTGGCCATTTTTTCTCTCGCTTAGGGGATTTTCGTGTGTCTGAACTCGGGAATTTGGACTTAAATGGTAGTGTAACTTCACTTTCAGAGGTCCTGGATGCCCCCCTTGCTATGGGTAAGCTTTTTATGTATTTTTTGTGAGTATTTGGTGTGTTTTGACTGTTTTTAGGTACACGCGGTTCGGCCATTATGGTCATATTTTTCTTACATGTGGGTGTTTGTTCCATTAAGGTTGGTTCCGAGGTCGTTTTTTTTTTTCTACGTCGTCCGTGTGTTTGTGTTTTCAACCGCGTGAGGCGCCTTTGAGCCTCCACCTCCGCAAATGCGGACCCTTGCTTCGCGATGGGATACAATTCTTGCGGGCTCGCTGCGCGAGCCCGCAAGCATGAGCAACAGCTTGTATGCTCACAACTATATATGTGATATATATACATATATTACATGTAAATATATATATATATATATATATATATATATATATATACTTATTTATATATCACATATAATAGTTGTCAAACTCTGAGTTGTCATCACGCTTGCGAGCCTTGCGTAGTGAGACGAGCAGTTGAGTCATTGAAGCAAGCGGGACTTAGGCTGCAATGAGCACCGAAAGCGCTACTGCAAGCCTTACGAAGCGAGGTGAGCAGTTGAGGCAATGAAGCATGCAGGACTTAGGCTGCAATCAGTACCGAACATCCTCCTGCGAGCCTTGTGAAACAAGACGAGCAGTTGAATCATTGAGGCACGCGGGACTTAGACTGCTAGCAGTTGAAAAAAATTCTGAACTCGGAAAAATACGAATTTAACGGCGAACCGCGGAAATCGAAAACCAAAACCAGAAATATGTCTCTAATTAATTTACAAACTCACACACAGCACAGGGGGAGTGAAGTTACAAGTTAATTCGAGGCATATTTGTCATTTTTTTAATATTAGAAATCGGCTAAGCAAGAGAAAAAAATGACAACTGAAAAAAATGAAAACGGGGCAAAACGAGGCTGTAGCACGGAACTTAACACCAGGCACGTACAAGTTGCAAACCTCAAGCTAGGCGCGTGCTAGTTACAAAATATACCATTACGACAGACGGAAATTGCTTTCGAAGCAAGTAACACATAGACAATCGACACCATTTTACAACACTAACTTGTAAATAACAACTATACAATTCTAAAATGGCGGCTTTCCCACCAAAACTAATGGTTTTTGCCTCGCGCACGCAGCCTATATATACTACAGTTTGCAAATTTCTCACACTTTCTCCTCAGGTGATGAACAGTCTCACTGTACATTTTCTGCTGCTGGAAAATCCGAAGAGATTGTTAGCTCTTCAGGATATTGATTGCTGGATATTAATTACAAATAGGTAAAGTATATTAACTAATTAATTAATTAATTAATTATTATTAAAACAATATATATATATATATATATATTATAAAAAAAATATATATATGCTAAATCTCATATTTTACAATGCCCTTACTTTATGAATACATAAATGCTTACTTCTTTCTAATACATTTATTCATTGATTAATTAATTATTAACGTAAAATAATTTATTAAATAGTAATTAGTAATGACAACAACAAAAAATGTATATTTTACACTGCACTATTTTATTTTTTTATATTTTACAATGCACTTATATATCTGTATTACTGCTCATTGGCTGACAGGGATAGGACCCTCAAAGCAGTTCAATATTTAAAGCAGTTTATTATGCTCTGAGATTAGGGGAGGACTGTTGCACATTAATTAACAAAAAAATGAAGCATTGCTCTTTATAATACATTTATTAATTGATTAATTAGTTATTAATGTACATTAATTTATTAATTAGTAATGATAATAAAAAAATATATTTCATAGCTCTTTTGTGTTTTCTAAAAACGTGAGAGCTCTTTATGTTTTGCATTGATGACAGTTATTGATTAATTAATTAAGCTATTTTATTTTATTAATTAATTATAAATTAATTATAAAAAAGTATAATATTTTACACCGACCTTAGCTTAGCTCTTTATGTTTTCAATTACAATGCAGTAAAAAAAATAAAAAATTTACACTGCACTTATATATCTTTATTAATGTTCGTTGGCTGACAGGGGTAGAACCCTCAAAGCAGTTAAACAATTACATCAGTTTATTATGCTCTGACATCTGCTACTTTTCATATTTTATACTTCTTTATTTATGAATACATCAATTCTTAGGCCTTTATGTTCTGCATGTATGCCAATTAAACCTAATACTTTCATTGATTAATGAATTAATTGAATCCAAGCATTAAAAATCCTTTTATGTCATTTTACAGTTTGCTAATCTCTGCACCTGCCTGAACACAAAGTGTGAGCTCTGCAGCATTTCAGCTGTAATTGCATCTTTTTGCTTTGCATTGATGACAGTTATTGATTAATTAATTAGCATATATTAATGTATTAATTAATTAGTAATTAATCATTTAAAAAAATGACAGTGACCTTATTTATGAATACATAGATGCTTAGCTATTTATGTTTTAATGTATACCAATTAAACATCATACATTGACTGATGAATTAATTAATTGAATCAAAAAATACAAATCCTATTCAGGTCATTTTGCAGCTAGCTCATAGCTCTTTGTGTTTGGATATCACATTTACATTTTAATGATGCCTTTTTTTAGGAAAACAAGATTAGCTCTTTATCTTTTGCATTGATGACAGTTATTGATTAATTAGTAACATATATTAATTTATTAATTAATTATTAATAAATATATATATATATATATATATATATATATATTTTTTTTTTTTTTTACACTGACCTTAACTTAGCTCTTTATGTATTCATGTATGCCAATTAAACATAAGACATTGATTGATAAATTAAATAACAATGAAAAAAATTACAGATGCCTCTCAGGTAATTTCACTGTTTACAGATTACAAAGGAGAAGGCAGAAACAAAGAAAGAAATGAAAACAAAAATGGCAAGGGTATGGAAGCAAAGATGGAGAGATGCACAGTCGCCCCGAGACTTCAAGAAGATTAAGAGAAGAAGACCGACAGTGACTTGCCAATAAAAGAAAAATTACTGAAAAAGGACAAACTGAGTTTGACGGAGCTACAAAGAAAATAAAAAATAAAAAAACATAATGTTTGTAAAACATTACCTAATGACCAAATATTGCCTAATGACACCAATGTTGATATACATGACACCAATGTTGATATACAAAGTTGTACACATTACTCAATGTGGTTACTCAGTTTTGTGGGGCCTATCATTTTCTCAAGGAAAGACCAACTGATGGAGAGTTTATTAGTTGCTGTCAGAAATTAAAGGTAAGACTTCCAGAAAGACACACATTACCAGACTATTTAAAAAGTATAACAAGTGATCCAACATTTCAAAATTATAGCAATTAAAAAAAAAAAACATCAGGTCTTATAACAGTGCAATTTAATTTGTTTCAATGGGTGAAACATTAGCAGAAAATGTCACATGGTCCTTACTTTTTTAAAGTACAAGGACAAATTTAGCACACCTTCACATTTACACCCACAAGCAGGAGAGCAAAGGAAATATTTCCTAGATACAATGGAAGCTGTTGAACGGATGACGCGTCCTGAAAATAAACAATGTTTACGCATAGTCTTTAAACAGCTGGATAACATTATGGCAAACAACCCATATAGTCCAGCATACCAAAAATTAGCAGAGGTTGAAAAAGAACAACAGGCACATGCACAAATAAATCAATTGCCAATGCCAAGAGTAAAAATGGTTTTGAAAAGAGATCGCCATACTGATCAAAGACGTCATAATTTACCAACAGTAAATGAGGTTGCCATGGTCTTTCAAAATTATAATGGTGAACCACCATTTGAACGGGATATTAGAATATATCCACACAATGAATGGTAACCTTTTCTAAACATAAATATATTAAAGTAGCAATTTGGATCCAAGGACATATCCCATTTTCTTTCCAAATGGTGAGCCAGGATGGCAACAAATATTACAATTGCAAAGTTATCCCAATAGTAAAGTTCCTGTTAGAAACAATATTTCTATGCTGGAATAGAAAGTGGCACAAACTGCTATTTGAGATCATTTTAATCCTTGGGGGAAACTCACACAACAATGGATTAATAATACATATCTACAAGTCGAAGCAAATCAATATTTTATGAAATTTCAACAAAACAAGCTTTGTGTAGAACAATATTGTGGATTGATGGATTATGTTACTGAATTGGCTACAGAGACATTCCAGCTGGAAGAGCAATCATTTTGTCATCCTCTTTCCAAGGATCTCCTCTCAATATGCGATTGATGCCATGGCTATTGTGACTAAATTTGGAAAAACAGATTTATTCATTACATTCATTTGTAATCCACAATGGCCAGAGATCCAGGAAAATTTGCAAAATGGCCAAAATACTTTGGATCGACTAGATTCAGTGGCTAGAGTAATAAAAATAAAAAATAAATACATTAATAAATGATATCACTAAAGCCGAGTTATTTAGGAAATGTGTGGCTTTTGGTTATACCATTGAATTTCAAAAAAGAGGCCTGCCACATATACATATACTTTTAATCCTACAAGATAAAGATAGTGGATTCAGTGATTAGTGCTGACCTGTCAGTTCGATAAAAATATTCCAAACTTTATAACATTGTAACACACTGAATGATTCACTGTTCGTGTGGAGATATAAATCCCCAATCTCCATGTATGGAAAATAAAAAATGCACCAAAGATTTCCCCAAAGAATTTCAAATGCAGACTTATGATAATTGTGATGGATACCCTTTATTTAAAAGAAGAAAAGGACAAACTGCTATTATTCCTGGCAAAACTATTGATAATCGATATGTAGTTCAATATAATCCACACTTGCTGATGAAGTATAATGCATGCATGTATGTGGAAGCTTTCACTTCTATCAAATCCATAAAATATGTATATAAATATATATACAAAGGATATGATGCAGCAACTGTTGTTGTGCAAGATGCACAAAATGAACAAATCAATCCAATTTTACATGATGAACTTTCAATTCTACATGATGAACTTAGAAGCAATGTGGAAACTTCTGAAATTTGAGATGCATGATTGGTCATATGCTGTGCATCTGTTAGCTGTATATTTGCCACAAATTTGTTTGCTTTACTGCAGGGAATGTAAGAAATGCTCTAGCAATTAAATTGCCACGACACTGAGGACAGACAATTTTTTTACATTGAGATTCCATATCACTATATATTCGTAAATGGCCAATGGCAACAACGAAAAAAAGATACCAATAAAATGATCCCAAGAATTATTACCGTTTGTCCAAGAGACATTGAACGTTTCAGTTTAAGATTACTTCTTTTACATGTTCCCGGTGCACAAAGTTATGAACATTTACGCACAGTGAATGATATAGTTTATGATACTTTCCATATAGCTGCAAGACATTAAAACTTCCTGGCACATGGTAAGGAATAGGAGAGATGTCTAGAAGAAGCAGCACTATGTCAAATGCCAAAGCAAAAGAGAGAACAATTCAAATTAATTTGCATCTTTTGCAATGTACCTGATGCATTAGCTTTGTGGGAAACATTTAAAATAAAGATGTGTGAAGACTTTTTGAAATGTTACAATGAGAACATTGTGCAATTAAAAGCATTAATGGAAATTCAAGAAATCTTTCTTTGTCATGGATTTAATTGTGCAAATTTGAATCTGCCTGATCCAGGACTCATAGATTAAATAAACTTTGAAGACTATGACACTGAGTTTGAAAACCAAAAAACCCAAGAAAAAAATTGCAACTTTAAATACATTGCAAGCATTTAAACCAATCACAAATGCAATAGATGATGACATGCTCAAAGATCGTTATTTCTATCTAGATGGACCAGGTGGATCGGAAAAACGTATATATATAATTTATTGATAAGTTTCATTCAAGCACAGGTTCAAATAGTACTGCCATTTACAACAACTGGAATTGCCGCACTTTTGTTATAAGGTGGGAGAATTGTGCATAGTGGATTTAAACTGCCAGTTCCCATTATAGAAACATCAGTGTCAGATATTCGTATGAATTCATTACAAGCCAAAAAATGTAAACAAACTAAATTAATTATAATAGATGAGGCAACAATGATGTTGTGTCCTGCCCTACAACATATTGATCGATTAATAAAATAAGTTATGGATAATGATTTGCCATTTGGTGGAAAAGTGATGTTATTAGGAGGAGATTTTAGGCAAACATTACCTGTTGTGCCACATAGAAATAGAACTGACATTGTAGAAACGTATAAAAACATGAAAATATTTCCACACCTAAAATTAGAACTAAATATGAGATCTGAAAAGGCTAAATGAATTAAATGATTGGCTAATTAAAATTGAAGAAGGTAAAAAGCCTAAAATAACTAATCTACCCAATGATAGTGTTAAAATTCCATCATAAATGGTTTGCAAAGAATCACTAATATCTCCAATATTTCAAAATACTGTCAATAACGAGGATTACTCAGACATTGCAAACAAAGTGATATTAACATAAAAAAATATAGATGCTTTTAATCTAAATAAAGAAATTTTAAAATTAATCAGTGCACCCACAAAATATTATTACAGTGCAAATTTGTTTCTGTCTGATGACAAAGGCAGTGAAGTTAATTTTAGTACAACATTTATCAACTCTTATTTTGCAAGTGAAAAAATGGGTAATTGTCATGTTATTGAGAAATATGAACTCCAAAAAAGGACTTTGTAATAGGACCAGATTAATTGTGCAGAATTTACGAGAACATTTCATACATGGAGAAATTATGAAGGGTACCCATAAAGGTGAACACGTTTTTATACCAAGAATTGATTTTGCTCCAAGTAAGAGTGGTTTGCCTTTTGTCATTCAAAGGAGACAATTTCCCATTATCATGGCATTTGCAATGACCATACATAAATCCCAAGGACAAACTTTTCAGTCTGTGGGTATTTTTTTTACAGGAACCTGTATTTGTACATGGACAACTCTATGTTGCATTTTTAAGATGCAACAATCCAGAGGAAATTAAAGTTTATATTTAAAAAAAACAAAGTCAGGCTGATATATTAGATGATGGCCGAATTTTTACAAAAAACCTTGTCTACTATGAGGTGCTGTAACTTAAATTACAAAAAAGGATTACAATACAACAGATATGCAAACAAAAAAGGTACCGTGCTTTTATCTCAAGGACAATTTCACAAAAAAACTCCAACAAACATAGAGAACAGTGGTTTTAAGGACAAACTTTTATGCCACTTGGACTCTTTTTAGAGTACCACTATTTCACATAGGAAACGCTATACAATGTCAAAAAACAGAGAACAGTGGTTTTACTCTGAGGACGAACTTTTATTTCTGGCATACTCTGTTTAGAGGATCGCTATTTCACATAGAAAACTCTATGTGCCATTTTCGATAACTACAACAATAACAAAAATCATTTGAAAAAAAAAAAAACAACAAGAATAAACAGTGGTTATATCCCATAGACAAAGTAAAAAAATGGAATGTCTTTGAAGTAGCTTTTTGGCAGCATTGGCCCCACAAAACACTTACGTTGCATTTTCTTACAATTCAATTTTAAATTTTAGTACATTAGGCCACTGTTAGTAATGTTAAAATTGTATTTTACAAGGTGTGGAAAGTTGTTTCATTGTATGTAATTAAGGGTTCATGTTAGTAGAAGGATGATCATTTGTTGGAAAATGTAAAGTTATAATTAAATAGAGAATATTGATTAAGGGAGTAATCCGATTGCCAGTTACTTGGGTCAGGAAGGAATTTTCCCCCCACTTTCACACTATTGGCTAAGTTGCAATGGAGGTTTTTCTGTTTGACTTCCTTGGGATTCAATATTCAAGATCACTGCATTTTCATACAAATCAAGTTTAAATGTTATTATATTACGTTAATGTTTGCACTGTTAAAATTGTATTTTACAATGTTTGTTTTATTGTATATAATTAAAGGTTCATGTCAGTAGGATGATGATAATTTCTTGCAAAATGTAAATGTATTATTAAATAGAGAGTATTGATCCAGGGAGTAATCTGATCGCCAGTTACTGGGTACAGGAAATAATTAATTTTTTCCCCCTTTGACACAATTGGATAAGTTTAACTGGGATGTTTTTCTGTTTGCCTCCCTCTGGATTCAATACCTATGTGTTTTACCAGTAGTTGAACTACAAGTTGCATGTTACAAAGCATTATGTAATGGTTTCCAATCCTCATTCATACAAAGCTGACCCATTGTTATATTACTCCTGCATAGCTAACAAGTTCAAATGTTCATATTGTTAAAAAAGGATGGTTTACCAGTTGTTGAACTACAAGTTGAATATTAAAGAAATAAACACATTTACTATAATTGTTGTACTTCTTCATAGATAACTAAAAGGTCAGAGACTCACATTGGGTGGAAAACAGCATTCAAGCCTACACATTTTATTGCCTCATCATGTTTGATGGGCAAGTCGCAAGTATATATATATATATATATATATATATATATATATAGAGAGTAAATAAAAAGTACATTTGTGTTCATATTTGAATGTCTAAAGCAAGTTAAAAAACCTGCTTCCCGCTCAGAGTTCCAAGAAAAACAGTTATTACACTGCATTCTGGGAAGCTGAGCTGGGACGTGTACATGTGCCCACAAATATACAGTATATATATTAAATGATGATCACTAATTAATACATAATTTCTTTATTTAGCACATGGCACTTTATTATTATTTTTTATTTAAAAATAACACTATTTAGCACTTTACATTTTTCCCTTAAGGATATGGCATATGTCTATCTGGGATTTGTACAATACAATTTAAAACTAGTGATGTCGCAAACATAAAATTTTCGGTTCGCGAACCGCGGACTCGAATTTCATCAAATGTTTGTGAACGGGCGAACCGCCATAGACTTCAATGGGCAGGCTAATTTCAAAACCCACAGAGACTCTTTCTGGCCACAATAGTGATGGGAAAGTTGTTTCAAGGGGACTAACACCTGGACTGTGGCATGCCGGAGGGGGATCCATGGCAAAACTCCCGCGGAAAATTAAATAGTTGATACAGAGTCTGGTTTTAAGCCATAAAGGGCATAAATCACCTAACATTCCTAAATTGTTTGGAATAACATGCTTTAAAACATCAGGTATGATATTGTATCGATCAGGTAGTGTAAGGGTTACACCTGCTTCACAGTAACAGACCAATCTCCCCGTTTAATGCAGCGCAAACAACCGCAAACAGTCCCTTTGCACAACCGCAAACTCCCCATTTGCACAAGGTTGGATACCAAGCTAGCCATGTCCCGTTCCTTGTCCTCACTGATGTCATTGAAGGTCTCTTCCTCCACCCAGCCACCAAGGGTCCCCGAAAGGTGACAACAAGCCCCCTGGGATGCCTGCTGTGTTTGGTCTTCCACCTCCTCAAAGCCACCTTCCTTCTCTGACTCCTCTTCTTCAGACTCCTCTCTCTGCGTTGCCTCTGTCTGCATTATTATAAGGTGTGTACTGTTAAGTAGTACTATTCCTCGGTTTAATCCCTGTTACGTCCACTATTAGGGGACGTGTATATGGCATTGATTTTTGGAACAGGGAGATGGAAAAAGATGCTTGGTCGGACCTCCTACTTCGAATTTGGGGCACTGCACGTGCAATGTAATGTGCCACCAGATAGGAGTGGTGTATTAAGTTGTACTATTTATTCCTATCGGATTCAATAAAGCCAATAAACCTGGCCCTCTACTAGCCAGGAAACTACAAACCAAAACAACACAAAATAGGATACTTCAAATTAAGATCTCAAAGGGAGAAAAAACAACGAACCCAAATAAGATCCAGAAGATTTTTACAAAATTTTACAATACCCTTTATACGGCAACAAAACACATAGATCTACACGAAATGATGGGAATTCTTAATTCCTGTGATCTCCCCTTAATAGAAGAAAATTACTTTAAATGTCAAAGTGACACTAGAGGAAGTGAGAAAAGCAGTCCAGAACCTCAAACCTGGTAAGTCACCAGGCCAAGACGGATACACCAATTTACATTATAAAAAATGTATAGACATATTAGGCCCGCACTTGGTCACTCTAACAGAGTTCTAGAAGGCAAGCAAACACCAGCAGAGCTGAACAGGGCAGATATCGCTCTATTCCCTAAGGAGGGTCGAGATAATGACCAAGTAGGCTTTGTCTCGCACAGGCAAGCGGGAGACAGCATTAGAAAAGTCATGAACCTACTGTACCACACCAAAGCCTCTAAAATCCAAGCCTGTCTTATGGCCTTTGACATTGAAAAGGCGTTTGATTCCCTGGAGTGGACTTACCTATACGCCACGCTTGAAAAATTTGGTATTAAAGGCCATTTCATAAATTTCATACACTCATTATACAAATCATCCAGGGCAAGGTTACAGATTCCGGTAGATGAGAGATCCTTAATTTAAATAGAAAGAGGAACAAGACAGGGGTGCCCCCTTTCTCACCTTGTATTTGCAATAGCAATAGAACCCCTTGCTCAGACAATTAGGGCCAACGCTGGGATCACAGGCATAAAAATAGGCCATCACCATTTCAAAACTTGTCTATTTGCAGACGACCTGCTGTGTATGCTCTCAAACCCTACCCAATTGGTCCCAGAGTTGATTCGAACTATCGAGGAGTTTGGTCAGTTTTCTGGCCTTAAACTGAACATAGAGAAGACAGAAGCAACTAAGTTTAATATTAAGTGGGATAAGAACAACATAAACTACCTGGGAATCCGACTAACCCCTAAGCTAGAGGACTTGTACAAAGCCAACCACTCCAAACTTTATAAAACAATAATTAATGACCTGAGTAAATGGACAAAGTATAGATTATCATGGCTAGGGAGAATAAATACAATAAAATAAAAATGAATGTCCTTCCTAGGTTGCTCTACATATTTCGAACACTCCCGATCCCGATTAAATAAAAAGAATTAGAAAATATTCAAAGGAAAATATTTCAGTTTATCTGGAACCACTCTCCATCACGCATCACAAAGACAATTATGTACCTACATAAGTCAGAGGGGAGACTATTGTGTCCAAACTTAAAATATCACCACAAGGCAGCTCAGTTATCTTTCCTCCCAATAGCACATTCTATATGGCATCAACCGGCCTGGGTGTATTTAGAGAACCACACTTTAAGGCCCTTAACCTGGGACAAGGTAGCTTGGCTATCAGAATTGCCTCAGAGCCTTAAAAACTCGCCAAACCCCCTAATCAGACACTCACTATCATACTGGAAATTCGCCAAGAAACACACGGGTTTGTTCCCGGATCCACCCAAATGAACCCAATTCTTGACCACCCTCAGGCCATGAAACACATGAGCACAACATCACAACACTGGTGGAGGTCAAGGAAACTAGATAGACTGGGAGACTGGTAAGTAAAGGGCCAGATGCTCACCTATGAGGAACTGAGGGACAAGCATGAGCTACCGCTGTCAGAACATTACAATTACTGTAGGTTGAGGCATTTCACACACTCCCTGACCCAGAAACAGGGGACACCGGTCTTAAATTGATTCTCCAAAATTGGTAAAGATAAACCTCTATCAAGGGGGATCATTGAGTCGCTTTACAAATATAAAACATTTGTTACTGGTTGAAGCGACACTGGGGGAAGGACCGGAGTGGGGGAGCCCTGGAGACCCTTCAGAAGCAACCGGCGGCAAAATCATCCCAGGAAAGGAGAGGTCGCTTACTGAAGCCTGCCCTAGGGTAACCCAAGGGTGATTGCCCAGGTTAGATATTGTAAATAATAAGCTAATACTGCTGGAGGGATGATAGCTAATAGGACTTTGGTGTTACCTGCAGATATACTCTTTACTATTGTCTGTTTTACCATGATTTAGGTATCTCTTAAATTGCAATCACAGAAAAAAATAAGAAAAGTTATTAACCTAAAAAGTAAAAATAATAAGTACTAGCCAGCTAACTTTTACAAAATGTCTTTATTGTAAATAAGTATTTTTGCACAACTGTTATGCAAGACTGTTCAAAAATGCTTTATTTTTCATTACATGCCTTCTGACAATAAAATAATTTAAATGCAAAAATTAGGTATTGTTGCAGCGACCAGAAAAATTGATGTTAGTTTTGCCAGGCAGAAAGTGCCCTAAAACATTGCGTCTTGAACCCTAGTTGGTGGCGGATAAGTCACGCAAGTCATCCGGCATTCAGGGATAAAATACAGCAGCGTGTGGACCATTATTAGCTCAAGGCAGCTCATCTATCAGGCCTTTTTTAATCGAATGTATCGCCCACTGTCAGTCCCTTCGGGATCCATCCCTCATTCATCTTAATGAAGGTTAGGTAATCTAGACTTTTTTGACCTAGGCGACTTCTCTTCTCAGTGACAAAACCTCCTGCTGCATTAAAGGTCCTTTCTGACAGGACACTTGAAGTTCTATGGCAAATTGGGATAGCTCAGGCCACAGGGCATGCGTGGACACCCCCAAGTAGTCAAGGGGTTCATTGCTCCTCATAGTGTCGATATCTGTAGTTAAGGTGAGGTGGTCTGTTACCTGAAGGTTGAGTCGTTCTCTGAGAGTGGACCCCGAAGGGCTGTGGCGATGCATAGGACTTAAAAAGCTCTGCATGTCCTCCATCAACAACACGTCTGTAAAGCGTCCTCTCCTTGCCTGCGTGGTCGTGGGACATGGAGGATTATGTTCACCTCTTCCGCTGTTAGATTGCCGTTGTGCTGTGACATCACCCTTAAACGCTGTGTAAAGCATACTTTTTAATTTATTTTGGAAGTGCTGCATCGTTCAGACTTGTGGTAATTCGGTAACATTTTTAGACACTTTCTTCTTATACCGGGGTCTAGTAGTGTGGACACCCAGTACAGGTCGTTCTCCTTCATCCTTTTTATACGAGTGTCCCTCAACAGGCACGTCATCATGAAAGACCCCATTTGCACAAGTTTGGATGCCGAGCTAGTCATGTCCCGTTCCTCGTCCTCAGTGATTTCACAGAAGATATGTTCCTACCCCCAGCCACGTACAACACCACGGGTACCAGATAGATGACAACGAGCACCCTGGGATGCCTGTTGTGGTTGGTCTTCCTCCTCCTCCTCACAGCCACATTCCTCCTCTGACTCCTCTTCCTCACAATCCTCTTCCAGCGTTGCCGCAGGTCCAGCAAGCGATGCTGATAAGGCTGTTTCTGGTGGTAATGGTGACCACAACTCTTCCTCTTCACGCTCATCTATGGCCTGATCCAGCACTCTTTGCAGGGCACACTCCAGGAAGAAAACAAATTATAAAATGTCGCTGATGGTGCGCTCGGTGCGACTAACCAGGTTTGTCACCTCCTCAAAAGGACGCATAAGCCTACAGGCATTGTGCATGAGCATCCAGTAACGTGGCAAAAAAATCCCTAGCTCCACAGAGGCTGTCCTAGCACCCCGGTCATACAAATACATGTTAACAGCCTTTTCTTGTTGGAGCAGACGGTCGAACATTAGGAGTGTTGAATTCCAACGTGTCGGGCTGTCTAAAATCAAGCTCCTCACTGGCATGTTGTTTCGCCGCTGGATATCTGTAAAGTGCACCATGGCCGTGTAGGAACGCCTGAAATGGCCACACTCCTTCCTGGCCTGCTTCAGGACGTCCTGTAAGCCAGGGTGCTTATGCACAATGCGTTGTACAATCAGATTACACACATGTGCCATGCACGGCACAGGTGTCAACTTGCCCAAATTCAATGCCGCCAAAAAATGTCTTCCGTTGTCACAAACCACTTTGCCTATCTCCAGTTCGTGCGGAGTCAGCCACTGATCCACCTGTGCATTCAGGGCGGACAGGAGTGCTGATCCGGTGTGACTCTCTGCTTTCAGGGAAGTCAACCCCAAGACGGCGTGACACTGCTGTATCCGGGATGTGGAATAGTTCCTGTGGAGCTGGGGGGGTACCGTTGAAGTGGAGCAAGACATAGTAGCAGCAGAAGAGGACTCAGCCGAGGAGGTTATGGAAGAGGATGGAGTAGGAGGAGTAGAGGAGGTGGCAGCAGGCCTGCCTGCAAGTCATGGCGTTGTCACCAACTCCTCTGCAGAGCCACGTATTCCATGCTTGGCAGCAGTCACCAGGTTTACCCAATGCGCAGTGTAGGTGATATGCCTGCCCTGATCATGCTTTGCAGACCAGGTATCAGTGGTCAGATGGACCCTTGACCCAACACTGTGTGCCAGAGATGCCATTACTTCCTTTTGCACAATCGAGTACAGGTTGGGGATTGCCTTTTGTGCATAGAAATTTCGGCCGGGTACCTTCCACTGCGGTGTCCCAATAGCTACACATTTTTTGAACGACTCAGACTTCACCAGCTTGTATGGTAAAAGCTGGCGGGCTAAGAGTTCAGACAAGCCAGCTTTCAGTTGCCGGGCAAGGGGGTGACATTGGCTTCTTACGCTCAAACATGTCCTTGACAGACACCTGACTGTGGGCAGATGAGCAGGGACTGCTCAGGGCGAGATACAGAGTGACGGATGGTTGAGAGGGGGCAAGCAGGGCAGCAGTGGTTGATGTGGCTGAAGATGCTGGACCAGGAGGATGATGATGGCGGCTTTGACTTTGTGTGCTGCTTGTACTCATGTGTTGATCCCATAGGCATTTGTGATGTGACTTCATGTGCCTTCGCAAAGAAGTTTTACCTAGGTGGGTGTTGGACTTCCCACGACTCAGTTTCTTTTCGCACAGGTTGCAAATGGCATCTCTGTTGTCACAGGCAGACACACCAAAAAATTGCCACACTGCTGAGCTCTGCAATGACGGCATTCTGGTGGTGGCAACAGCATGCGTTGACTGGCCTGCTGTCTGGCTGTCCCTGGGTGCCGATGCATGCTGTCTGACTGTGCCACTAGCTACTTGCGACGACCTCCCCCTGCTTCCAATTCCTCTCCTCCTCTCTGTCTCGCCATCTGAACTTTCCTCTTGTTTTTCTTCTCTTATAGCGGGCACCCACGTGACATCCACGGACGCATCGTCATCATAAACCGCTTCACTTGTATCTGACAACTCAACAAAGGAAGCAGCACCGGGTACAACATCATCATCATCAGACCGTACGTCCATGTGTGTAATGCTGCCTGACTGAACATATCCCTGTTATCTACATCCTCTGTCACTAATGTTTGCGTATCACTCATTTCTTTCATCGGATGTGTAAATAACTCTGCTGACGGATCAAGTGAAGCGGCTGTGGTGCTAGTGTTGGGGGTGGCGGCAGGCGGGCGAGTGGTATCTGGCTAGGTGCCCGAAGCTAAGCTGGAGGAGGATGGTGCGTCTAGGTTCTGAGCGGAAGCTGTGGAAGATTGGGTGTCCTGTGTTAGCCAGTCAACCATGTCCTCAGAACTTTTCAAGTTCAGGGTACGTTGCCTCTGAAAACTGGGCATTATTCTAGGCCCAAAATGAATCACAGCACCACGACCACGACGGCCACTGCGGGGTGGCCTGCCTCTGCCTGTCATTTTTTTTCCGATTAGTGGTACTATGCGTGCAAGCTACTGTGACACCAGATATGAGTGTCACTGTGCACTGGCAAAAGTTGGCAGAGTAGGCGCTGTAGGCCTCACACACGCCTGTAGGCAGGCAACTGATATTCAATCGATTACAGTAAAAAAAGGGTTCTTTTATTTCACTGCACTAGGTTGCACCAGATATGAGTGTCACTGTGCACTGGCAAAAGTTGGCAGAGTAGGCGCTGTAGGCCTCACACACATGTCTGTAGGCAGGCAACTGATATTCCATCGATTACAGTAAAAAAAGGGTCCTTTTATTTCACTGTACACTAGGTTGCATCAGATATGAGTGTCACTGTGCACTGGCAAAAGTTGGCAGAGTAGGCGCTGTAGGCTTCACACACACGCCTGTAGGCCGGCAACTGATATTCAATCGATTACAGTAAAAAAAGGGTTCTTTTATTTCACTGTACACTAGGTTGCACCAGATATGAATGTCACTGTGCACTGGCAAAAGTTTGCAGAGTAGGTGCTGTAGGCCTCACACACACGCCTGTAGTCAGGCAACTGATAGTCAATTGATTACAGTAAAAAAAGGGTTCTTTTATTTCACTGTACACTAGGTTGCACCAGATATGAGTGTCACTGTGCACTGGCAAAAGTTGGCAGAGTAGATGCAATAGGCTTCACACACACGCCTGTAGGCAGGCAATTGCTATTCAATCTATTACAGTCAAAAAGTATTGTTTTATTTCACTGAGCACAATATAAGCTGTGAGCCTGACACAGGCAGGCAACTGAAATTAGATTAAAGGAAAAATGAGTTGTTGTTTTTTTACAATGTATGGTACACCAACTATGACTGGTGAAACAGAGCAGAATATTAGCTGTGAGCCTGACACAGGCAGGCAACTGAAATTAGATTACAGGAAAAAAAATGGTTGTTTTCAATGTATGGTACACCACCGGGTATGAGTAGTGAAAAAAAGCACAATATAAGCTGTTAGCCTGTCACACACACACGCTGGCAGGCAGCAAATGCAATTAGATTACACAGAAAAAAAATTATAAAATAAAATAAATGATGTTCTAGCCCTAAAAAGGGCTTTTTGGGTTGCTGTCCTTGCAGCAGATATCAGATGAGTCCTTCAGGTCTGTAGTGGAAGCTAAATACACAGCCTGGCTATCTATTTCCCTATTAAATCTCCAGCAGCTACACTATCTGTCCTCTCACAACGAATGCAGCTTCAGAATGATTCTAAAATGTATGCTATCCTTCAGATGGAAGGCTCTGGAAGGGAATGTATGCTGCTGATTGGCTGGAATGTGTCTGCTGACTGTGAGGTGCAGGGTCAAAGTTTCCTCAATGATAAAGAATAGGGGGCAGACCGATGCGAGCGCGAAAGAGCCACAATCGCCGTGAATAGTCCGTGGGCGAACTGTCAGCGACATCTCTATTTGAAACATTATATTGATAAACAATGAATTTATAATCTTCATAAAGAAGATGCTATCTCTGATAGTTCTTAGCAGGCTGTAATTATACTAATTGATAATATATAAAGTGATATTGAACATTATCTTCACTGTTATTATTCCTGGAAGCCAATGGTCAATTATTTTATTTTTTAATTGCCGTAGTTTTCATTCGTAAATAATATTTTAAATGTGATAATAAATGTATTTATTTTTATACATGTTCCTTGTGTGATATTATTTAGGGTTTCAATTAGATATATAAGTGTCTTTCCTCTTTTTCTCTACATACAATTAATTACACTTACTAATTGTTTGGTTGTAGTTTTTATAATTAATATAGTTCATTTATTTTAGATCATTTATAACGCATCAACATATTCCGTAGAGCTGTACAGAAGTTAAGTTCAGACAAAGATAAATACAAATTAACACATAGCAAAGCAAGGAGGGCCCTGTCTTTGAGCTAGGAATCCAATGTCTATGGTGCATTCGCAAAATACTTAGGATGGAAACTTGCAAACTTACAATCTAAGGTAAGTGAGTGGTAAAAGAGGGAGAGAGAGGTTATAAGTGTGTTAGGGTGAAAGGTGATACACTAGGTTTTAAATGTTTTGAGGTAAGAGGATAATCTGGTGGAGCAAGGCAAGGAGTTCCAGAGACTAGGGGCCGCACGAGAAAAGTCCTGGAGGCGGGAGCGAGAGGAGGCGACAAGAGTTGTAGAAAGAAGAAGGTCATTAGTAGAATGAAGAGGGCGGGTGGGGGAGTATTTGGAGATGAGAGCAGAGATGTATGGGGGATACATCTAGTTATTTTAGAACCTGTCCCTATGTAATGTTAGAAGGTATCCACTACATGTATATTCTAGTTATATATATTGTAACAGAGTCATACGTGATGTATACGTGGGGGACAGACTGAGCAGAGCCCTGTGTCCACTCGGGGTTAACGGAACAGGCTAATCAAGCCCAGCTGGGTTCCACCTTTAAAAGTCTGATGAGCACCGAGCAGAGAGAGCTCAGTCTGAGCTGGACAGAGGGTTCCAGAGTCAGCTCTGGAGATCCACTGAAAAAAGGGAGACTTCAAATCAAGCAAGTTTCAAGGCCTTTATTTTGTTTGGACATTATTTTGGGCATGGAGGGAACTGCAGCAAAGAGTTAGTCAGTGCTTCAGTTGAAGCTAGGTCTTGGTTTTTGCACTGTTTGTGTTATTTTGTTGTAAGAAAATAAATACAAAATTTGATATTTAAAAAAAGGCTCCTGAGTACTCCATTGTGGGGCCGGATACAAGGGCATAAACCCCAAATATGACAGCAGAGATATCACATATGGTGGCAGTGCTGGGAATTAAACAATGGAACTAGTGAAAGCTCTAATACAAACCACTGCATGCCAGCAGGAGACTTCTCAGCAGTTACTGAGACATTAGGCCCAGGCAGCACAAATCTTGGCGGAACAAAAGGTCCAAGCTGCAGAAGACCGAAAGCTACAGCAGGAAACAAACCAAATCTTGCTTGCCCAGCTACAGCACCTGATACCTGCAAATCTTAAACCAGAGGAAACATCAACCTGAATCAGTTTGTACAGAAAATGGACCCAGGCAAAGATGTGCTAGCATTTCTACTGACCTTCGAAAGAATTGCCGTCAGAGAAGCCTGACCCCTCATTAAGCATATTCCAAGCAATGGATTATTTCAGTCTAAAAGCAGATATCCTGGCCAGAACACAGTGATTCCACTCACGGAAGTTTGTGGAGAACAAGAACCCTTGCGCACAAATGTTTGAATTACTTCACATAGCACAAAGATGGCTACACCCTGAAACTAATGGACCAGGGAGAATTATGGAACTACTGGTGAAGGAACACTGTTTGTGAAGTCTACCCCCAGGCTTAAGAGAATGGGTGGGACAAAATGAGCTGGAGAACCGAGCAGAGAGAACTCAGTCTGAGCTGGACAGAGGGCTCCAGAGTCAGCTCTGGAAATCCACTGAAACAAGGGAGACTTCAAATAAAGCACGTTTCAAGGCCTATATTTTGTTTGGACGTTATTTTGGGCAATGAGGGAACTGCAGAAAAGAGTTAGTCAGCGCTTCACTTGAAGCTAGGTTTTAGTTTTTGTACTCTTTATGTTATTTTGGATACAAGGGCACGAACCCCGAATGTGTGACAGCAGAGATATCACTATATATATATATATATATATATATATATATATATATTGTGGGTCAAAACTTTAATGGGGAGGGCATACTGCTCCATACCACAAATGTAGTAATTAATTAATGTAGTTTAATTTTGCTATTTTTGTGTGTCCCCTATTCATTTAATCTGGGGGAAGTCCCCCCCACACACACACACTCCCCATTCCTGCGCCTCTGGCTGAGATAAGCATCCCTGTATTTACTATGCACTATTTCCTATGGGGAAAAATAAAACCAATTCTCACCTCATCTCAGCCACTTGGGATGCTTAGGAAATGATTGTGCTACGCATGCTGAGTTTAAAACAGTCCTTTCATGCAGTGAAGAAACTGCATATGCATTCCAACTATGATGCATTGTGCCATTTCTAGCACCTCTAGCAATGTCAATATTAAATGGCCTTATACAATTTTAATACTACACATATACTGTATAACATGAATACATTGTCATTAATTAAGATTAACATGTGAACCTCATAGTTGAGAACATTACTTTTTTAGGTCTTAATAAATGTATTTTTTTTCTAGTTTAGTAATTGCAATAATATTAACACAACACTATTTTCTATACATTTCATGGAAAATATTCACATGTTGATTGTGTGTTGTATGCAAATGTACCTTTTCTGCAGGAAAATACATCAATATCTGCCTCTAGGCTCCTCTCAATACACTTGACTGTTATTTTCTTCATACTTGGGCCCTTATTTAATTGAGCAATTGTTGTTTATGGGAACCAGTAATGTTTGCGAGCCACAAACGCTCTACGGGTTAGAAACTGCAGTTGTTAAAACCATACCTTCCACCCCATCTAAGCCTTTGATCTTTCAAGTCCACAAGAGTTACAATTGCTAAAATCGCAAATCGCTATTCAATTGCTTTAATTATACAAGGCCGCAATTGTTTTCAAAACCGCAAACGGCAAATCTCAGCCAAAATATTACGTGTTTCCGCAAAGGGTTTACATACTAATTTGTAACACTGCAAAAGACAATAAAAACACACCAATGGACTTTAAACGATGGGCAAAGCAATGGAAGAGATTAGAACACATTGCAGAACAATTCTCAATTAACAAATAGCTTTAGAAACATTTTTTTTTCATATGTTGGAATGATCATATGCCAATATGAAAAATATGCTGCAAGATGCTGAAAGCAATTAAAAACACACTACCTGCTGAAATTGCAACAGAAAAACATGAAACTGCCTGTCATATTATCCCTTTCTCACTCGCAGAGGCTCTAATGTAGACCAACAAAGATCATCTTATATACATCCCACTCATCACATATACAGTATATTGTGAAATCAAATAGTGGCCAAATTACACTACCACATGGCATATATCAACTACCAGGGGAACATTTTATTTTTGGTTGCTCAGTCTCTTAGTCAAGTCTGACTCTCTGTGACCCTATGGACTGCAGCACACTTAGCTATATCTCTATCTGTGCTTATCCACAAGGTTTGCATGGCAAAGATACTGGAGTTGGTTGCCAGTTCCTTCTCCGCTGGATTGTGATTTGTCTGACCGCTCTGCTATGACCTGCCCACCTAGAGTGGTCCTACATGGTATAGCTCACAGCTTCATTGAAATACACAAGCCCCTTCACCATCACTAGGTAGTGATCAAGAAGTGGACCAGGGGAACATACACCACACTAATCTATTCTAATCTATCAGGAAGGGCCACAAACACACAGAGGAGGCTGTGCAGAGGCACATGGAGTAACAGTCCACTCGCCTCCGTCAGACGTAATCTCCACTACACCTATCCTGGAAAGTCCCACGCCATTGCTGGTGGCTATGTGCAAAGATGTATACCCATTATCATTTGGTGAAATCCTATGAAGTGTTTTGCTATCAATCAATTCATATTATCACCTGTCATATTAATATCAGGCCTTCAGGGGAATGTTGGTATTCCAAAGTTTATATATATACAATATATTCCACAATATATATTATATATTATTATTATTATTATTATTATTATTATTATTATTATTATTATTATTAGTATTATTATTATTATTATTATTATGTATTAATCTATTGCATAGTAACTAGGGCTCGTTAGTTTACTGATATAGGAATGTCACACAAATGTGATGTATGTGGATGTCCCAAACCCCCAATCATTGAAAACCCACTGACACAATGATAATGGTATAACAAAGCTTTATTTCATACACAGAGCACAATCAGAAATATACAAGACTATGCATTAATATCATGGGTGTGGTGTAGGCGGATCCCGGAAGGGCAAGAGACTTTTTGTGAAAAAGTGGATACCTAAAGAGGGTAATGTCATAGTCTAGAATAATCATGATGCGTAACACCTACCAGGGTCACATGTGATCACTATACCACTGCAAGCGGAATCTGATGAAAAAAAGGATCATCAGAAATCACTCGATTTAATCGATGTAACCAGTAATGCACTTAGTACTTACTTTTGATTAGCATCTGCTCAATTAATCAGATGCAATAAATCATGGATAAAGTCATACAAATCTATTCCATACACAGTGTGTTATATATTATGGAATAATCCAAAATGGATGAGAAGAATCTGGGAAACAGAATTGGAGGTTGAGGAACATGCCTTCATGGTTGTGAGATTGGGCTATTGAGACGTACAGAGATGAGAACAAGATATCAATCAGAAAACTAGTTGGATTGACTCCAACACCTCATCTCCACAGCAATCCACATTGAACAACAATTGCAGAAATATTCAACATAACCATAAGTTTAGACACTCTGTAGGCAACATTAATACAAAATAATATGAATTGAGGAGTGTGAATAAGGACGACTTATGGGATGTTCTCGCCTACCTCCTCTTTTTCAGCACTGGGCCCCTACCTTCCGCGCTTCCTCCCTCTACCATGGCAAGGAGATGTTGGAGGGAGGGGTGCGTCCACCTGGGGTGGCTGTGTAGTAGCTGGCTTTGGCAGTAAGGTATTAGATAAGGAGGCCGCAGGCTCTGGTTGCGGTAGGGGTGGAGTCTGTAGGACCGAAGCTGGAGAGAAATGACCTGGCCCTCCGCCAATTGCACTAGCTGCTCAAATAGATGTGTTTAGGCTCACCTGTCCCTTTGACCCTTTTGCTCATACCTCTCAATCCTTTGATTGTGCCTCCTCACCTCACCAGAAATCTGATGCTGTCGACATGAGTGGTTGCAATCTCATTTTGCTTTTCCAGCTGATATGTCAGTCGTTAAATTAAGGTGACATAGGTCTTGTCCTCCATCTGGCTATGTTGAATGAGGTTCCTCAAAGTAGCTTCTGAGGATGTGTGAGGTGTCATTGGTCTTCCCGGGACTGTCGAAGTTCTGTGGTGAGGCCAGAGGTTCCTGTGTCGATTGTGTCGCCCATGGTGATGGTGTGGCCCCCGTTTGTTGGAGGCAGGTTTGTTGGGGCCAGGTTTGGATTGGAGGAGTGGTGGGGTCCGGCCAATGCATCCATGTCATATGACCAGGTGGCAGTGGTGGGCCTGCTGAGGGTGGTCGCCAGTACCAGGACATCTCTGGAGGTGGTTGCTGGCTCCATGACATGTGAGGCGGAGATGAAACGGCTGGGAACGTGCCCGTGATGCATGTGAGGGCCAGGGGCTTGTTTCGCACAATTGTGGTGTGGGTAGCCATCTTGCTGCTGGTGGGCCAGCTTCCTGTGATGTTCACAGCTTATACCACCACCATTTGCGTGGGTGAATTTGATTCCTACTCCTGTGACAATAGTATTTGAGTATTGATTCTCTAAACAATTGTTTGCTTTGTGTTTCCATATCCCTGACATCACGGTCACTTGTTATTGGCTGTGGGGATTGTTTTATGCACATAAACATTGACATGTATCATAAACATTGAAGATCATGGCTCATATCAATACATGTAATGCTGGTGAGGTGTGCCATCTGCAGTTCATTAGGACACATGCTCAGCTGAATCTACTGTGCAGTGTGTGAGACTAACCAATCTGTGACCAATTCTCAGCAATGGTGTTTAACATGCAGATGAGACATGGTCCAGGTTAGGCTAGTACATGACATGCACATGCAGTACTACAGAGTCTGTATCCACAAATGCTGCAGTGTGCACACCTATAAATGTACTCTCTTGTGGTTGGTAAATCAATCTGGATCTATTTGGCGACTGCTACTCAAAATCAGTTTTAACTGTAGGTATTGGACAGACATTTAATTGATAACAATTATGATAATAATATGTTTGCTTATTGGATTTACATGTTTATTGCTGCCCCATATATCTGTAGTCATAACCAGAGATCTTATAGTGCTATTGTGTGTCAGTTATCTATGTGTGTGGGGTTCATGTGTGCATATGAGGGTGTGATAGTGTATATGATACTCACATTGCAGGGTTGCCTGAAGCTGTCCTGGAAGGACCATTACTGCCTCTGGCTTGATTAACTCCTTTAATATCTTCTCCCATCCGCAGGGATGTTGGCTGGTGGCCCACTACCAGTTGCACAGGCTGCTCTGGCCTCCGCTGACATCTTCCTCTTGTCTTTCATTCGGCTGTCATCAAATCTGTTTTTGACAGACTTGACATCCCTGTTTGTAACCCCTAATGCAGCAACAACTGAAACAACCTCACTCCAGACATGTGTCTTCTGGCTAGGCCTCACATCCCTCCCACCATGTATGATGCTATAGCGGGCACGGATTTCCCTGAGGAGGAAGTCCATCTCCTTTAGGGTATACTTGGGGGCCATGTACTTTGCCACAGCCTCTTGACCTCCCAACTGTGCCTGGGGTCCCTGGCATCCCTGTTCTTCCCTTATAACTTGCAGCCTTGATCAATTGAATCGCACTCTCAAATTACTTAAAAGGCCACTGCAATGGTTTTAAAAGTCGTAGCATTTTTTTATTTAATTTGTTGATACAGTTATCAAATACATACATTAATTTCTATTGTATGAGCACTAAAGTAGGCCTTTAACTAACAAATGAATGCATATTTTACCTCACTAGTTAAGAGCAAATGTATGTATGAATATTTCATAACATTCTGCAAGTGTTTTTATAAAATGTTCCAAATAAGGTAGAAAAAATCAACTTCCTCTGATTAATTTCACAAAAGCAATTTGCTGAAGGCAGGATAGTTACCGGGGGTGAAGCTGGTGCTTTGAACAGGGTCCCAAAGTGGTTAGAGGCCCATTGTTAGTTGCATTATAGAGCAGTTTTTTTTTTCTAATTTGTATCTATTTTCTGATCATACAAATTTGCTGTTTTTTCTCAGCTACTTAGCTTTGCTCTTCTCCTCCTCCTCCAGGCATGATAAAAGATCAAGCTCACAGGGCTCATCCTCTTGATTACGTTTGAATTTCTAAGCAGATTTCAGTCTATGGCAGCACCTGTACTGGTCGAGAGGGTGGAAATATTTTTTTAAATAGATTAGATTTTATTTTTATTTAATTGGACAATATCTGCTGCCTCTGATGGGTAGCAGAGTATAGCCACCAGCCAGTGGCAGAGATAGAGAATGGCAGGCTCAGGTGCATAAAAAATCTATGGGTAGCAACCCCCCTCTGGGAGGGGTTGTAAACTTTTGTTTGCACTATGCTACTACCAATTCCCTCGGTGCCCCTCCCCAAGACCCCTTCCCATAACAGCTCCCTTTCCTAGGACCCCTTCTCATAATAGCACTTCTTCCCAAGAACCTTTCCCATAGCACCCTTCCCCAAGACTCCTTTCCATATTTACTCCCTTTCCCTTATCTCATGCCAGCACAAAGCTGGTCTGCTTGCAAGCAACTCCAGGTTGCACGTTCTCCACTTTCTTTGTTTGGAGAGGCTGTTGTGGCCACGAGGGACAAGGGTGGGGGTCCCTACACTACAGAAATATTATTTATATGTTTCTGACACTATTATTGAGTAAGAATATTTGGGATTAAAGATAAATTTCTAAATATGATACATACATATTAGTAATCTCCAAAAGCTACCCTGAAACTCCCAGAACAAATAATATCCAAATAGAAAGAGGAACAAGTTAAGACTTCCTTCTCTCACCACTCTTTGCTTTAGCGATTAAGATTTTAGCTCAGTTTATCAAAGCTGACCCTGACATATATAAAGTACAGCTAGGTCCACAACATTTAAAATGCTTCCTTTTTGCAGATGATCTAATTTGTACACTTACCAAACCTCTTATCGCTATTCCTCTTCTTATGCACACCCTATAAATCCTTGGACAAGCTTAAAAATAAATGTTGACAAAACTGAGCCTTTCAATATAACGCTTCCACAATAAGTAGTCAAACTTCTTCTAAATAACTTTGCTTGGCCTAAAACAAGCATTATGTTTTTAGAAGTCAATATGGAACGATCTTTATCATGCTAATAATCCCACTATTTATAAAGATTTTAGAGAGGATTTATGAAAATGGTCAAGATTCCAGATTTCTTTCAACAGTATATATTAATTCTGCTTGTTATACCACTTCTGCACATAACCCATCCGTATAAAATTTAAAGATTACATAAATTCCAGATGCTTATATTTACATTTATTTAATGAAACAAGCCACCTAGAATAGCCATAAATATATGTGTCCTGGGACCAAAATACCTGGCTAGAGTCTTGGAACTCCCTGTTCAAGAACCCACTCAATTGAAGCATACTAGAAAACATCCCTTATAGTGCTACATGGGTGTATTTTACCACAGCTAAACTTAATTCTTGAAAAAACTCTATAAGGCATCTCTGCTTAAGGGGATATCCAGAAACAGAAACATTTATTAATACATGGTGGTCTTGTCCAAAAGTTCATAAACTCTGGAGATCAATGATGCAGCTAATCAAAGACATTTTCGATATAGATCTCATACCAGAAATTGAAATATGCCTTCCAGGTACATTGTATAAGGCCTTACTAATGCTTTCAATAAACTGTTACAGTTTATTATGTTATCATTAAAGAGCCATGTAGGAAAACAATGAGAGGTTAGGACTTTTTATTCCTGTCTTAACCGAAACAGCCATCATGGATAGATGAGAAGATCCTGTGTTCCCAATGCTGGTTATGGCCCCTGGGACAACAAAGTGGTGCAAACCACAACTTAATCCTTTCTAGCTGAGAGTGGATGCGCATGTGATGTCACGTCATTAGCATATGCCGGTATGGTCACAGCAAGAAAACGCTCTGCAGGGGAGAGAACAGCTGCAGGAGCTCAGCGGATCAAGGTAAAAAGAGAGGAGAGAGGAGAAAGGGTATAGGAAGGTTTTTGGAGCGGGCGAAGGAGGGAGGAAAAGATGGTTAGAAGGGAGGAGGAGGAAGATTGCAGCCCTCACTGCAGGCTATGTCCCGTGAGCCTGAGTACTGAAGTCCCACGGGCCACCGGATTAGAAGGGAGGAGGATTGCTGCCTTCACTGCAGGCTAAGGCCCAAGTGCCAGAGCGGCAAAGTCCTAAGTTCCAAAGCCCTGCGCAAGGCTCCCAGTTGCGACTAAGTTCCACGGGCCTCGCAGTTGCGGTCCTATGCGCCACAAAAGCGTGACAAACATTGCAAATGTTACGCACACTGACAACTATATATGTGACTATATATGTGAAATGTTTTAAATCTTGTTACTTATTTTCTTATAACAAAGCTTGAAAGTTAAATATACAAAAAAAGAGAATATCGAAAGCTGACTTGGATACAAAAAATAATCATAAGATACACAAGTATTTGTAATAATTATCACATTCCCAGAAATAAAGATATATTTGTATTTTTTAATAATAATGATAAAAAATAAAATGTTTTTTAATTTAAAACAATGTTTCACATTATAAGTTGTAGTTTGCATATTATTATATATCAGTTTATATTTACAGACAAAAATGATACGCACGATTCATTAAAATCTCATTTTCTCTACTGTACATCATGCTTTTGAACAAATAGTTCATATTATTAAAGCAATATGGTGTGTTATTTTTTCTTTCCCTCCCCCCTCCTCATCTTCAACCCCACCTCATTCTAACCCCCCCATACTACCCCTCTAAATACCACCCATCTCCCCATACTTACCTGCTCCGGCCTCCGCTCCTTCCGTGTCTTGATCTGGCGCGCATGTGACGTCACATGTGCGCCACGTCATTAGCATATACCGGGTGCCGGCACCCGGTATATGCTAATGCCGTGACGTCACATCAAGACCCGGAAGGAGCGGAGGCCCAAGCAGGTAAGTGAGGGGAGGGGGGAAGTTTTTTTTTAGAAGGGTAGTATGAGGGGGGGTTGAGAATGAGGAGGGGGGTTTAGAATGAGATGGGGGGTTTAGAATGAGGAGGGGGGTTGAGGATGAGGAGGGAGGCTTAGGAGGGGGTTGAGGATGGGGGGTTGAGGTTGAGGAGGGAGGTTGAGGAGGGGGTTGAGGTTGAGGAGGGAGGATGAGAAGGGGGTTGAGGATGGGGGGTTGAGGTTGAGGAGGGAGGTTGAGGAGGGGGTTGAGGATGAGGAGGGGGGCTGAGGATGAGGAAGGGCCTGAGGATGAGGAGGGAGGATGAGGAGGGGGGTTGAGGAGGGGGGTTGAGGATGGGGGGTTGAGGTTGAGGAGGGGGTTGAGGATGGGGAGTTGAGGTTGAGGAGGGAGGTTGATGATGAGGAGGAAGGTTGAGGTTGAGGAGGGGGTTGAGGATGGGGGTTTGAGAATGAGGATGGGGGTTGAGGAGAGGAGGGATGAGGGGGTTGAGGAGGGAGGTTGAGGATGAGGAGGGATGATGATGAGGGAGGTTGAGGATGAGGAGTGGGGTTGAGGAGGGAGGTTGAAAATGAGGAGGGGGAAGAGACACAGGGAAGGGAGAGGGGGGAAGAGACACAGGGAAGGGAGAGGGAAAAAGAGACACGGGAGAGAGTGGGGGACACAGAAGGCACAAAAGGGACACAGGGGGCAGCACATTTCCCACCCTCGGCTTATACTGGAGTCACTCATTTTACCCAGTATTTTGTGGTAAAATAGGTGCCTCGGCTTATACTTTGGTCGGCTTATACTCGAGTATATATGGTAAGCTTATTTTCTCTAGAAAGAAGGCGTCTAAGAGGAGATATGATTACATTATATAAATACATCCAGGGTCAGTATAAAGAATTTTCAAGGAAGCTTTTTGTTCCAATAGGTCTTCAAGTGACAAGAGGACACCCCTTGAGATTAGAAGTAAAAAGATTCCACCTTAAAGAAAGAAAGGGGTTTTTCACAGTAAGGGTGGTTAATCTGTGGAAATCTCTACCACAGGAGGTGGTGACAGAGGTTTCGATAGATGACTTTAAAAGAGGACTGAATTTATTTCTAATTAAGAAGGGAATTCAGGCTTATCCTGGATAATTAGAGATAGTGTATTGATCCAGGGAGAAATCTGATGGCCGGTATCTGGGGTCAGGAAGGAATTTGTTTTTGTTTTTCCTTTGAGATTGGCTAAGTTTCACTTTTTTTTTTCTGTTTACCTTCCTCTGGATGAATTAATTAATAATTTAAAAAAATAATAAATAGTTGATTAATAAAGAATTAACTATTAACATTTAGCTAATTCATAACTATTACTCATATTGCAGATCAGAGGAGATCTTAAAAGGTTGAACTTGATGGACTGAAAGTATTTTTTCAACCTTAATTACTATGTAACTATGTAACTATGTAACCACGCGAAAATCGCCTAAATGAGAGAAAAAAATGGAGGCGGAAAAAAAAAGGAAAATGATTCAGGACCTAGAAAATCACTGCTAAATAAGTATGAGTGCCCCCCCTGCATTTTAAACCTCTAAATTCCCTCTTGAGGCTCCTTAAAGGGCCCGCGCCACACAAACACTTAGGGACGGCAGCTGGGGTACTGTAACTACCCCCACCGGCACCTAACATTAACCCCCAGTGAGGGTTCCCACATTAACCCCACATTAATCCTTGCATGCGATCGCGGACCTCCGCTGATATCCAAATTCCCACCTTGCAAGGTCCTTAAAGCACCCGCAAAAAAAAAAAATTACCCTATCACTCATGGGACTCTATACAGAACCCCTAAATAACCATGTCACTCATAGGGGTCAATACAGACCCTATAAATCCCTTAATTAACCCTGTCACTCATGGGGGTAAATACAGACCCTCACCAGACCTTAATTAACCCTGTCACTCATGGGGGTATATACAGACCCCCATAAGGCCTTAATTAACCCTCTCACTCATTGGGGTCAATGAAGATCCCTGTATCCCCTTAATTAACCCTTTCACTCATGGGGGTCAATACAGACTCCTATAAGTTCTTAATTAACCCTGTCTCTCATGGGGGTCAATACAGACCACCATAAGCCCTTAATTAGCACTGTCACTCATAGACATCAATACAGACCACCCTATTCCCCTAATGAACCCTGTCACTCATAGGGGTCAATACAGACCGTCATAAGCCATTAATTAACCCTGTCCCTCATAGGTCTCAATACAGACCCCTATAAGCCCTTCATTAACCCTGTCACTCATGGGGATCAATACAGACTCCCATAATCCATTAAATAACCCAGCCACTAATGGGGGTCAGTACAGACCCTCATAACCCCTTAATTAACCCTATCACTCATGGGGGTCAATACAGACATCTATAAGCCCTTCATTAACCCTGTCACTCATGGGGGTCAATACAGACTCCCATAATCCATTAATTAACCCTGCCACTTATGGGGTTCAATACAGACCCCCATAACCCCTTAATTAACCCTATCACTCATGGGGGTCAATACAGACCCCACATAAGCCTTTCATTAAACCTGTCAGTCATGGGGGCTAATACAAACCCCCATAAGCTCTTAATTAACCCTGTCTCTCATGGGGGTCAATACAGACCCCCATATTCCTTTAATTAACCCACTCACTCATAGGGGTCAATACAGACCACCATAAGCCCTTAATTAACCCTGTCACTCATGGGGGTCAATACATACCCTCATAACCCTCTATTTAACCCTATCATTCCCATAAGTGTATAGGAAGACCCTTATAGGGCAGTTACAACCTAACATTAACCATATAAAAGCCCTAACGGTCCTCAAGGACCCTCATAACACTAACTACAAACACTACACTGCACTATAACCCCCAATAAACCATTAAATCTAAAATAACCCCCCTCTACACTAACCTATGAACACCTACACTACCTACCTATAGAAAAAAAGACATTACAAATTACACACCTGAAAAGTAAATATATACACAATGTATACAGTACATTACAATACCGTATAAATACAATAAAATACAATACCCCCTATCTAAAATATACTATATCAACACACATACCACACTATCTAAAATACATTAAATACTATCTAACATACATACAAACCACACTATCTAAAATACAATAAATCCTATCTGAAATACACACATATCTCACTATCTATCTAAAATACCCCACCCCTATTTAATATACAATAAATCCTATCTCCATATACAAAGCCTAATTCTAAACTAAACTAAAATAATTAATACCACTTACCTTACGGATGCCCTTCCGATCCCCAACCTATGGGAAAAAAAATAGTACAACATATTTACATACAATAAATAAACATTCTAAATATTCTATTCATCTTTCCAGCATGTCCTCTCCATCTGTTTCTCCCATATTCTCCCCTTCTGTCTCTCCCATCCTCTCACCCCTCTGTATCTCCCATCCTTTCCCCTCTCTCTGTCCCTCCCATGTCTCCCTCCTCCCTCTGTCTCTCCCATCCTCTCCTCTCTCTGTCTCTCTCATCTTCTCCCCCCTCTGTCTACCCCCTGTCTCTCCCATCCTCTCCCCACTCTGTTTCTCCCATTCTGTCCTCTCTGTCCTTCACATACCTTTCTCTCCCACCATCCTACCTCAGTCTTCCTGCTGGGTTTGCCGGCTCTTCCTGTGCCGGCTCTTCCTCTGCAGACTCCTCCCCTGATGCCTCCTTCTCCCAAGGGTCAGAGCAGAGAGCTTGGAGGAGCAGGGAGCCTTAGAGAACCGCACAGGAGTGCCACTGCCCCGAGCTGCGGGTTTGGGCATTTTTGCCACCCCCAAAGAGGTGCCCCCTGGGGTGCGCTCATTGCAGCCTAAAAGTCTCATGGGCCTCGACACCTAGCGTGCCTTAATTGCTCGCCTCGCTTTTTGATGCTCACAGTTGCAGTCATTGCTTTGCGGGGGCCACAATTATTTAACATTGCATGACCAACATCTCAAACGTAACCACTGACAACTATATATGGGATGTCTTTCTGGCCTAGAAATAGGAGGTGGTGGAATGTACCATTTTTTAGAAGGTAATAATGAAATGTAATATTTTCTGTATGTTCAACTACTATAATTGGTTATAATTTGTATATTTTTGGTCAGCAGCAGCCATTATGAATGCTATTCTTTTGCTGATCCACGAGTGTCCCAATAAAGTGAAGAAAATCGGAGTGGATCATGACTGGATTTTTGTGTAAAACGTTGGTTTGTGGATATCTTTTTTCTACTACAGATGGGAGATAAGAAGGGGGGAGAGGATAGGAGAGACAGAAATTAAGAGGATAGGAGAAGCAGAGGTGGAAAAGGTTTGGGAGGCAGAGAGGGAAGGGGCAGCGGATTGGAGTGACATAGGGAGGAGATGATGGGAGAGACACAGGGGGTGAGGATGGGAGAGGCAGAGAGGGCAGAGACAGAGAGGGGAGAGGATTGGAGAGACATAGAGGGGAGAGGATGAGAGAGACAGAGGGGGGACAGGATGAGAGAGAGGGACCGAGGATGGGAGAAACAGAGGCGGGAGAGGATGTGTGAGACAGAGGGGGAGATGATGGGAGAGACAGAGAGGGGATAGGATGTGAGAGACATAGAGGGGAGAGGATGGGAGAGGCAGAGGGGGAGATGATGGGAGAGGATGGTAGATATGGAAGGGAAAGGAAGGGAGAGAGAGAGGGTGAGAGGAAGGGACACAGAGAGGGTGGAGGATGAGAGAGACAGGGGGTCATACACATATCCACAATCCGACATTCTACCAAAATCCAGTCATGAAACCAAACCACAGAGGCCTCTGAGTATGTTTGATTATTTGACAAGCAGCTCGGGAACAGCAGAGTAAATAGTATACACAATGTCTGCTGAGTTCAATAATACATAAACATTATATATTTTTATAGTAGCCCTACACACAGAAAATCGTATATTCCATTACTACCATCTAGAATTACATTAGTAGTCCAATTAATAATGAGACATGTACCTAGGTTACATCTTTGCACACATCACCTTTAAATTTTGCACTTCTGCACAGGCAACAACTTGTTTTTTAGCCTTGACTCTGGCCCTGGGATGCTCACACAGAACATTTTATTATGGGTATAGGGACTGTTTTCAGTTATAGTGAAAAACACTCAATTAGGGAAAAGCATAATTAAATGTTTCATAGCTTACATCTTGCAATATAAAAGTACTACTAAGGTAATACAAGCTATATATATATATATATATATATATATATATATATATATATATATATATATATATATATATATATATATACTAAATAATGTATGGATATTTGTATTTCTCCAAAACATTCTGTGAGTGTATCTGTGAGTGTGACTGTGTGAGTGTGCCTGTGTATGACTGTGAGTTTGACTGTGTGTCAATGTCTCTGAGTGTTAGTGTTTCTGTGAGTGTGACTGTGTGAGTGTGTGTGCTTGTGAGTGTGTGTGTCTGTGTGTGACTGTGTGTGAGTGTGACTGTGTGTGTCTGTGAGTGTGTGTGAGTGTGTGTATGTGAGTGTGTGTGATTGTCTGTGAGCATGTGTGTGTGCATGTGAGTGTGACTGTGATTTACTGAGAGTACTGTACTGTTAGTCAAAAACCTTTCCATTAAGTTTTATGGATACACATCCCTGCAACCTGCCTGTTGGAAGTCAGGTGGAAGGAAGGAGGTGGAACAGCACCCAGTCTGTGCAGTGAGTTACATAATGGGTAGACTGATGCCGGAAAATAAATATAAAATCATACATTTTTTTAAATGCCATATCTTCTTCAACAATTTACATATTTCAAAAAGTCTAAAATTATTTCAACTTGCCTTCATGAGATCTTTCCACTGGAGTACTCCATATTATGCTAAAGTAACTGTCCCCTTAAGTAATTGCGATTTGGTCATTAAAATGGGGGCCATTGTTAGTTTGGTACATACTTGAACTGAACTGCAGTGGTCCTTTAAATGGAATGAGTAAAATACATAGTGTGACAAATTAACATTCTCTTCTTTAATTGTTCCTGTGTTTCTGACACTTTTATGGAGGAACACTAATACAGGAGGCTTTAATACATTTTAAAATTTTACCATAACATTTACCAAAGTTACAAATATATATAAAGCTAAAAAAATAAAATAAAACAAATGGTGTACTCCCACCAGAGCACTATCTTTTAATTAGAGGCAGATACCTTGCTATCCTGACTCTCATCCAGCTAACCCTGGGTGGAGCAAAAACAAAACAGATCAATAGTTTGTATATATTCACTGGCCTGTATTCTTCAGAACTCTAGATTTTTACTTCTCATCAGCCTGCTATCTCTCTGTCTCTTTTCCCCTCTCCTTACAATTAGCACTCTAGCATATCTACTTTCTCATGTCGATGGGCAGGGATGTGTTTTTACCTAGGCCCACACGGCCAGGACAGCATATTTTATGTGGGGCAGCAGACTGCCTGAAGATAAAGTGTGTTATATTGAAAAATATTTGTATATGCACAGAAATCTTTTTTTTTAATTGTTTTTATTGAAGAAAACAAGCTTGTGACAGTGTTGAATATTACAAGGAACACATATCAAGTGCATTTGTAACACCTGGAGAGTATAATGACCTTTCCATTTAACTCCATGTTTGTTTGTTTTTTAGCATTTGTCACATTTATATACATCATCTGATGCCGTCAAAAAGAATAAAGAGAAAAGAATATGAGAAAAAAAAGAAAACAAAAGAGAGAGAGAGAGGGAGGGGAGAGGGGGGTAAAGTTAGTGGTATGAGTATTGCTATCCCTTTTTGGGGTATTGCCACTTAAGGCATAGTTCCAAGGCATCCCCACTTTCCCACTTTCTATTGTAATTATCTAGCTCTGCTGAGATAATGTTCATTGAGTGTATGAATAGATTTTTTTCATGATTAAGCTATATTCAGGAATAGCAGATTTCTATGTTTTAGCGATGGTAGTCCTGACTGCTAAAAATAATTGACTTGACAGAAATTGAGCTTCTTTGTAGAAACCATTTGTACAACCATATATGGGCTATTTTAGGTCAGTCCCCAACAACATATCTTAAAATACCTGGGGAGTTACAGCCTCTGAAACAACTGTCATCCAAGGATGGATTTGAGAGCCTCAGTCTGGCTGGAGTCAAGTACCACCTCATAATGGTTTTGTATGAGTTTTCTCTCAGAATTGTGTTACGGGAGGAACTTGTCGCATGTTTATGTATTCTATTCCATTTCGACTCAGTTAGAGTGACATCGAGTTCAGATTCCCATGAATTCTAATGGTGTAGCTTAGATGGCGTGACCTGGTCTAACAGGTAATTATAGATAATAGAAATATTTTTATTGCCAATTGAGTAATCTTTGCAGCATTTTTCAAAAGGGGTTTTCCTAGCTGATTTATTGATTTTAAGTACACTAGAGATGTTAGCATTGACTTGTGATATATTGAGCCATTTTTGTAATACAAGGTGGTTTGGTATCTAAAGGTTGTGGGGGACCACTGCTGATTTTCCCGTAACAGGTCAGCGCTATAGTAAAATTGTTGTGTATCCACCATTTCAGTTGAATGAGTGTAATAATTGATGGATTCATATGGGGTGTCCATAGGGTAGTAAACCATGAGCCTAACTCTACTAGTGGCACCCTTTTATTAATTTGAGTCCATACGAATATAGATTGAGCCATGCTACTGGGGAGGAGGGATTGATATAATTTGTCATGTAGGCTAAGCCAGAGCACCTGACTAATAAGGAGATTCCATTCCTTAATTATATGTTTTTCAATATCTACCCATATCAGCACCTGCTCCTTAACAAACAACTTGGTTAATTGTGCCAGTCTAGTAGCTTTATAGGGTTCCCTGGTGGCCCAGTGGTTACAATGCAGATGCTTTCACCCTAGCATCCTGGGTTCAAACTCAGACAGGGAACCAAGAGGTCACACTGGTCAGTATTTAGATGAGAGACCACCTGGGAATACCAGGAGATGGACATTGTTGCCCACTAAGGAAGGAACTGGCTACCCACTCCAATATCTCTGCCATGCAATTGAGGTAATCAGCATGTGTGTTGTCCATGAGGTCATGAAGAGTTGGACACAACTGAGTGACACCATTTTCATTTTTACAGTAGCTATATAGTATTTTAGTAAGTCTGGGAGGGCTAGACCACCCTTGTTTTTAGATGCCATCATGGTAGTTTTATTTTTTCTTGTTTTTTTGTTATCCCAGACAAAGCAGGAGTTTGCCTTCTGAAGAACCAAAATGTCCTTTGTGCCTTCTTCAAGTAAAAATTCATTAAACAGGGCTTGGAGGTGAGGTAATAACATTTCCATAAATTGCTTATAGTAGCAATTGGTGAAAACATTTGGGCCAGGGGCTTTGTGCAGTTTAGTTTCTTTAATGGCCTTTTTGATTTCGGCCATGGATATTGAGAAATCCAGGAGATCAGAGTGATCACTATTGATTTTAGGGAGATTAATGGTGGAGAGTTATTAATTTGTTCTATGTGACCAGTCAAACCTGACCAGGGGTGGGGGGGGGTGAGGGTTGCAGAGTATAAGTCAGCGTAATACGTTTCGAAATGCATCTGTGATTTCACTTAGTTGATAAATAGTCTTATCGTTCTCCATTTTGAGTTTGGGCATAAATTAATTTGCTCTTTGCTGATTGCGTTTTTTAACAAGCAATTATTTGCAAATGTAAGTGTAAATTATTTAGACTGGGTTATCTGCAGAACGGTTACAACCTTCCTCCTTTGAGTTTGTGAATTTCTGCTTAGACCCCACGTGGTCTCAGAGGAGGCACAATTTTGTGGAGGGCTGAAATCTTAATATTTAATTCTTTAATTTGTGCTCAAGTTTTTTTAGAAAGAGAACCTATTTGAATGGATTGCCCGTCAGTACTGCTTTGTGTGTGGCCCAAACTCCTGGGTGGTCCACTTTCCCTCCATTGTTCAAATTAAAGTCTATAAGTGCCTTGTGAATTTTTCCCTTGACAAAGCATTGTTAAGGAGGGCTGGGTTTAGGGCCCATGTTGGAAAGCATCCCTTGGCTAGTAAATCACTTAGAGAGATACTAACCAGTTCAGGCATTGCAGCTGTCAGGAGTTATTTTGATGCATATGGGAATATCAAGGAGGACCAAAAAGAATTCATTTTGGAGGCCATACAATTCATCCTCAACAAAAATTATTTCATTTTTGAGAAGAAATTGTACATGCAGTGTACCGGCACAGCTATGGGTACAAGATTTGCACCGAGCTTTGCCAACATATATATGGGTCTATGGGAGGACCTATATATATGGAATGAACATCAATTTAAGAAGAACATCATTAGTTGGCATAGTTTTATAGATGATGTGATCATCATTTGGAAATCAGAGGAAAAAGACGATAAGGAAAGATTCCTCCAATATGTAAATCAAAATACAATGAATTTGAAGTTCACTATGAACACTGAGGACAAAAGTCTACCCTTTTTGGATGTAATACTTACTGGAGAGAGAGATCAGGTATCTTCATGTCTATATACCAAAACGACTGATAGTAATGCATATCTACATGCAAGAAGTGGACATAAAAATAATTGGATTTCTAATATTCCATATGGCCAATTTCAGAGGGCTCAACAAAATTGTTCAAATTTAGTGGATTTTGAGAAAGAAAGTTTGGAGATGAAGAAGTTTAAGGCCAAAGGATATGAAGAAAGGGTTATAGAGGAGTCATTCCAAAGAGCAAAGGATATCAATAGAGAAGATCTCCTTAGAATTAAAAATAAAAATGGAAGAAAGAAACAAGAAACCGGATGTAGATTTGTCACTAAATATAATCAAGCCTCTAGGGAAAAAAACATATTCTTAATAGACATTGGCACATTCTAAAAGAGGATAATATTCTTAGGAAAATCATCCCAGAAAAAACAGTGATCACTTTTAAAATGAACCGTAATTTAAAACAGATTCTAGGCCAAAGTGAGTAAAGGAAAGAGACAAATAGGAATAATTCGAATTGGGTAAATTTTTGAAAGGATGCTATTAGTGTAACACTAAGAATTGTAATACATGTAGACATTGGAAAATTAAGGACAATCTGGGGAGAGATTTTAAGATTAATAATTTTTCGACTTGTAAAAGCGATCACGTAGTGTATGTGATCACTTGCTCTTGTGGGCTACAATAAACTGGTCGAACTAATAGATCTCTAAAAAGATGGTTTTGTGAACATTTATATAATGTGGAGACAGGAGTGTTGACTAATGGATTTTCCTCACAGATGGTGCAGGTTCATGACAAGAATGTTGAAGGGATTATGATCCAGATAGTCGACCATATACCATTTAATAAAAGACGAGGGAACTGCATGCTGCTATTGAGACAAAGAGAAACCCAGTGGATCCATAGGTTAAACACTTTGGAACCATATGGGCTTATTAGGGATATTGATTTGGAAGCCTTTTTAGAGATATGATATATTGGTGTTATGGATAGCAGTTTATTACTTTTAGTAAGATACTAGTTATTTTTGGTGTCTGATATCAGGGTTGATAAACAATAGTTTTGACATCTATACATTACATAGTTACATAGTTATATAGTTACATAGTATTTAAGATTGAAAAAAGACTTTCAGTCCATCAAATTCAACTTTTTAAGATCTCCTCTGATCTGCAATATGCGGATTAAGTATTAATTAATTAGTTGTATATAAAAAAAAAAATAATAATCAATTCCCTCCTGATCTCAGACACCGGCGACCTGACTTCTCCCTGGATCAATACTGCCTCTCTAATTATCCATGATAACCCTGAATTCCCTTTTTAATTAGAAATAAATCCAATCCCCTTTTAAAGTTATCTATCAAATCCGTTGTCACCACCTCCTCTGGTAGAGAATTTCACAGATTAACCACCCTTACTGTGAAGAACCCTTTTCTTCCTTTAAGGTGGAATCTTTTTACTTCTAACATTAAGGGATGTCCTCTTGTCAGTTGAAAACCTCTTGGCACAAAAAGCTCCCTTGAAAAATCTTTATACTGACCCTGGATGTATCTATATAAGGTAATCATATGTCCTCTTAGATGCCTTTTTTCTAGAGAAAATAAGTTTAATTTGGTTAGTCTTTCTTCATAAATTAGCCCCTCCATTCCCCTTATTAGTTTTGTTGCGCTCCTCTGTACCTTTTCCAGCTCTAAAATGTTTTTTTTTATGAAGTGGTGCCCAAAATTGTACTCCATATTCCAAATGAGGGTGTACTAGAGATTTGTATAGTGGCAGAATTATATTTGCTTCCCTGGCTTCTATACCCTTCTTAATACATGCTAATATTTTATTTACCTTTGCAGCTGCTGCTTGGCTTTGAGCACTGTTACCTAGGTGGTTGTCCACAAGCACTCCCAAATCCCTTTTAATATCCGATACACCTAGATTTGCTCCATTAAGATTATAAATTGCATGGCTATTTTTCCTTCCCAGATGCATAACTTTACATTTATTCGTATTAAATCTCATCTGCCATTTAGATGCCCATTCCTCAATTTTATGTAAATCCCTTTGGAGGGAAAGCACATTACTTTCTGATTTAATTACCTTGCACAACTTCATGTCATCAGCGAAAATGGAGACACCACACTCCAATCCTACCTCTTAGTCATTAATAAATATGTTAAAATGTAGAGGACCTAATACTGAACCTTGAGGAACCCCACTTACCACATTAGTCCAATCGTAGTATGTTCCATTTACAACAACCCTTTGCTTCCTGTCTTTTAGCCAGCTCTCAATCCATGAGCAGATATTTACTGCAACTCCTGTATCTCTTA
This sequence comes from Discoglossus pictus, assembly GCA_027410445.1. Classification (NCBI taxonomy): domain Eukaryota; kingdom Metazoa; phylum Chordata; class Amphibia; order Anura; family Alytidae; genus Discoglossus; species Discoglossus pictus. The sequence goes on along the minus strand of CM050164.1, from coordinate 347,677,373 downwards.
GTTTTCACAATAGTCTCCCATGTGGCACTGTATCAAAAGCCTTTGGAAAATCCAAAAAGACTACATCCACTGAGTTGCCTTGATCCAGGTTCCTACTAACCTCCTCATAGAAACTGATTAGATTTGTTTGACATGACCTATCCCTCATAAATCCATGTTGACTCCTACTTATAATCCTGTTCAAATAGACATATTCTTGTAAATTATCCCTTATTAACCCTTCTAAAAGCTTTCCCACTACAGAAGTGAGGCTCACTGGTCTATAATTCCCGGATTTGCTCTTGCTCCCTTTTTAAATATAGGTATCACATCAGCTTTTCTCCAGTCATCTGGTAGAGACCCTGTGTTGAGTGAATCTTGAAAAATTAAATATAATGGTTTGGCTATTACAGAACCCAGTTCCCTTAGTACGCTTGGATGTATTCCATCAGGACCCGGGGCTTTATTAACATTTATTTTTTCCAACCTCTTTTGGATTACTTCCTGTGTTAACCAATTATTTGGCAACGGTAGTGTAGCCCCATTATGTTGCCGTGTCCCAACCACTGGTACCTCCCTTGTGTATACCGAAGAAAATAACCTATTTAGCTCATCTGCCTTTTCTTGGTCACTAATTATCAGATGGCCTGTGTCACATTGTAATGTTCCTTTAGCTTCCTTCCTTGCCTTCTTCCTATTAATATACTTATAAGTAATAAAAAATACTTTAGGGTTAGTCTTACTCTCTTTTGCAATTAACTTTTCATTTTCTATTTTAGCCAGTCTAATCACCCTCATGCAAGCCTTGTTGATTTCCTTGTATTCTTGTAAAGCAGTCTCTCTCCCCTCATGTTTGTATAATTTAAATGCCTGTTTTTTACTCCGTATCTTGATCTTCAAATCATTGTTAAGCCACATTGGATGGGATTTACTCCTTTTACTTTTATTCCCACACGGTAAATGCCAATGTGTATGTATATTTAGAAAGGATTTAAATGTTGTCCACTTGTGGTCAGTGTTTTTACCTGCCAGTTCTCTGTCCCAGTCTATACTTTGTATTGCTGCCCTTAGACCGTTAAAATCTGCCCTTTTAAAATTAAGAGTTTTTGTTGGCCGCTTAAAATTTTGTTTTTTTAATTCAATCTCAAACGAGACTGTGTTGTGATCCCTGTTTCCCAAACGTTGCCCTATTCCAACATTAGAAACTATATCAATATTATTTGTGATGAGTAAATCTAAGATAGCTTCATTTCTAGTAGGCTCTTGTACAACCTGGGCCAGATAATGATCCCTGAGTGTACTCAAGAACCTGCTCCCCTTAGATGAACTGCTGGTCTCATTTATCCAGTTTATTTCAGGGTAATTAAAATCTCCCATTATTAGAACTTGACCATGCCTAGCTGCATTTTCAATCTGTAACAATAATTGTATTTCCTCACTTTCAGCTATATTTGTGGGTTTATAGCATACTCCTACTAATATTCTTTAGGAATTTGCTGCTCCGCTATTTAACTCTACCCACAAACATTCAGCTTTATCACTAGGTCCACCATAAATATCTTCTATGACTATAGGCTTACATTCAGGCTTAACATACAGACAAAAACATGAATACATCTATATGTGTATATATATGTAGACATATATATATAAATATATATATATATATATATATATATATATATATATATATATATATATATAAAATGAACAGTCTATTTACCGTATTTTTCGCCCTATAAGACGCACCGGCAGTTAAGACGCACCTAGTTTTTAGAGGAGGAAAACCAGAAAAAAAAAATCTGAATCAAACACAAATACACTTTACACACAGATACACACCTACATTACACACAAATATATATATATATATAGATACACATACATATACATACACACATAAATATACATACACATACATACATATATACACACACATACATGCACACATACACACACATACACATACACACACACATACACACACATACATATATACACACACATACATACATACACACACATACATGCACATACATACACACATACACATACATACTGTATACTGCAGCATTTGGGAGCATTTGGGAGCCCTTGACCCTCCCTGACCCACCTTTCTTCTGATCTCTGCTATCTTGATCTCACCCCAGCGCTTCCTACCAGCACTCCTCATGTACTGCAGCGTTGCGTGTGTGACGTCACTAGGACGCACCAGCCAACGCGATGCTGGTAGGAAGCGCTGGGGTGAGATCAAGAGGACAGAGGCAGTTTGAAAAGGTATATTCGCCGTATAAGACGCACCAACTTTCCTCCCCCAGTTTTGGGGAAGAAAAAGTGCGTCTTATACGGCGAAAAATACGGTAATTACCTCTTGGTAGTAATATATCTTCATGGTCTCAATAAGTATCACTATAGAATGACATTTTAGGTCTGCTGTTTTTGTTTTATAGTTGGAGGGGGAAGCATGTATATGTGGATGATAATATAATATATTTATATATTTGCTGGTGTCGGTTTATACCTTAGGTGGTGTATGTATATCCATGTTTATACATTTATCAACATGATTGTGTATTGATCTTTATAGACCTTGGATGGTATATCAGTACTTTATTGATCTTTATATACCTGGTATGGTTAAACAATACTTTTTTTTTTAATAAGGTAGAGTTAATATGGGATTTATGGGTTGATGTACAATGTTATGCATAATCCTTGAGTATTGCTTTCTTTTATTCATTTTGGTTGGAGAGAGCCCCTGTGCTTGTCCCCCACTCCATTCATTGGAAGATGGGGGAAGTATGTGTGTGCCTCCAGAATGCCTCAAGTGTATGACCTATGATGCCATCTTGGTAGTGGTGTCTTTAGAAGTGGAGAGATATGTGGGCCTCCAGTCTGCCCTGCATGTATACCCCACGACGGCATCTTGCGAGTGGTGTCTTTTAGAGTAGTCTGAGGGGGACGTAGATGTGCGCAATGACGTACTGACGTGCAGGGTGACGTCATTGCGCACCCCCTCCAGATATGGAATGCATATGTGTTCCACGACGTTGGGCCCACTGGAGATACCATGCAGATAGGTCAAAGAGCGATGAGGACGTGCGTGGTGAGGTAGCTGCGCGCGCAGTGTGAGCGTGCGCCGTGACATCATCACGCACGCCGATATATCAGAAAGTTGGGCAGTATAGATGACTCTATGGATATTGTAATGAAAGGGGAGTGGAGATGAACTGTGGCTCCAACGTGACCTATAAGGTATTTAAAGGGGACATGTTATTAGATGATGTCATGCTACTATACATTTATTGCACTATTATTAAGAAAATGACATTGGTCAAACTAGAATTTTAAAGTGCAACCTTTACCATTGAGAAAGCCGTGGAGAAATGATGAAACGCATCTGGTACAGTTAGACACTGATCTGTGTCATACTTTTTATCTTGAGAGAATTTTTTATGCATAGTTAAGTTTTTTTTTAATAATTTCTTGATATTCGCAATACTTTGAATATGCATCCACATATCTGAGTATATATATATATATATATATATATATATATATATATATATATATCATTTTATGTATGGGTCATCCCCTTTGACTCATAATCCACATATACCTTCCACTTTGAAAACACAGTAATTTATCCCAGACTTCTTATATTGGGGCTTAACATCCTCTAAACAGGTAGACTGGAGATAGGAGTATTGCAAGACTCCATAAGTAAACTGTGATATCTGTAGTGAAGGAACAGTGGATATTGAGAATACTAGGTAACAATTTTTTTTTTTGCATCAAGTATATAATGGAAGGATCCACATAAAACTGAATGTGAACACGGACATGTGGAAGGTGTTATCCTCACCCATATGTGTATATGGAATACCTCTTGTTTTAGAGGGTATTAAATGTGAGTGTGCATTTGTTATTAAAGTGTTTTTGTATTAAAGATTTTACTGATCCACACTAGGAAGTGGCGTGCACTCTTGTTTTTTATGTTTTGGTATTCCAGTTCATGGTCTGACCAGGAGATGGGCCAAAATAGCTGTGTTTGATAAATTTGAAGCTAAGAGTTGATGAATTAAAATATAGTCGATATGGGAGTGTGAATTGTTTCTAGCTGAGTAATGTGTATATTCATTAGGATGAGCATCCTCCATGTATCAAGCATACCCTGAGTTTTGAGCAGTGATTTAAAAGATTTGGTGGCCATAGAGATCACGGAAGGAGGTGTAGTACCTGATCTATCTTTTGCAGGGTCTAGTACTGACTTCATATTCCCCCCAAGATCCAAGCAGAATGTTGCCAATCAGTTATCAGGTCTGCTATTCTATGGAAGAATGCTGCTTGCCCAGTATGCAAGGCGTATACAATTAGCAGTGAAATATTTCATTCATTAATAGTGCCTTGTAAAAGGATATATATCCTATCATTATCTCTTGTGTAAAAGTATTGAATCCCCTCCTTTTTTCGGGGGCAGTTGAGTTATATGTTTGCGTAAAGTATTTACCCCAGCATTTTGGGAGAGCATTTTTTTTAAATGGGTTTATTGAATTAGAACAATGTCTATACCCATATGGTTCTAACTCCCCAGGGCAATCCCCCGCTTTATCAGTTCATTTAGCCCTTGGACGTTGTGTGAAGCTATTTTTAGATCCATTACTCACCACCTTCACCAACTTAGGCTAAGGTGTCCAGTATTCAGGCTGTCTCCAGTGGGAGATAAACCAGAGGAAGGTATCTATTTGGTGTGAATAAGAGTAGTCTTCACCAGGTAGGGAAGGGACTAGGCAGAGCAGAAAGAAAAAAAAAAAGGAGGGGTGTGGAATGCTAGAAACAGACAATAGAGAAATATACAAAGTATTAGAGCAAAGTACGGTAACAATAATACATTTTTCAAATCAACATGACAATGTTTCAGTATCTAGTTAACTCGTTACTAAGATAGTTTTATAATAGAATTGTGCAGAATAAACTACAGTATACATTTTACGGAGGAGAGCAAAAGGCTGTCCTCTTAATAAATACGGTGGGTCATCAGGTATCCCTAAAATAGGATACGCTGGCAACTTGCTTAAAGAAGAAAAAATAAATACAAAATAAAGTATAACTCCTATAGGAGGCACTTCTATTGAATAGCAATAATTTAAAAGTGACTTTACTATTGGTTTTGGTTTTAATTAAAGTTAAAACATTTATCTTAGACACTGGTATGGCATTCATTCTTTTTCAGGAACCTAAATAAAATAACAATAATAAAATAATTTAAGACCTAGTGTTCCCTGTGTGCAAAAGTGATCGCTCTCTTAGCTCAATACAACAATGTGTGAGTGCTAAAATAGCTACTTAAAGCTCCAGCTTGTGAGTCATGGGACGCATGGAATGATCAAGTCAGTTTCAGTCTTATGAAGGCTGATGTGCTCTTGGTCGTCTTTGGGGTCTAGGGTCTGGAAGTTCAGTGTGTCCCAGAGATTCAGGCACAGGGATATCCCAAGATGAAAGTAGGGCTATTCCTTCTTCCATGTTGCGAATGGGGTAGGTTCTCCTTTCCTTCAGAACGTTCAGTTTTAATGGAAAACCCCAAGTATATCTCCATCCTTGAGCTAAAATAATTTCCAAGAGGGGTTTCAATATTCTCCGTTTGAATAGGGTGGTCGGGGAGAGGTCAGCGTATATGCTTAGTTGACCTCCATCAATTTCTGGGATACCTGGTCTTGCCGCTTTTATAAAGAGGTCTTTGGTTGTACAGTAATGGAATTTCGCATTACATCCCTGTGTCTTTCTCCAGAAAAGGGCGACCCGTCAATGCCTTTTAAATGTGATCTATTTTGAAAGCTTCCTCTTCCAGGTTAGGCAGGAGGGTTTTGCAGAGGTCGAACATATATAGGGGAAGATCTGTTATCGTTTCTGGAGGTTGCGGATATGAACGTTCTGCCTCCGGCACTGGTTTTCTAAGTCCCCTTGAGTATATCGGAGTTGTCTCTGCTTATCTCTTAAGGCATGTATCTCTTCCTCCATTTGGGAATGTGCCTGTTTGTTGTATTTTTCCTCCATTTCTGTTACTCCAGAATTTACTGCTTTGATTTCCCCTTTGAGATCCGCTGCCACTTTCTGGACCTCCTCCTTAATCTCTGTTCTCATGTAATAAATTAAGTCCTTTGGGTCCTGGATGTCTGCCTTCGTGCTTGGGGCTGTAGCCTCCATGTTGATTTTGGCTGGTGTTTTGGTGTCAATGGCAACTGTTGAGATGAATGGGTACTTATTTTTGGCTTGCAGTAGCCTTGAATATTTTTAGATGACATCCTTGTTGAAATACCGGCCATTCCCCTCTATTGGTCTTTTGACCAAGGGATTAAACTTTGCTTTTTCGGTTTGTCACTTTGCTGTGGGTTGTGCACCCATATCAAGGGTATACTGTATGGTTACATGGTAGATGTCATCTTGCATCAGAAAGTGGAGCTTACAGTGGAGCTTACATAATTTGTCTTCTGTCTTTTGACAGTAAACGAAGCTGAATTTCAGATGTATACGACCTAAGCAATTGAGGCTATAAGTTATTAAGAGCTGTTATTTCTTTAAGTGTCCATTGAGTGTCCCCAAAGTGCTATGTTATGGAGAAGAGTTATCCTGCTATATAGACAAGAGCATTATTCTTACATTTTGCTTGTCTTTATGAAACAGTGGTTTTTTTATTTCTCTACATAAGTTTACTGCACAGCAAGGTATATAAATGCTTGACACAATATGTGTGATTTACAAGGTAGGAGCCTTTTACGTTTCTGCAATTAGCAGATTATAGCGAATTGATATTTTTCAGTGTGGCCACTAGATGGTAGTATAGCTTTGTCCTTTGTTGTTTTCCTTGTGAAGTTGAAAAACGGGTGTGGCACAGCAAATATATTTGTGAAATATTATTTGTGTAGTATAATCCACAGTTGAAAGAGGTGTCTCCAAGGTTACACATAAAATCTTATAACAGCCAGCAATTACTTTTCTAGAAACTGTTAGCCCCTTTCAATTAAGCTACAAGTACAGTGAGCCAAGCTATCAATATTTTGCTAGGATTCTCTCGGTCTCTCAGCTTATTTCTGTGTCTATCAACCAAGAGCCCCATGTAAATCAGGTGCTCTAAGCTAGGGGAATGCAGCAGAAAGTCTGTGAGAACTTGTTTCTTCCCTAACCTCTACACTAATGTAAATATTTCACTCCCCCAGATTATAGCAGTCAGCTCAGATCCGTAATTCTTACTCGTTTGCCGCAACTCTGTTCAGAGAGCAGACGGCCCTAGGATCCAATAGGAAATGTGAATGTTATAAGCAAGGGAGCAGATATATATATATATATATATATATATATATATATATATATATATATATAAATAGTTGTTTCTCTTTACTAATATATTGATATTATATTTAATAATGATATTAAAAAGATGAGACAATTGTATTTATAGTTTCAATAGATAAAAATGTGTTTATTTTGTGTTAAAATATAATATATGTATAGACAATGCAATAGAGTGTTTGTTCCAAAGCAATGTGGTTTTGTGCCATGTATTAACCCCTTGAGTACTGGGTTGTTTGTTTCCCTGGATTTTGTATCATAAAACATACTTAATACCAACATATATATTTTTTAAATACACATATGTTGATATTGGATTGTTAAGTGTAAAATAAAGTTGAAATATCATAATTTTTTAGAGTGTTGTGCTATATTGTCACTTTAAATGCTTCTGGGAATCTCAGCAAAGGATTTGCGAGAGGTCTCTGGTACTCATAAATCTATGTTCTGTTTTTGCAGAATATACACACACACATAAATAGAATACATTTGTTTTGAATATAAATGTATATGTACTTCGGTAGTGCAAATGACTTGATAAAGAGATGTACAGCTCTCGAAAAGCTTGTCATTTCAATGAATATGTTTGTTCAATAAAAATGGCCTACAAGCATAAGGATACTGCATGCATAGCCATTCAAGGAAGCAAGAGGAGTCTGCCCATAAAGCATAGTGGCTGTTCAACAGAAGAAACATCTCTGTATGTGTTTGGACAGTGTCCTTTTGCCCAGGCCTTGTTGGACCACCTGGAGGATGAACTTAAGGACAGTGTGCAGAAGAAGTATTTATCTTATCACACACAGAGTTGGGGCCATTCAGAATGTGTGGCGCCTCATGTGCTGTGTTAAGAATGTGCTTTGGTTTGCCAGAAAGCAAATATTACTGAAGAGGATCACAGACTGGTTCTCAGGCTGCTAATAAACTATTCCATACTTGACAGTCCTGAGGCATAGAACTAAAACATCCCCTGTCTCTGTCTCAACATCAGTCCCTTCTCCCATCACCTTCACTGCCCCCTCAGCCCATACTGCCATCCAGCCCCATCCCACTCCATCCCCACATGCCCAGGTTTGTTTATTTCAGTACATATGTATTAATAAAGGTTAAATCATGTATTTCACCATATTATTAACCATAATGTATTATGATTTGTGTTGTATGTATGAATAAAGGATTATTTATGTATTGCACCATATATTTATCATAATGCATAACAAGTAATAAAGGATGGTTTATGTATTATGTCATATTTTCACCATGATGCATAAAAATGTTGTATGAATAAAGCTTAAAGCACCGTTGTCACACTGTGCTGCATCAAAGTACAAATAATGTATGAATGTTTTTTGTTGAAATGTATATTTAAATTTATATATATGTGGGTAGGTTTCCTCCCTTGTGCATAATCAATCCAATGCTTTGCTTAAAGCTGTGTAATCCAGCAAGCATATGCCTAAAAGGACCCATGTATAATGTTTTTGGATTTGAGTGAAATGTATTACAGTCTCATTTGTATGTCACCATCCCATTACACAGAGTGCAGTGCAATTACTGAATTTCTGGGAGATATGAGCAGGAAATAAGTTTTTTTAACTTTTTTTTAGTTTTACAAACAGGATTACAAGTGTGCTATATATAGTGAAGTGTTCATTTAAACGCCCCCATTTTACTGTGCAGAAGATAAAACCAAACCCTAAATGAACAAAATAGATTACTTATTGGAAAATTATATAAGTAGAATAACCAATCTGTAAAATATTCAAAGCACCAAAGAGCAAGTCCCCTTATGATGATCTATTGCAATTTATTTACTTGTATTTTAGACAGATAAGAGAAAAATAGATAGGCTTAGAGAATCTAAGCAAGATAGATTTGAAGAGAATTAATTAGCAGCAAGCAATCAATTATTTTAAATGCTGATGAGCTGTCATGCGGCAGCAAAATAACTGATTGATCTAGAGTCTCTACTAATTAGAATGTCATTGGTCACTCAGAGGGATAAAATTTCAATCTGCTGCTAAAATAACAGCAAGAATCACAGTTGAGCGTGGAAAACAATTATAATTGTGGCAAGGGTAATTTAGAAATGTGCTCTTTTTGTGATGTGCATGCTGATTAAGAAAACAATTCCATAATGTATAATAATGTTAAACACATACAATTCAGCATAGATGCTGTATACATTTTTAATAATATCGCTATAATTATCCTTCATTTATAAAGCCCCAACAAATTCTGCAGTGCTATATAGGTGTTAAGTACAAAGGAAAATACAATAAAAAAAATATGGCAAAAATGGAGGGCCTGGTCTTTGTGCTTAAGATCTTATGTACATGGTGAATTATTCCAAATACTGTAGATAAATGCTTTGCCCGTATACATTGACACATATTATTAAGCTGATACATCCCTTTTATATTTTAGAAACAAGGATCCTGAATTTCATAGTATGGATACCATGAATCTCAGAAGTTCTGAAAATGACACTGATTTGATGCTAAGAATAATGGAAAATGATTTTAAATAGTATATCGGAGAGTTTCTTATCCAAACATTATTATACATATTTCAAATATTGTAATTCCTTAGTTACTAGAGGAAGCCCAATTGGAGATCCACTAGTAGAATATATACTAAATATATGTTACATGGGAAAATTGCTAGTTTGCAATTAAGGACAAGCTGAATATCATTCATTAATTTCAGTAATTGGTTATTGACTTTACCTTACATGTTATAGTGATTGATTGAATAAACAAAACAATAATCAGGCTATTTAACACAATCTTGAAAAAGGAGCAACAGATGTATGAAGACTAGTGATGTCCCGAACAGTTCACCGGAGAACTATTTGCGGCGATTTTCGCATGTTCGCGTTCGCAACGAACGGCGAACATTTGCGCTTTTCGGTCCGCCCCTATTCTTTATCATTGAGGAAACTTTGACCCTGCACCTTACAGTCAGCAGACACATTCCAGCCAATAAGCAGCATACACTCCCTTCCAGAGCCTTCCATCTGTATGACAGCCTACCTACTCTTGATTTGATAGGGAAATAGATAGCCAGGCTGTGTATTTAGCTTTAACTATATACCTGAAGGACTCCTTTGATATCTGCTGCAAGGACAGCAACCCAAAAAAGACCTTTTTAGGGCTAGAACATAATTTATTTTATTTTATTATTTTTTTCTGCTGATTTAATAGGGAAATAGATAGCCAGGCTGTGTATTTAGCTTTAACTACACACCTGAAGGATTCATTTGATATCTGCTGCAAGGACAGCAACCCAAAAAGCCCTTTTTATTTTATTTTATTATTTTTTTCTGTGTAATCTAATTGCATATGCCAGCCTGCTAGCGTGTGTGTGACGCCTATTGCATCTAGTTTGCCAACTTTTGCCAGTGCACAGTGACACTCATATCTAGTGCAACCGTAGTGTGCAGTGAAATAAAACAACCCTTTTTTTACTGTAATCGATTGAATATCAGTAGCCTGCCTAAAGGCGTGTGTGTGAGGCCTATTGCATCTAGTCTGCCAACTTTTGCCAGTGCACAGTGACACTCATATCTAGTGCCACCATAGTGTGCAGTGAAATAAAACAACCCTTTTTTTACTGTAATCGATCGAATATCAGTAGCCTGCCTAAGGGCGTGTGTGTGAGGCCTATTGCATCTAGTCGGCCATTTTTTGCCAGTGCACAGTGACACTCATATCTAGTGCCACTGTAGTGTGCAGTGAAATGAAACAACCCTTTTTTTACTGTAATCGATTGAATATCAGTAGCCTGCCTAAAGGCGTGTGTGTGAGGCCTATTGCATCTAGTCTGCCAACTTTTGCCAGTGCACAGTGACACTCATATCTAGTGCCACCGCAGTGTGCAGTGAAATAAAACAACCCTTTTTTTACTGTAATCGATTGAATATCAGTAGCCTACCTAAAGGCGTGTGTGTGAGGCCTATTGCATCTAGTCTGCCAACTTTTGCCAGTGCACAGTGACACTCATATCTAGTGCAACCGTAGTGTGCCGTGAAATAAAACAACCCTTTTTTACTGTAATCGATTGAATATCAGTAGCCTGCCTAAAGGCGTGTGTGTGAGGCCTATTGCATCTAGTCTGCCAACTTTTGCCAGTGCACAGTGACACTCATATCTGGTGTCACAGTAGCTTGCACGCATAGTACCACTAATCGTAAAAAAATGACAGGCAGAGGCAGGCCACCCCGCAGGGGCCGTCGTAGTCGTGGTGCTGTGATTCCCTTTGGCCCTAGAATAATGCCCAGTTTTCAGAGGCAATGTACCCTGAACTTGAACAGTTCTGAGGACATGGTTGATTGGCTGACACAGGACACCGAATCTTCTACAGCTTCCGCTCGGAACCTAGACGCACCATCCTCCTCCAGCTTAGCTTTGGGCACCTCTCCAGTTACCACTCGCCCTCCTGCTGCCACCACCAACACTAGCACCACAGCCGCTTCACTTAAACCCTCAGCAGAGTTATTTACACATCCGTTGGAAGAAATGAGTGATGCACAAACATTAGTGCCAGAGGATGTAGATAACAGGGATATGTCCCAGTCAGGCACACATGGACGTACGGTCTGATGATGATGCGTCTGTGGATGTCACGTGGGTGCCCGCTATAAGAGAAGAAGAACAGGAGGAAAGTTCAGATGGGGAGATAGAGAGGAGGAGAAGACGAGTTGGAAGCAGCGGGACGTCGTCGAAAGTAGCTAGTGGCACAGTCAGACAGCATGCATCGGCACCCGGGGTCAGCCAGACAGCACGCCAGTCAATGCATGCTTTTGCCACCACCAGAATGCCGTAATCTGCCTGTGACAACAGTGATGCCATTTGCAACCTGTGCGAAAAGAAACGGAGTCGTGGGAAGTCCAACACCCACCAAGGTACAACTTCTTCGCGAAGGCACATGATGTCACATCACAAACGCCTATGGGATCAACACATGAGTAGAAGCAGCACACAAAGTCAAAGCCGCCATCCTCCTCCTAGTCCAGCATCTTCAGCCACGTCAACCACTGCTGCCCTGCTTGCCCCCTCTCAACCATCCACCACTCCGTGTCTCGCCCTGAGCAGTCCATGCTCATCTGCCCACAGTCAGGTGTCTGTCAAGGACATGTTTGAGCCTAAGAAGCCAATGTCACAAAGTCATCCCCTTGCCCGGCAACTGACAGCTTACTTGTCTGAACTCTTAGCCCTCCAGCTTTTACAAAAACAAGATGGTGGAGTCTGAGGCGTTCAAAAAATGTGTAGCTATTGGGACACCGCAGTAGAAGGTACCCGGCCGAAATTCTTTGCACAAAAGGCAATCGCCAACCTGTTCTCGATTGTGCAAAAGGAAGTAATGGCATCTCTGGCACACAGTGTTGGGGCAAGGGTCCATCTGACCACGGATACCTGGTCTGCAAAGCATGGTCAGGGCAGGTAAATCACCTACACTGCGCATTGGGGAAACCTAGTGACGGCTGCCAAGCATGGAATGCGTGGCTCTGCAGAGGAGTTGGTGACACCGCCACGACTTGCAGGCAGGCCTGCTGCCACCTCCTCTTCTCCTCCTACTCCATCCTCTTCCATAACTTCCTCAGCTGAGTCCTCTTCTGCTGCTGCTATCTCTTGCTCCACATCAACGGCACCCCCCCAGCTCCAAAGGTACTATTCCACATCCCGGATACGGCAGTGTCACGCCATCTTGGGGTTGACTTCCCTGAAAGCAGAGAGTCACACCGGACCAGCACTCCTGTCTGCCCTGAACGCACAGGTGGCTGACTCCGCACCAACTGGAGATCGGCAAAGTGGTTTGTGACAACGGAAGAAATTTGTTGGCGGCATTGAATTTGGGCAAGTTGACACATGTGCCGTGCATGGCACATGTGTGTAATCTGATTGTACAACACTTTGTGCATAAGCACCCAGGCTTACAGGACGTCCTGAAGCAGGCCAGGTAGTTGTGTGTCCATTTCAGGAGTTCCTACACGGCCATGGCGCACTTTACAGATATCCAGCGGCGAAACAACATGCCAGCGAGGAGCTTGATTTTAGACAGCCCGACACGTTGGAATTCAACACTCCTAATGTTCGACCACCTACTCCAACAAGAAAAGGCTGTTAATGAGTATTTGTATGACCGGGGTGCAAGGACAGCCTCTGCGGAGCTGGGAATTGTTTTGACACGTTACTGGACGCTCATGCGCAATACCTGTAGGCTTATGCGTCCTTTTGAGGAGGTGAAAAACCTGGTCAGTCGCACCGAGGGCACCATCAGCTACATCATACCATTTGTTTTCTTCCTGGAGCGTGCCCTGCAAATAATGCTGGATCAGGCCGTAGATGAGCGTGAATAGGAAGAGTTGTGGTCACCATTACCACCAGAAACAGCCTTATCAGCATCGCTTTCTGGACCTGCGGCAACGCTGGAAGAGGATTGTGAGGAAGAGGAGTCAGAGGAGGTATGTGGCTTTGAGGAGGAGGAGGAAGACCAACCACAACAGGCATCCCAGGGTTCTCGTTGTCACCTATCTGATACCAGAGGTGTTGTACGTGGCTGGGGGGAAGAACATACCTTCAGTGAGATTACTGAGGATGAGGAACGGGACATGACTAGCTCGGCATCCAACCTTGTTTAAATGGGGTCTTTCATGCTGTCGTGCCTGTTGAGGGACCCTCGTATAAAAAGGATGAAGGAGAACGACCTGTACTGGGTGTCCACGCTACTAGATCCCCGGTATAAGCAGAAAGTTCCTGAAATGTTACCAAATTACCACAATTCGGAAAGGATGCAGCACTACCAAAATACATTTAAAAGTATGCTTTACACACTGTTTAAGGGTGATGTCACAGCACAAAGGCAATCTAACAGCGGAAGAGGTGAACATAATCCTCCTCCTCCCACGACCACGACGGCAAGGAGAGGACGCTTTACAGACGTGTTTTTGATGGAGGACATGCAAAGCTTTTTAAGTCCTATGCATCGCCACAGCCCTTTGGGGTCCAACCTCAGAGAACGACTCCACCGTCAGGTAACAGACTCCCTCACCATAACTACAGATATCGACACTATGAGGAGCGATGAACCCCTTGACTACTGGGTGTGCACGCTTGCCCTGTGGCCTGAGCTATCCCAATTTGCCGTAGAACTTCTGTCCTGCCCCGCTTCAACTGTCCTGTCAGAAAGGACCTTCAGTGCAGCAGAAGGTTTTGTCACTGATAAGAGAAGTCGCCTAGGTCAAAAAAGTCTACATTACCTCACCTTTATTAAGATGAATGAGGGATGGATCCCGAAGGGACTGACAGTGGGCGATACATTTGATTAAAAAAGGCCTGATAGATGAGCTGCCTTGAGCTAATAATGGTCCACACGCTGCTGTGTTTTATCCCTGAATGCCGGATGACTTGCGTGACTTATCCGCCACCAACTAGGGTTCAAGACGCAATGTTTTAGGGCATTTTCTGCCTGGCAAAACTAACATCAATTTCTCTGGTCGTTGCAACAATACCTAATTTTTGCATTTAAATTATTTTATTGTCAGAAGGCATGTAATGAAAAATAAAGCATTTTTGAACAGTCTTGCATAACAGTTGTGCAAAAATACTTATTTACAATAAAGACATTTTGTAAAAGTTAGCTGGCTAGTACTTATTATTTTTACTTTTTAGGTTAATAACTTTTCTTATTGTTTTCTGTGATTGCAATTTAAGAGATACCTAAAACATGGTAAAACAGACAATAGTAAAGAGTATATCTGCAGGGAACACCAAAGTCCTATTAGCTATCATCCCTCCAGCAGTATTAGCTTATTATTTACAATATCTAACCTGGGCAATCACCCTTGGGTTACCCTAGGGCAGGCTTCAGTAAGCGACCTCTCCTTCCCTGGGATGATTTTGCCGCCGGTTGCTTCTGAAGGGCCTCCAGGGCTCCCCCACTCCGGTCCTTCCCCCAGTGTCGCTTCAACCAGTAACAAATGTTTTATATTTGTAAAGCGACTCAATGATCCCCCTTGATAGAGGTTTATCTTTACAAATTTTGGAGAATCAATTTAAGACCGGTGTCCCCTGTTTCTGGGTCAGGGAGTGTGTGAAATGCCTCAGCCTACAGTAATTGTAATGTTCTGACAGCGGTAGCTCATGCTTGTCCCTCAGTTCCTCATACGTGAGCATCTGGCCCTTTACTTACCAGTCTCCCAGTCTATCTAGTTTCCTTGACCTCCACCAGTGTTGTGATGTTGTGCTCATGTGTTTTGGGGCCTGAGGGTGGTCAAGAATTGGGGTCATTTGGGTGGATCCAGGGAACAAACCCGTCTTTTTCTTGGCCCATTTCCAGTATGATAGTGAGTGGCTGATTAGGGGGTTTGGCGAGTTTTTAAGGCTCTGAGGTAATTCTGATAGCCAAGCCACCTTGTCCCAGATTAAGGGCCTTAAAGTGTGGTTCTCTAAATACACACAGGCCGGTTGATGACATATAGAATGTGCTATTGGGAGGAAATATAGGTGACGGAACAGGTATTAAACTGATAGAAATGAGTATTACAACTTAATACACCGCTCCTATCTGGTGGCACCTTAGATTGCATGTGCAGTGCCCCAAATTCGAAGTAGGAGGTCCGACCAAGCATCTTTTTCCATCTCCCTGTTCCAAAAATCCATGCCATATACACGTCCCCTGATAGGTAAAGTAACAGGTATTAAACTGATAGGAATGAGTAGTACAACTTAATACACCTCTTCTATCTGGTGGCACCTTAGATTGCACGTGCAGTGCCCCAAATTCGAAGTAAGAGGTCCGACCAAGCATCTTTTTCCATCTCCCTGTTCCAAAAATCCAAGCCATATACACGTCCCCTGATAGGTAACGTAACACGTATTAAACTGATAGGAATGATTAGTACAACTTAATACACCACTCCTATCTGGTGGCACCTTAGATTGCATGTGCAGTGCCCCAAATTCGAAGTAGGAGGTCCGACAAAGCATCTTTTTCCATCTCCCTGTTCCAAAAATCCATGCCATATACACGTCCCCTAATAGTGGACGTAACAGGGATTAAACCGATAGGAATAGTACTACTTAACAGTACACACCTTATAATAACGTAGACAGAGGCAACGCATATAATCTTCCATGCTGTGCAGTGGAAGTCCCCAAACTCTGACCTGTGTATAATCTTCCATGCTGGGCAGTGGAAGCCCCCAGACTCTGACCTGTGTATAATATTCCATGCTGGGCAGTGGAAGCCCCCAAACTCTGACCTGTTTATAATCTTCCATGCTGGGCAGTGGAAGCCCCCAGACTCTGACCTGTTTATAATCTTCCATGCTGGGCAGTGGAAGCCCCCAGACTCTGACCTGTGTATAATCTTCCATGCTGGGCAGTGGAAACCCCCAGACTCTGGGAGTCTAAAGAAGAGGAGTCAGAGGAGGAAGGTGGCTTTGAGGAGGTGGAAGACCAAACACAGCAGGCGTCCCAGGGGGCTTGTTGTCCCCTTTCGGGGACCCTTTGTGGCTGGGTGGAGGAAGAGACCTTCAATGACATCAGAGAGGACGAGGAACGGGACATGGCTAGCTTGGTATCCAACCTTGTGCAAATGGGGAGTTTGCGGTTGTGCAAAGGGACTGTTTGCCGTTGTTTGCGGTGCATTAAATATGGGTTATTGGTCTTTTACTGCGAAGCGGGTGTAACCCTTACACTACCTTAAAGCATGTTATTCCAAACAATTTAGGAATGTTAAGTGATTTATGCCCTTAATGGCTTAAAACCAGACTCTGCATCAACTATGCAATTTTCCGTGGGAGTTTTGCCATGGATCCCCCTCCGGCATGCCACAGTCCAGGTGTTAGTCCCGTTGAAACAACTTTCCAATCACTATTGTGGCCAGAAAGAGTCCGTGTGGGTTTTGAAATTCGCCTGCCCATTGAAGTCTATGGCAGTTCGCAGATGTTCGTCCGTTCGCGAACATTTGATGGAATTCGCGTCCGCGGTTCGCAAACCGAAAATTTGATGTTTGCGACATCACTAATGAAGACACTCTAAGATATATTATATAAAATAAGCATTGTCCAGGTAGTAACATGTTTAGATAAAATGTTAAATCAGGGCATCAATAAATCTCATGTAAAAAAAAGAATTCTATGTGCAACTGGGTCACTGATTCCAAAGATGTGGGACTTATCCCACCACCCCTTAGAGATGTTAACATAGGAATGTCATATTTAGTAGATAAAGCCATCCTACTTGATGATAACTCTGTGAATTTATTTTTCTAGAGATTGAATAGAAACACTTTTAATTTAAAGGCGCTTGGAACTTATGATTTCTCACAGGTCAAAACCGAGTAGAAAATGTGTAAAACTGTTTAATTTGTTTATAAATGCTAACGTGTCAGCTTTTAGAGCACTCAAACTCTTTATTTATCTTGAGCCTCATTATAATTTGACTGCAAAGCAAGATTTATAATGCTTATGGGAACATGTTTTCAGGTCCTGAAGGCACCATTAATTCCAAGCTAATCCTAAATGCTTTCTTAACTGCATCCTAAGGTTTCTATTGTTGGGATGGCTAACCAACTCAAATGAATGTGCTGACATTTTATTGGTTGCAGCAAACATTATATATTACCAACTAGCAACTTGCCTGTCAAAAATGTCGGCATGATAGAGTTTTATAAATTGTGTCTCTCCCCCTCCCTCTCCTGTGTCTCTTCCCCCTCTCCCTCCCCTGTGTCTCTTCCCCCTCCTCTCCCCCTGTGTCTTTCTCCCCCTCTCCTTTCCCTGTGTCTCTTCCCCCTCTCTCTCCCCTGTGTCCCTCTCCTCCCCTCTCCGTCCCCTGTGTTTCTCCCCCCTCTTGTCTCTTTCCCCCCTCTCCCTCCCATGTGTCTCCTTCCACCATTCCCTGTGTCTCCTCCCCCCCTCTCCCTCCCCTGTGCCTCCTTTCCCCCTCCCCTCTCCTTTCACCCTCTCCCTCCCCTTTGTTTCTTCCCCCCTATTCCTCCCCTGTGTGTCTCCCTCTCTCCCTCCCCTGAGTATCTTCCCCCTCTCCCTCCCCGGTGTCTCTTACCCCTCTCCCTTCCCCTGTGTCTCTTCCCCCTCACCCTTCACCTGCGTCTCTTCTCCCTCTCCCTTCCCATTGTCTCTTCTCCCTCCCCTGTGTATCTTCCCCCTCTCCCTTCCCTGTGTCTCTTCCCCCTCTCCCTCCGCTGTGTCTCTTCTCCCCTGTCTCCCTTCCCTGTGTCTCTTACCCCTGTCTTCCTCCTCTGTGTCTCTTCCCATCCTTTCCCTCTCCTGTGTCTCTTCCCCCTCCTTCTCTTGTGTCTCTTCTCCCCTCTCCCTCCTCTGTGTCTCTCCCCCCCCCCTCTCCCTCACCTGTGTCTCTCTCCCCCCTCTCCCTCACCTGCATCTCCTTTACCCCTTTCCTTCCCATGTGTCTCCTTTCCCCCTCTTCCTCCCCTGTGGCTGGGGCCCACACTCACTGGTCACACACAGGGCTGAGTCATATTGAGTCTGTTTCTAGTGTATTTAACAGGAAGATGGCGGCACTTCCGGCGCTGTCAGGGAGCCGCTCTATCTCCTCTCAACGGTCCTGGGTGGGCTGTCTCCATGGTGACCCCGGGGGATGCTCAGTGCTGTGCAGACATGGAGGGGAGCTGCCTGGCTGGAGGGGGTCTGCGCATCTCCCAGCATAATGGGCGGCTCATGTTGCACATTGTGTCTGAGTGTGATGGCTGTTCATTTTGGTCACTTTAAAATCTGTTGAGTCTAGGAGTCTTCACAAAACCTTTAGGACTACTTGAGGATTAAATTATTTATCTACAACTCATAAATATGTAAAAAAAAATTAAACTTATCATTTGATTTTCAGTTCTTTAAGTACTCTGAAAATGCAAGATATTATTTGTTATTAAAAAAAGAGGTTATTCATGGGTTAATCATATGGATTTTGCACTAATATCAGCCATTCTTTAGTAATATGATTTTAGAATTGAACATATAAATTATGCAAACTTAAAGCACAATTTATTTGGGTTAAGAGAAATTGTTTTTGTGACAACCTACTACTTCTATTGAACTTGATAAGAACATAGTTCAAACCTACCCAGTAGGACCGTCTGGATCATTGTATATCCCTTATAGTAGGAACAGAACCAAGCCAGCGTTCATCCACCAAAGTGTCTAGTAGATCACAGAAACCAGTAGAGCCACCCATTTGACCTTGTTATTGACTGTAAAAAGGTCAAATGCAGGTTCAGAAATAGTAAGGCTTATTATTCCCTCAAAACTAAACATACAGTAGTTTATTGATGCAGGTCCAATCATGTTCAATTACCAACACAGTCTCCACTAGACCCACCCTGACCACGTGGGGAGGCCATCAAGTGGCCTAATTGGCCCTTTGATCCAGGCTTTTTAAGGGGTGTCAAAAGTGGAGACACTCTGTCTGCTGGTGTATGTGACACTGCATATGCCCCCAGTACTTTTATACACATTACCCTTATGTTTTTTAGAACAATACCTTTTAATTCCACCTTGCTTTCTCATTCACACCTAAGTGTCTTGTGTCACATGGCAATGACCAGTCTTCCCCAAATGTACTGGATACCCTACAACCAAGCACCATGAAAGGATTTTACAATATAGGAAAGGGCTACAAGATTAAGAAGTTGATTAAGTGTATTATGCAATGTGTTATTTAATTTCATGTATTTTTATTAGCTGCAGTATGTGGACAATTATAAAATTGCATGTTAACACTGATGTTAATATTTGTTAATATGCTTCTTGGAAAAACATAACTCAGTATTAAAAATATTTTTATTTCAAGGCATTGAACGCATACTAGGCTCAATGAGAGTAGGAGGTAGGTTTTATATTCACTAGTTAATTACTTGAATTTTCTAATGGATTTAATCACCATTGTGATCTTAGGCCACTTTGCGAATCCTCTATATCTCATATTACACTATGTTTAATGGCAAAGTAAAACTACCTAGCTATGTTAATCACCCCTTCTGGAAACATTGCAAGAGAACTACTACGAGTGACTCCGGCAAGATTAAACCGCAAAATCGAGCAATAACTTTCTACTGATTTTCTCACTGGCCCTATCTTACAAGTGACTTCCTCCTCAAAACCATATGCTAATCAGACTTACTGAGTCCGTGCAAAATAGGGCATAACCATAAAGTGGAAGAACAAATGACAAAAAACTTATAGGGGCCTTAAAACCTTTGCTAAGTGCCAGAGCACCTCTTAAATAAACAGTTCTCTGTTTACAAAAAAACTCCTCCCAGCACCTAATATGAACCTCTAAGCTGACGGCGGCCTTAAAGGACTCCCGCAGCACCTAAACACTTAACCCTCACTGGGTGGTCCCAGTCAGACCCCCCCCCCCTAGCACCTAATTCATTAACCCTAGATCCTCATGGTTATGTGTATAGGGTGATTGGGGGGGATGTATTTTGGCCTGGGAAGGAGGTGATCGGGCACTGAGCAGGGAAGGGAATCCTGGGAATTCCCTCCACCACTTGTATAAATGGAGGGAATCCCCAAGGATTCTCATTAGCATCGGTTGGTAAGGGCTCAGTAAATTGCTGAGCAAAGCCTTTCTAGCAAAACCTAAGTCCTCTGAATTACTGCAAAGGCTAGGGTGTACTAGATAAGGTGTGCTCATTAATACCACAAGTGAAAAGATTAGAATGAACGTGTAATATAGGGAAGAAAAGCTCCCACAGTCGATTTTAGGTTTTACCGTGAATTACACAGCTCGATTAGCATGGAAGCCTTATTTGCTATTATTAAATGCACACTAAAGTTGCCATTTATATTCTGCATCAGGTAGAGGACAAAAATGCATATTGAAAAAGGGCTTTCCATTTCTAAATTACTGCTAAAATAACGGTTACAATTTAGTGCTTTTAAGCTGTTTGCAAACCACCTTCGCAATCTCAGAATAAATAATGAGTTGCGCCACCAGCAATTAGAATAAGGTGTAAATGTTGTGGAAGGAGCTGCTGCAAATCCAATGGTTAGCTCTAAATTAGATATTTGTTATTTTTCACAAGATGCAAAGCATGCAGACTTACATCTCAGCGATTAGGAAACTATGAAGTTGAAGACATGTTATGCAGGAAGCATATAAATTAATATAGCTGAAATCTAGGTGCAAGTGGCAGCCCGAACCATATTCTATATGCATTTACTTGTGGAATGAACAGACAATAACTACAAATTACAATATCTAAATTCTTTTACAAAATCTAAACTTTTCCACATGATTTTCAACAATTTATCTGTTGATGCAGAATGCAGAACAAAAAGAACACAGTACAAAAAGGACACAGAATATAAAATAAAGCTAGAAAAAGATAAAAAACAAAACATACCATCTAGTATACTAATTCTCTCCACCTACATTTTTTTTTATTAAGTCTTAGGATAACCTTATGCTTTTATTTCAGTCCTCCTTACATTCCTTAACTATAAATACTTCTTAAGCATAATCCAAAATTTCAAAAAAAGTGCATTTATATGATCTAGCAAAATTACTAAATATCTATGTTTATATTATTACATAGCTAAACCTAATCATTCATCATATACTGTATGTCTATGAAAAACTGTATTGTACTTTTTTGCAGAATCCCAGCAGTGCTAAATAAATAACTAGAATGTCTCAAATGAAATCTTGTGTATTCACTTATTAACAAAAAGATCAGGAGTTCAGTTTTAGACATGTTGAGTTTGAAATGGTGGGTGAACATCCAAGAGGATATTCCACGGAGACAGTTGGAGATGTGTGTTAGAAGAGAGGGGGATAGATCTGGTACTAAATACTAAACCCTATTTAACCCTAACTGGGTCTATTTAACCCCTTCTAGGCATATTTAACACTAACTGGCCCTATTGAACCCTAACTGTCCATTTTTAACCCTAATTGGACCTAATAACCCTAACTGTGCCTATCTAAACCTATCTAGGCCTATGTAACCCCCTCTTAGCATACCTAACCCCATGCAAGCCTATTTAACCTCATCACTTATGGGGTCTATACAGACCCCATAAGCCTCCATCTAACCCCTTCACTTGTGGGGGTCCATACAGACCGCTGTAAGCCTCTCTTTAATCCAATCAGTCCCATAAGGGTCTATGAAGACTCTCATGGCACAATTAGAACCCTAATGTACAAACACTACAGTACACTATTCCCCCCCAATAAACCCCTAAATCTAAACTAACCCCCTCTACCCTAACTTATTAACCCCTACCTATCTAAGACTACCGACCTAAGCCCATATTAAACCCCCCACCCAATTAATTACACAAAATAAAAAAGCCAAGTTACAAAAAATAAAAAAAACTAGGTTATTAAAAAAATAAAAAGGACATTACAAACCGCTCCACTACAATACAGTAAAAAGCATAGGTCTAACCTAAAATAGAAAGAAATAAGACCATTTACCAAGCTCAGATATCTCTTCAGCAGGTCCACCACCTAGGAAAAAAAGAAACATGAATTTAGTCACAAATAAACACATACTAAAAAAATACATATTGTAAATATTAAACTTACCTTTCCACCATGTCCACGTCCTTCTTCTGGTTTTCTCCGTCTCGGCCCCTGTAAAAAAGAAACATCACATTAATACGGTAGCAGGACTTCAGTCCACGTACTAAAGCTGCGCCGACTTAGGGGCGCCGACAATTGGGCATCACACACATGTGCGCTGGGCTGGAAGCGCGGACGCGGAATAGCGTGCCCCTACCTGCATCCCCTGCCTGTTATACCCCTGCCTATTATATGTACTGTACCCCTGCCTGCCCCGACTGTGTACACCCGCCTCTTCTCTCTCTCCCTTCTCCCTCCCGTCCTCCTCTCTATCACACATCAGTCCCTCCTCCCATCCATAGATATTACTTACCCCATCCCATGGGCATACAGGGGAGTAATGGGCCATAGCCAGGCCCCGAGACTTCACAGATGGGAAACATACTGTAGATTTCGGGGCTGATTTGGAGAAAACCAAAGTAGTTCTCGGAGATATCTGTCCCTGGCCAAATTACCAATATACAGATAGTGTGCACACCTTAGAGAAATAATACACCAACACAGAGTTCTGGTATAAAGCTTTCTCTCGCCTACTCTTTATTGAATCAGCCGCCGTATATATCATTTACCAAGCAGAAAAATGTTGCAACTAAGCAAAACATCAGGTTTATTCGGTAATTCATTGGTTCTGAGGAGTCCGCTTTTATAGAATCTCAGCAAGGCATTGGGTTAGTGCATTAAGGAGTCTCTAGGTGTCATCCCACAGTGGGATGAGTCTTTCTCTCATTGGTCAGAAGGTTGGGACAAAGGGAAGATGGCGTTCTCCTTCTTGTGCCCAGGGTGTGGTAATCATCGTTATCCTTAACAGACCGGAAGTAGTGTTGCCGACATCTTGCATGCGGAAGTGGCAAATCCTCCATCTTAGAGTCTCCAATAATCAACATTGTTAATAAGATTACGTAATACTGAAAAGAGAAAATGTATGAGTAGGGCAAACATAAAATGCATTTTCTTGTAGATACTGATCCATAACAGGGCGCACTATTGCCCGTGGGATGGGGTAAGTAATATCTGTGAATGTGTGATAGAAAAGGCACGGTTACACAGTCGGGGCAGGCAGGGGGGCAGTACGTATAGCAGGCAGGGGAAGCTTGAAGGGGCACGCTATTGCGCATGTGCTCTTCCAGGCCTGCGCACATTTCTGTGATTCCCAATTGTCCACGCCCCTAAGTCGGCGCGGCTTCACCACACGCCTTGAAGAAGGTGTGCCCATTAACACACAAATACACATACACAAGAATGAATAAGGTGAACATTCTAAATATTAAATTTACCTTGGCACAATGTCCCTATCCTTCTGCCCCGGCTAGTCCCTTGACAAAAAATGCCGGGACTTATGGGGTTAATATTAGGGTTCTAATTGTCCCATGAGGGTCTTCGTAGAATCTTATGGGACTGATTGGGTTAAAGAGAGGAACCCCATAAGTAAATGGTTAGATGGAGGCTTATGGGGTCTCTATAGTGATTGGGTTAAATAGGCTTGGATGGGGTTAGATAGGCTAAGATGGGGTTACATAGGCCTAGATAGGGTTAAGCAGGCGCAGTTAGGGTTCTTAAGTCCAGATAGGCTTAAATTGGCCCAGTTAGGGTTGAATAGGCCTATTTAGAGTTAGATAGACTCAGCAATGGGTAAATAGGCCCAGTTAGGGTTAGATAGGCCCAGTTATGCTTAAATAGGCCCAGTTAGGGTTAGATAGGCCCAGTTATGGTTAAAGTGGCCCAGTTATGGTTAAATAGGCCCAGTTATGGTTAAATAGGTCTAGAAGGGGTTAAATAATCCAAGTTAGGGTTACATAGGGTTTAGTATGGGTTAATGGGGTATAGTAAGGGTTAAGGGGTTAATGGGGTATAGTTAGGGTTAATAGTGTAGTGTAGTGATTTGGCTTTGTCATGAGGAAGATTATCTGGAAATGAACTTGAAACAGAAATCCTCAAGGAAGCTGAGGATATCCTCAAAGAAACTGTGAATTAACCATATGGATCTACAGCTCAGCATGGTCTCCCTTATCTTCTTCCACCCTTGAATGAATTTTTTCAGGAAGTCTGATAGTCCAAAACTCTTCTTTGTCCTCTTTCAGCTTCTTTGAGTATTTCTGTTTAAAGTTAATTTCCCGACAATCTTCCTCTTTACCATATTCAGACCCGATTGGACTGAGGGGGTTAATTTTAGTCTCGTGGGGATCAAATTGACCCTTATGAGTGATGGGGTTACTTTTAGGTGCCAGGGGGGTACTTATAGCACCCCCGCAGCTTAGGAGTAACCATTAGTGTTCCGCAGGCATTTTAAGGAATTGGAATTCTAGCCCGAGTCAGGAAATTTAAATGTCGTAGATGCTGTGGGGGGGTCCCGATCGGAACCCCTGGAGCAAGGCAAGGGGTTGAAATGGGGGGCCTGCAGGGGTCCCGTTTGGACCCCTGTAGCAAGGGTTAATGTGTGCACATTGCATCCTAATGGGGACCACTGCATTTTAGGGTTAATGTGTGCACTCTGTAGGGGTCCCGATCGGACCCCTGCATTATAGGGTTAATGTTAGGACACTGCAGAGGTTTTGTTCAGACCCCTGCATTATAGGGGTGATGTAGGGACACTGCAGGGAGACACTAGGGACAATGCAGGGATCCTCTTCGGGACCCCTGCAGACAGCGGGGGGCTTAATTGGAGCAGCCATAAGGCCTTCACAGCCCTTGCAACGGCTCCAGGGTGGAAGTAAGCTGCGGCCGTATTTTTATTATTTTGCGGACTTGCATTTTAGGGTTAATGTGTGCACTCTGTAGGGGTCCCGATCGGACCCCTGCATTATAGGGTTAATGTTAGGACACTGCAGAGGTTTTGTTCAGACCCCTGCATTATAGGGGTGATGTAGGGACACTGCAGGGAGACACTAGGGACAATGCAGGGATCCTCTTCGGGACCCCTGCAGACAGCGGGGGGCTTAATTGGAGCAGCCATAAGGCCTTCACAGCCCTTGCAACGGCTCCAGGGTGGAAGTAAGCTGCGGCCGTATTTTTATTATTTTGCGGACTTGCATTTTAGGGTTAATATGTGCACTCTGTAGGGGTCCCGATCGGACCCCTGCATTATAGGGTTAATGTTAGGACACTGCAGAGGTTTTGTTCAGACCCCTGCATTATAGGGGTGATGTAGGGACACTGCAGGGAGACACTAGGGACAATGCAGGGATCCTCTTCGGGACCCCTGCAGACAGCGGGGGGCTTAATTGGAGCAGCCATAAGGCCTTCACAGCCCTTGCAACGGCTCCAGGGTGGAAGTAAGCTGCGGCCGTATTTTTATTATTTTGCGGACTTGGAGGAGTAATCCAGGGATTTGAATAGTGTCATGGGGTTTCATGCGGATGTGGGTTCAAAGGCTTTCCCTGCAGTGAGCTGCGGTGGGGGTGGCCGCAAGGGAACGCAGGGCGCCGGTCTCATGCCGATCGGAGCCCTCGGTCACAGGGAATTAGAATAGGAAAGTAGCTTGAGGCCACGCAGCCCCTACTGCCAGCATTAGAATGAGGCCCAAAGTGTCTGAGAAATCCGCCTGTGTAGTAGTTATGAGTGAAGTCTGGCGATAATATGGGGGAGTTGAATATGTTGTGGCTATAGCACTTTTATTTTGTTATAGTGTATAACATTTGGTGGGGATTATTTATCCGCTAACAATATTTATTCTTTCATCCTGAATATATGTCCATGTAATGTGTAAGAAATTAATTTTATACACACAAAACTCACAAGGGCACAAAATACATTTGAAGTTGTTTTGATGTTTTTTAATGATAATTTTTATCATTTAAAACAATACAAGACCCATCCGTTTGATATGAGTGTTGGTTCAGATGGTATACTATAATTCTCTCTCCTCATTGTTTTAATATTGACTTGTACCACCAACAATCAACAATTCTTTAATAGTTTACTTCCAAAAAGAATTACAAACTAATAACAATATAGGGAGTTCCATAGGAGCCAAGTAGGAAGTTCCATGTATCTAATTGATGCTCTCACTTTAGAGATATATGATTTGCATAAGGTAGTGGAATGTTACACATGCTGTGATAACCACATATTGCACTGAGAATTATAATTAAAGAAAATATGTTTGATGTGGATTTACACCCCTCCCTTCGATAGAAAACAGTACTATCAAGGATTTCATTATCACCTATTAAAGGGTCATTAATTCTGACATATATAAAATAGCTATTTATAGCTTATTGGTATGGTGCTATGTACTCATTTAAGATTTCAATGAGCTTGGTAGCTCGTTATATTCAATAATACATGGCAGATCTAAGTGAAATACATACAAAATATTACACTTTACTTATTGTCAAATTTAAAGCAACCAGAATATTGTGAAACATGTACCAGTGAATATTTATTGTAGCAAAAGATAAATCAAGTGGGAGTAATCAGTGCTTGAAAAGCTCTTTGATGCAGCATATTTGAATAGGCTGTGATATTCAACAATGTCCATGCAGAAATACCCCCATTAAGATCAATGAACATTAATTCCTTCGCTACTTGGGTTGCGATAATAGAGAGTTGCTAGTGATGACACTGTCTCCCTTTCTTCAGCTGCAAATGCCGTCCATTGCAAAAGTAATTCATTCGATTTCCAGGAAGAAATAAGATTGGCTGTTAAAGTAGGAGGCCCTGCTGACATGTGGCTTCTTTGGATTATTTTACATAGGCAGCTTTCATTAATATGACTGAAGAAGCTTCTGTCTCTCAGCCCTGATTGCCATTATTTCCTTAAAAATATGTTTACCTATGGAAGATTAAACCAATACTTTTTTTAAACATGTTGTTAGGGATCTGCTACTATACTGTATTTTTTTTGCAGCCCAGACTTTAATGTCTTAGATCATTCTGATTCTATACCAAACAATTCTGCAACAGTAATCATAATGGAACTTTGCTTTTGCTTATGCACAACAGCAATCATTTTTGTATCTGCTTTTTTGTTCATGCTTTGTATGGCTTTGTATGGCATACAGAATAATCAATAATATAGTATATAAAAAAATCAGAATACATACCAATTATTCTTATGTGGTAATTATAATATATCTAATAATTAACTTTAAAGTTTATTTCAATTCAGAATCAGTTGAGATGACTTGGCTATAGCATATCAGTTAAATTGAAATGTAAACAAAGAAAAACATCAATAAAAGTAAGCCCCAGTCGACTAGCCTAGCTTTCTAATAATTGAATATCCATAGTGTACCAGGAAGTATATTGATTTATTATTTGAGGTCTAATGTTTCTTGATAATATATTAATATAGGGACCCAAAGTCTTTAAAACATTTTCTGTCAGTTTTTCTTTGTATATCTGTGTCTTCATCTAGTCCATTTGGAACAATAAATTAAATTTAATAATAATCATATAGAGTACTGGAGCCATACTGAAAATATTGTTTTACAAATGGAATAAGCCACATTTTTGGTGCAAATGTTTACCCACAGTACCTTGACAAAGGGTATAGAACCGAAACATAGCCTTTTTGTCTGAGGCACATTTCCAATTTAATAAAATGAAATACCCTACATTAAAAAGTGATGTTACCTATGTATTGTAACAAAATAAAAACTTTTATTGCAAACTAAAGCTAGCCTCACTCATATGGGGAATGCTTGTGTAAGATTTACAGAGGAAAAAATCAAGTACATTCAATTTAATGAATGTTATCATATACAGAATGTCTGTTATTCAGTCCCTTGGTGTTAAAACTATATTCTGTGTTTTTATCCTATTACAGAATAGTCCTACCATATAGTGACAGTATAATGATATATTCTGAAATTTTTAGATAATAGAAAGGCATTTTCATTAAAATAAAGCTCTGGGGTATCAATTCAAATCTGTTGCAGGCCATTAGTAGTTTAAAGTCTTTCAATTTTGTAGTAGACAGGTGTCTTCATCATCTTTGACATAATAGCTGTAAGCCATAAATAGAGGATAAAGCTAAAGATTAAAAGGGCAAACACTTGCCTTTTTGTTCTGCTATCCCTGCTGTGCCATTTACACTGTAAGTGAATAAATGCAGTACTCAAAATGCACTAAGAGCCAGTTAAAGCTCTCACTTGAATATAAAATATGCAACATCAGTGCCATGGTAATTAATATTCATATTACACAGCAATCTTGTTTTTTAATTTTTTAAGAAATAACTTTCTGCCACTGTTTTTTCTACAACAAATTATCTTTATATTTCTACAGGACCAATATGTCACTCTGAACCAATATAATATGATCAAGACAATACATTTTATTTTAATTATATTTTTGATTTTATGCAATTAATATTCAGTTTTTTTTAGTATTAATGTTTAATGAATATATATGTGCACTTCCGGATTGTGGATTATTTTGGCGATTCATTCTCAAAAGGCAGGGCAGGTAGTATTACTGTACAATCTGTGTAGTTATGAAGGTTGTGGCTTCACAATCTCCACAATTTTCTGAGGTCATAGCAGGCAGTAACCACAGGAAGAATATCGTACCCCAATATTCAAATATAATCGAACAACACTTCTCTAAAGTCTGAAATATATAGGATCAATATAACTGTCTTTGGATGTGTCATGTTTGTACTGAAATTGGAAACCATTTTGGTAAAATATCTCTCATAAATGTCAAACTCCAGACTAAACTTCTTCTCCTAACTTTATAAGACACCTTCACAATGCCTTCCCCACTTCTTGCTATAGAAATAATAGTAATTTCATCAACGTTTTCCATACATCCTGAATCGGTGTCTTCTCAGCTTCAGACAATCTACCGAATCTATTTTCTTCTTAGGTTGTAATTCAGGATATTATTATTATTATAGATTATTCATACTTCTCTCTTCACCTGTTAAAATTGAACTTCGCTGTTTTCAAATCTGACTATTATATACATTTTTCTTATCATACAAGGATATGTTAAGGTAGAAATAATATTATGGGAGTTTTTTTACCAATGCAACAATAATCAAATGTTTATCTTATTATCAATATTTCACTAAACAAATAAAGGCCTATCTCTGGAAGGATGTAATTGAAACATTTTATTCAAGAAAAGAGAAACGAAAGACACCTTTTTTTCTTTCAGGAAACTCCACTAGTTACTAAATAAGATACATAAACCAATCATATTAAGACTTATAAGTTTTATTGATATGTTAGAAAAAATTTAAAACATAATTAAAATTGCTGTGACACAATATGCTTTTTCATGCGCAGAGTTGTTGGATTTATAATGTTGAATCTACTTGTAATTATAATTTTGTTTCCAATTTATATATAATCGTCTTTACTGTGTCATTTTCCTCAATATCTTAGTGTTTATTACATATAATTCTAGCTTAAAAATTCCCAATAAATATTGGATTGCCTCTGTCACTTTTAGGGAGGAAAAACACAGCTAAAACTGTGAAGTTTAAAGTGCTTGTGCAAAATAATGATTATAAATATAAGTGAAAATTATATAAGTTTCTACAATTGTATTGGGTTACAAAAAATTAAATTAAAGAAATGGGGATGGTCCCTGACTACCTGTTATGGTGGAGCTGGGGACCCACCACTTACCCCCTGCTATAAGTGCTACTAACTATACTATGCTAGTGATTAAAGTGCTATTACAGTGGTGGTTCTGGGGGCCCACCATTTACCCCTTAAAACTACTGATTGAAAATTAACTATTCTATCTCTAGCTGAATTCATCACCCCCAAACAAGGAACAGAGTTATTATATATATATACTAGTGACTTGCCCGTCAAAAAATGATGGTCAATAAAAGATAGTGTTGAAATGCTGTTTGTCACACTGTGTGCCTCAAGTAACTAAATTCCTCAAAAAGCAGAAATCTACATTACATAAAATAAGAAAAACTAAAATCACCAAAAATAAAAAATTTACATCACAGAACAAAAAAAAAAACCTAAGTCACATAAAAAAAGGTACATTACAGAAAATAACAAAATACATTACAACCCCCCCTCACTACAATTTTTTTTAAAAAATTACACACCTGAAAATGAAATACATATCATACATACATATAATACAATACAACAAAATTAAATAACATAGAATACAATACAATACAATTAAATTAAATACAATACAATTAAATAAAATACAAGACAATTCAATTAAATACAATACAATTCAATAAAATACAATACACCCCTATCTAATATACATGCCACTATCTAATATACATGCCATTATATAATGTAATATACATCCCACTATCTAATATACAATACTATCTAATAATACATCCCCCTATCTATCTATCTATCTATCTAATATACAATACATGCTATCTATATATAATATAGCTACCCGAATTGTAAGCTACAATAAAATAATTAAGACCACTTACCTTTGAGATGTTTCTTCAGATCAGCAACCTACGGTAAAAAAGATTAAAAAAACTAATACAACACGTTTACATGAAATACCTAAACATTCTAAACATTCTAAATATTCTAAATATTCTAAATATTATTCTCACCTTTCCAGGATGTCACGTCCCAGCATGTCACGTCCTTCATGTTCCGTTGTCCATTTTCCGTCGTCCATCTTTGCGTCTTGTCTGGCGGTACTCCTGTAAAAAAAAACATTACATTAGTAAACATAAAGCAAAGACAACACAATCTACATTATACTTACCTTTCCGCAATGTCTCCGGCCTCCTCGTCTTCTACGGAAGCATCCGCACCTTTAAAAAAAAAAACTAAAAAAAAACTACACACATCCGCCCTGGCGGATGTCTCCGACGCTAATGACCTTCCTATGGAGTGTTCCAGAATAAAATTGGCAATGGCGGCTTCTGATTGGCTGAAAAGGCTGTCTGTCAATTTCAGCCAATGAGAAGACCCATTTGTGAACCAATGAAATAAGTATACACCCCAAAATACAACGCTGATTGGATAACAGACCTTTCAATCTTTATTTGAACCAATCCTAGGGCTTTATTGCCATCAGCCAATCACAATGGAATATACCCCCACGTACTGATTGGTGAAGACATATGCGCCTTCCCATTGGCTGTAATATTGATTGATATTAACAGTAGCCAATGAGAATGCGCAAATCCTTCACCAATCAGTACGTTAGGGTGTATTCCACTGTGATTGGCTATTGTCAGTGCAACCAATGAGAAAGCGCAGAGGCTCCAACCAATCACCCTGTGGGGGTGTATTCCATTGTGATTGGCTGAAGGCATCTGCGCCTTGTGATTGGTTTAAATAAAGATAGACAGGTGCATTATCCAATTAGAGTGGGATTTTAGGGTGCATCCCTTTCTGATTGACTCACACATTGGCGCCTCCTGATTGGGTGAATTTGATAGACAGCGTTTTCAACCAATCAGAAGGCGCCATTGCTTATTTTCTTCCGGAAAAGTCTCCTGGAGCCTAACTAGCGTCGTGGATGTCCGGGAGTGCGGATGTAAGTATATATATATATATTTTTTTTACATTCTAGAATATTTAGAATGTATAGAATGTATAGAATTTATAGAATGTTTATTTTATAACTGTAAACGTTTTGCACTAAAAAAATTTTTATTATTTTTCGTAGGTGGCTGATCCCAATGGACATCTGCAAAGGTTAGTGGTCTTATTTTTTTTATTTTAGCTTAGACTTAGATTAGTTAATATATAGATAGCATTTATTGTATGTTATCTAGGGGTTTTATATAGATAGCATAGGATGCATTGTATATTAAATTGGGTTATTTATTTAGATAGATTGGGAATGTATTATTATATAGATAGGATGTATATTAGATTATGCTATTTATTTAGATAGATAGATTGTGTGATGTTTTAGATTATGGTATTTATTTAGATAGATTGGGAATGTATTATTATATAGATAGGATGTATATTAGATTATGCTATTTATTTAGATACATTGTGTGATGTATATTAGATAGTGGTGTATTGTATTGTAATTGTATGTAATTGTATTGTAATTGTATGTATTTGTATTGTATGTATTTGTATTAAATGTATTTCCTTTTCAGGTGTGTCTTTTTTTTTTCTGTAGTGGGGGGGGGGGGTTGTAATGTTTTTTTTTTTTCTGTAATGTTCCTTTTTTATTTTTTGTGACTTAGGTTTTTTATTTTGTGTAATGTAGTTTATTTTTTTGTGAGTTAGGTTTTTTATTTCATGTAATGTCGTTTTTTTTTTTTTTTGTGTGACTTTAGGCTTTTTTATTTTCTGTAATTAGAGTGGTGGGGGTTAATAGGGGGTAGGTAGTGTAGATGTTAATAAGTTAGTGTAGAGGGTGTTTAGTTGATATTTAATGTTTTATTGGGAGTGGTATAGTGCAGTATAGTGTTTATACTTAGTGTCATGATGGTCTTTGAGGACCATCATGGCACTTAAGTGGTTAATGTAGTATTATAACAGGCCCATAATGGTGTTAATATACCCATATGGGACTGATGGGGTTAAATAGAGGCTTATGGGGGTCTGTATTGACCCCCATGAGTGACAGGCTTAATGAAGGGCTTATGGGGGTCTCTATTAACAACCATGAGTGACAGGGTTAATGATGGGTTTATAGGGGTCTGTATTGACCCCCATGAGTGACAGGGTTAATGAAGGGCTTATGGGGGTGTATATTGACCCCCATGAGTGACAGTGTTAATGAGGGTTTTATGGGGGTCTGTATTGACCCCCATGATTGACAGGGTGACAGTATAAAACATTTTTCTTTTACAACGGGTCCTTTAAGGACCTTTATGGTCCTTAAAGGACCTGTAACGCAGGAATTTTGAATTTTGTTGCAGCGGGGGACCCCGATCGCGTGAAATCGGGACCCCCACTGCGATGGTTAATGTGGGGTTAATGTAGGGCTCTGAGCTTATCTCGGATCCCCTGGGGTTAATGCGGGTTTCCGAGCTTATCTTGGATCCCTTCTTGGCTAATTTGTACGTGGCTGGGCTGTGAGCCTCGTTTTCGTTTTTTTCGGCGGCCATTTTTTCTCTTGCTTAGCGGATTTTCGTGTGTCTGAATTCGGAGGTCCTGGGTGCCCCCCTTGCTATGGCTAAGCTTTTTATGTAGTTTGTGTGAGTATTTGGTGTGTTTTCACTGTTTGTAGTTGCGTTCCGGTCAGCCGTTATAGTCAGATTCTTAGTGCGTGTGGGTGTTTGTTACGTTATAGTCGGATCCTTAATGCGTGTGGGTGTTTGTTACGTTAAGGTTGGTTCCGAGGTGTTTTTTTTTTTCTATGTCGTGCGAGTGACGTGTTTAACGGCTCGCCTCGCTATGCGAGGCTCGCCAGCAATGAGCGCCTTTGGCGCTCATTGCCTAAGTGCTACAGTTTAACCTGCGGCGCTCATCGTTAAGTCGTACGCACCACGCAACACAGCGTGACGACGAATCATAGTTGGACAATTATAATATGTGATATGTAACTAAAAAAACAGATATAAACGTTATTGAAAAAACAGTTAAATTAGCAGTTCTCTGTAAGCATAATACCATATCTCCTATACTCATAATTTACATACAATATAAATAAAATCTAATACCGGAGTCTTTAAATAAGAGGTATATGGTATCCTTATCTTAATCAAATGAGAGCAGAGTCCGGATGGCAAAGGATTGAATCACGACCTGATTCATGTTACAAACAGCCGGGCCCGGTCGTGATTCAATCCTTTGCCATCCGGACTCTGCTCTCATATGTTTAAGATAAGGATACCATATATCTCTTATTTAAAGACTCCAGTATTTAATTTTTTTTATATTGTATGTAAATTATGAGTATAGGAGATATGGTATTATGCTTACAGAGAACTGCTAATTTAACTGTTTTTCAATAACGTTTATATCTGTTTTTTTACGTAGATATATATATATATATATATATATATATATATATATATATATATATATACATATATATATATATATATATATATATATATATATTTATATAATATAATATATATATATATATATATATATATATATATATATATATATATAATAACTCTGTTTCTTGTTTGGGGGTGATAAATTCAGCTAGAGATAGAATAGTCAATTTTCAATCAGTAGTTTTAAGGGGTAAATGGTGGGCCCCCAGAACCACCACTGTAATAGCACTTTAATCACTAGCATAGTATAGTTAGTAGCACTTATAGCAGGGGGTAAGTGGTGGGTCCCCAGCTCCACCATAACAGGTAGTCAGGGACCATCCCCATTTCTTTAATTTAATTTTTTGTAACCCAATACAATTGTAGAAACTTATATAATTTTCACTTATACTTATAATCTGTATTTTGCACAAGCACTTTAAACTTCACAGTTTTAGCTGTGTTTTTCCTCCCTAAAAGTGACAGAGGCAATCCTATATTTATTGGGAATTTTGAAGCTAGAATTATATGTAACAAACACGAAGATATTGAGGAAAATGACACAGTAAAGACGATTATATATAAATTGGAAACAAAATTATAATTACAAGTAGATTCAACATTATAAATCAAAAAATTCTGTTCAGGAAAAAGCATATTGTGTCACAGCAATTTTAATTGTGTTTTACATTTTTTCTAACATATCAATAAAACTTATAAGTCTTAATATGATTGGTTTATGTATCTTATTTAGTAAATAGTGGAGTTTCCTGGATGAAAAAGGGTGTCTTTTCTTTCTCTTTTCTTGAATAATATATTTTCTTATGCCACAAATGTATTGAAAGAGACTAGGGAATTCTATAAACAGTATGTAGTGCTGACAGTTATTGCCTGAGAAGACAGTAAAGATAAAATCTTGACTAAGCATCCTAAACCTATTAAACACAGGTAATAGTTTGTCATGTTTGTGCAACTTTTTCATTTCAACTTTTTTGTTTTATTTTTACATAAGAAAATGTGTTTAGTGTTTTAAATTTTCACATGGAGTTTGCTTGGGTACTTAGAACTAGACACTTTTTTCATTATTGTGACTTTTTACCTAATACTGACCTCTCCGAGCAGCCTCCCTTTTTGTCATTGAACATGCAAAATATATGTATGGGTTATCTAACCATGTATCAATGAATACTTCACAAAGCAGCTTTGTCTAGAAGGTCTTAAATATCACTTCCTTATTTATGATGATGATTATTAATACTTTTAACAAAAGATAATTTCTCATACCACTATGATGTTCAAGATATCATGTTCTCATTATACTGTGGCCATATGTTTGTGGACAAAAGGATAGGTTAAACGTATGAATGTTAACCTATATCCTCTTTTGCAATGACACACACATGATATAGTGGTTCATTTAAACCAAATGAATACTAATATGTAAAGTGTGAAAATAATGCATTGGTGTGCACAAGTGCTACTGTAGCAGAACATGTTTAAAAGTAAAATCACTTAGAGCTCTGGCTCCTAATTTCACAAAATTAGAGATTTCAATATTATTATTTTACATAAAAGTAATTGCACGGACAATAATAAGCATTGTAAATCTTTATTTGACACCAGTGTTTTGTAGTCTTTCAGGAATAATCTGCACTAATTTAAGATACTAACCCATGTGGTCTGGATCCAATCTGTCCTTGGGAACCAGGAATCTCCTCTCAATTGTTATGCCATTTCACCTCATACATACGTGCCCTATCTTCAAGGCTTAGGTGTGTCTACAAAGGACTTGTGTATGCTGGCTTACTAGTTCTGTATTATTATACTTGGAGGAAATCAATTTCTTTAGAGCTCTCCTGACTTTTTGGTGCTAATCAGTCTTATAAAATGAGTCAATTGTAATAGTTTAAAGATCTATATAATATTATAAATCACAACCAACATAGAACTCTTCCCAGCTGTTTGATTAGTAACTCAATAAAAATATCAGAAATCTATATGCACTCATTCTGTGCTTTAGGGGTGCAAAGTTCTGGAGAAACCAAAGAAACATGAAACTCTTTGTAACTGCTAGATAATATCATGAGAAATCTATGTATATTTTAATAACTGATGATTAATTGACTTAGTTAGGGGCATTTTAGTTATTGCTGGAACAGTACTTGATTTTCTTGAACAAGCAGCTGCATGATAATGAAAATTAAGTCTTGTTTACAAAGTTGGAAAGCATTTGAACTGGAACCAAGACATTATTGTTCTGTAGGAAAATGTCCAACCACTGGAAAATTGGTCTGTGTACCAATGTGGTGAGAATTCTAACAAAAACTCCCACCTATGTAGTTCATTTTGGCTTGTGGTGTATGTATTCAGCCTTGACAAATAAAACATCACACGTGTAATATTAATCATATAGCAATGTTTATTATACTTAGCTTCAGCTGTTCAATCACAGTAGTCTTAGGTACCCTATGAAATCTATTGGCTCAGAAAAAAACCTCAGGAGCTGGCACAATCTTGTGAAAGGTAGAAGTCAGCACCCAAGATGCAAGGTTATATTTATTTGCAAGTTTTCTCAAAAATGTTGAATATTTATTTTATTTACCACCCAAATTCAAAAAGGCTGACTTGGTGTTCTTCCCTAAACCTGGATGAGACCCATTGGAAGTCAAAAACTTCTGTCCAATCCCATTGCTTAATAGAGATATTAAAAATACTAGCAAAGTTGATGGCAACAAGATTCTCCAGGTTCTTACCTAAACTGGTTCACAAGGACCAGGTAGGATTTGGGCCAATCAGACAGGGGTGTGTGTGTGGGGGGGGGGGGGAGGGGGCGGACAATGTTAGGCGAATTCTCAACATATATCATATAGCCAAATCTAAGAATATCCCCTTATGCACAATAGCCTTAGATTCAGAGAAGGCCTTTGATTAGCTTGAATGGTCATATTTGCATGAGGTCTTGGCCAAGATGGGCATTAAGGGTAATTTTATTAATCTACTTAAAACTTATGAGAGAAATCCAATAGCGCACCTAAAACTACAAGGCTCAAATAGAGACCATATCTCCATACAAAGAAGAACTAGACATCTCCCCACTTGTATTCGCTTTAGTGATTGAGCCCCTGGCCCAAGCTTTTAGGTCCACGCACTAGTAAAGGGAGTCACGGTTGGACTGCAACAATTTAAGTGCTGCATGTTCGCTGATGATGTCTTGTGCACATTGGTAGATACGGTAAAGTTCATAACAGCCCTGATGAGCATCTTAGATTCCTGTGGAGCATTCTCAGGACTCAGGGATTTATTCAAAAATATATCCAATTGCTTTTTAAAGTTATTTATCAAATCTGCTGTCACTACCTCCTTTGGTAGATAATTCCACAGTTTAACCACTATTATTGTGAAGAACCCTTTTCTTTCTTTAAGGCGGAATCTTTTTCCTTCTAACTTCAAGAGATTTCCTCTTATCAGTTAAAACACTCTTGGCATGTATTTATATAAGGTAATTATATGCCCTCTTAGACAATTTTTTAAAGAGAAAATAAGTTTAATTTGTGTAGTCTTACTTCCTAGCTTAGCCCCTTCATTCCCCTTATTAAAATTAGTTGTGTTGCCCTTCTCTGTACCTTTCCCACCACTAATATGTCCTTTTTATGAAGTGGTGTCCATAAATTGACTCCATATTCCAAATGAGGGATTTATATAGTGGCATAATTATATTTGCTTCCCTGGCTTCTATACCCTTCTTTATACATGATAATTTTTTACTTGCCTTTGCTCCTGCTGCTTGGCATTGAGCACTGCTACGTAGGTGGTTATCCACAAGCACTTCCAAATCCCTTTCAATATCTGATACCCCTAGATGTGCTACATTAAGATTATACATTGCATGGCTATTTCTCCTTCCAAAATGCATAACTTTACATTTATTCGTATTAAATCTCATCTGCCATTTAGTCACTCATTTTTCAAATGTATTTATTAATTACCTTGCACAACTTAGTGTCATCAGCAAAAATGGAGACAAGATTCTCCAGTCCTACTTCTAAGTAATTAATAAATATGTTAAAAAGGAGAGGATCTAATATGGATGCTTGCATAATAGCGGATCTTATAGAGTTCCCTACAACCAAAACCTCCCTCTCCTGCAGTAGAACTGTTCTCTCAGCTGTTAGAGAGAACAGCTCTATCTGGCATTGTTATTACTGAATTAACTTTGCCAATATGTTAACTCAATCGGTCAAATATGTTGGTACTTTTCAACTCAGGACTGGCCTGCCTGCTCCTCCTGTTCCCCCTGCTTCCCCCTAGGCCTATCTAAATTGTGCTCAGTGAGCACCAATTCCCTTTCCAGTGGAGCAATATCACTAAGGCCACTGTTCAATTTGAAACATTTACAGAGCTATTCAATTGATCTAGCCCGCAGCTACCTGGCCGAAAGCCTAAACCGTAAACCATGCACCTGTAAGTAGTTTTTCATGATCAATTAAGCAAGGCTGTAACTACTGATTTAGAAACAGCCAATAATAAATGAGACCATCATCATGACATCAGTAAAATATGGAGGTTAAATGTCAATCAAGTAGCGTTTAGAAGTCCAATATTCAATCAGATTTGCAATCCGTCAATGTACAAAATAACAACGATTGAATGAAGGAAATAGTTATAGTCCATGTGGGTGGCCTGATATGTATTAACTCCTTGATTACCAAGATATAACACAGAAATGAAACATAAAAAAAAAAAAAATTATTTCAGATTTGCGATCTTGAGACTGTTGTGCAATTAATTCTAATGTCTTTCATCACTTTTCCCATCTTTTAAAGTGCAGTATTTATTTTTTATTTGCATTTACAGTGCATTTTATTTGCATTTACAAATAGAGTTCTATCTTTTTGCCATTCATAGGTTTAAAAACAATTGCAGGCTTTAGGATAGCAATTTGTGATTTTAACATTTACGCTCTTGAAAGATCCAAGGGTCGGAGTTACGATTTTGACAACTGCAGGGATTTTCAGCCTGTAACCTAGAAATCGTTTGCGGATAGCTAAAAGAAGCCGATTGAATAGCAAATTAGTTTATGGGCTACATTACGAGCTCCAGTAACTAACAATTGCTCAATTGAATAGGGGCTCGGGTGTTGCAAATCTCTTCATCAATTCTCCAATTCGAGCTTCAAGAGAGGCAACATGCTGCTCCAGCTCTACATATGTGTAGCAGGATGCACACGGAGTGAGGTTTCCACTGGACTGACTCATGATTGTGTTTGTGTCGTTCAGTCATGTCCAACCTCCATAACCTGATGGACCACCACACACCATGCTGATCCACTTGGTATTCATGGCAGACATACTGGAGTGGGTTGTCAGTTCCTTCTCCAGTGGGCCACAGCATACAGCTCCTTGTATTTCTAGGTGGTCTGCCATTCAATACTGATCAGGCCCAACATGGCTTCAGGGTGGTGTGACCTCTTGGTTCCCTGATTGGAATCAAACCTGGGTCACATCGGTGAAAGCAACAAATTCTGGACACTGGAAGCCTGACTCATACATTGAGAAAACAAAAATATTTAATTGCTTAAAGCTTGTTTTTTTTTCTTCCTTCTCATTAACCCGTCCTATTGCTTCTTTCTTCCCTTTTCTGCACTACAATTTAACCCTTTTACTTTGAACTCCCTCCATTTATCTAAACTCCCACACGTATACTATATCTGTAGTTACACTAGAACTGTTGCTAGCTCCCAAGTTTGCTCTATCCCTTGTTCAGTGCATACAGTAAAGAAACACCCTTCACTTTCCAGAAGTAAATCACAGTTGTTAACAGACCACGCACAAGTCACACACTGAAATAACTTAACACAGGTAAAACGACTTCCCTCTCACTTGTACACTTATCAGTGAATACAGTAAAGAAACACGCTTTATTTTTCAGAAGTAAATCCCAGTTGCAAAACTTAGGTAGCAACTCCCATGGTACCAGTTCCTTTATTGGGTTTTCAATTGGCTGGATTACAGGAACCTTCACTTGTGGTGACACAAACTCCACCTTATCACACATCTGTTTAGAAACTGGGCTTTCATATGACAAATCTTCTCTTTCCTGCAAATACCATTTCCACTTCTGTAGTGTCTGTTATTGGGCTATGGAAGTACAAAACTCCAATCCATTTTGCAGGACCCACCCTGCTATCAGAAATGTAATATGAACAGTCACGGGCTGTTGGTGGATGGCAGTATATACTGCCAAGATGTGTTTCTCCAACTGATTGTACTTTCACTGTAACGGGGCAAACTATTTAGAACAGAAGCCAATTGGTATCTTACGGCTTCTAGGTTGAGCATTCTTTTGCCATGAGCACCATATAATTCTCTGCTCATGTCAAATTTAAAAGGGCTCTATTTAAGCACATAGCATATTTATTTTACAGAAGTTTTTAGTTAGTGCAGACGTTGCTTTTGGATAGGAGTACACTAACTAAAAACTTCTGTAAAAAAAAAATGCTATGTGCTTAAATAGAGTTCTTTTAAATTTGCTGACTCGCAATTTAATAAGGCTGTAAATGTGCAAAATACTAATAAAATAATAGTTTGTTGTGCTTTTAACATGTGACTGACCAAGTATTAAATACATTAATCAAGACTTTCCTTTTATTAAAGCCTTGAATCTCAAGAGAGGTTGCAGGTGTTAACCAGCCGTCCCCAGACCCTCTATAAGCTGAGAACGAGTTGTTTAGGGTTTTACTTTTTCACTGTATGTACTTTAAGTGACAAAACTAGCAAATATACACTTTATACAGAGTTCTCAGATTCTATAATTAATTTAAAGTACCTTTTTTAAATACATTTTAGGTTGTCTTTTACATAAATACTTTAAACTAAATGTATGTTTTATTTTACAGCAAAAGAATGTTATTACAAGCTTTGCTTTCAAATTTCCAAAGCCTCACAGTGGAGCGGAGTAAGGGCCATATTAAATTAGAAAATGTAATTAATTCGGTCCTCACAACAGTATTCTTAGTGCTGTTTGCGAGGACCGATTCCTCAAGATGTTTTTTGCAGCCGCCATTGCGAGCTGACACCCAAAAATGGCCGAGAATAGCTCAGAGGAGAGCAACGTAGTAACACGCCTTCATAAACCCATATAGGCATAGGCGTTTACACGCATACGTGCGTCATTACGCATGACGATGTCCACGCTATACTAGGAAGTGAAGCCATGCAGCATTAGAGTCTCAATTAAGAAACATGGCACTAGTTAGGTAACTCGTTCATAATTTAGTATGGTGTACTTAGAAGTATCCAGGACCAATGCACAGGCCACTTGATGTTAAAGAAGCTAATATTAGATACTATGAGATACGTTTACCCTAAAATAGGGAACTAATAAGGATAAATCAGCCCACAATAAGAGTCTATCCCTCCAATGAAGATATCAATATTGCCAAATACTTGTCATAGACCATTATGTGGGTGTAAGCAGTTATAACGAATTAGGATTGGC
Source organism: Discoglossus pictus (assembly GCA_027410445.1). Lineage (NCBI taxonomy): Eukaryota > Metazoa > Chordata > Amphibia > Anura > Alytidae > Discoglossus > Discoglossus pictus. The sequence goes on along the minus strand of CM050164.1, from coordinate 347,635,064 downwards.
ATGTTGCAATCCCAAGAATCATATATAGGACACATCTCAAAGAACAAGTCTCCTATAGCTCTCATATAGAGATATCACGATTACCTGGCTTCTTATTTACATCAAAAGCAGTACCTGCTTCCATCTACCATACTACCTCCAATATTTTTCACTAAAGCAAGTCTGCACTAAATGCCCTTCTGGGTAAATTATATAAAAAAGACTGTGTGATATGTTGGTACAGAGTTACCTGTAGTGGAACATTATATTTCTCCTCGAATATCCTAGAGAAAGTTCTAGTCTCTATATATTTGTCTAAAGTGAAATTTATCACTATTTGTCAGAGGAGACGTCTCTTTTTCATTGTTTTTAGAGTGTTTTTAATCTTCCTTTTTTATTTTTCGTCGTTGTCATTATTTAATTATGAATTTAATAAACTTGTTGGCCAAATTGTAAATATACCCTGTTCATAATTCTATTCAATTTAGTGGAAAACACTACAAGGAAATTCACTCCCTAGGATTACAAGTATGTACTTTAAGTGACAAAACTAGCAAATATACACCCTATACAGAGTTCTCAGATTCTATAATTAATTTAAAGTACCTTTTTTAAATACATTTTAGGTTGTCTTTTACATAAATACTTTAAACTAAATGTATGTTTTATTTTACAGCAAAAGAATGTTATTACAAGCTTTGCTTTCAAATTTCCAAAGCCTCACAGTGGAGCGGAGTAAGGGCCATATTAAATTAGAAAATGTAATTAATTCGGTCCTCACAACAGTATTCTTAGTGCTGTTTGCGAGGACCGATTCCTCAAGATATTTTTTGCAGCCGCCATTGCGAGCTGACACCCAAAAATGGCCGAGAATAGCTCAGAGGAGAGCAACGTAGTATCACGCCATCATAAACCCATGGCGAAAAGCTCGTACTTGGCAGGAATCCAAACAGGTATTAAAAAGTGCCCGCAAGGGCTACTAAAGCCCATATGTGCTGCCTCGAATCAGCGCAATTCCTGGGTCTAAGGCTCCCCCTGCTCCCTAAACACATTCCCATGCTGCAGGGGTCACGATTGGGACCCCCACAGCCTATCCATACTAACCCTTGCAGCAGCGGTCCCAATCAGGAAATTTGAAATGGTTAAATGTAGCAGGGGTCCTGATCGGGATCGATCGCGAACCCGGCTGCGATGGGGACCACACCATAGGGGGGTTAATTTTAGGTGCCGGGGGGTACTTGAAGAACTGCTGCAGAGATACCGATCGGGACCCTGTGGCAAGTGATGGTGTGGGGAGCCTGCAGGATCATCTTGCAGGCTTTTACTTGATGTCTTCAGCCATTGCCTGACTCAAACACATTGCTGCGTGTTTGACTAATTGAACTTAGCAAGGCCGTGCATGCAACGTAGGAGAGACTAGGCTAATTTAATAACGTTTTAACTTTGTCAAATTTGAAGCATTGAGGCTGGACTTTAATATGGCTATAAATAAGTATAGTTCACTCCTCAGATACTATGATGGCAGTTTTCCATAATAAATAGGCATCACAGCTCTCGTCAAAGAGCATTGCAGTTCCTGAGAGGCCTAGTAAATTTATCCTAATTGCAGATTAAATCTTAACAAGTGTTCAATGGACAAGTTTGCTCTTCACAAGTTTTAACGGGTTGAACAAAGTGGAGCTATATATGTCCTTTTCTGCATATTGAAATATACTAATTTGACTTCTGATCACAAATTTTTACTTAATAAGGCATTCTGTTTTGATTGCATGATATAATATCTAGCTATGTAATGTGCCTTTAAATGAATAGTATAATTAGGAAAAGCATGACAGTCTTTGTTTATAGTGATGATAAATGTAAACTTGGTAAGATGCAGTACATATTTGTTTTATATGACTAGTGCTGACAGCCTGCCCAAAGGCTTTCACTATAACAATTTTGTAACATAATGTATTTTTCAGCTTAAGTTGAAAGTCACCTTGGAATTTAGTAAGCTCTGAGAAAAGACTAGCGATTGTAAATATTTAGACATTTGAAAATGCCTACATTGTTGTTAACCCTATATATTTTCACAATTTCCAAATTCCATATTTTTTTTACAGTAAGCTGTACATTACTTGTATAAATTACATTTTTTACCTATTTGGGACTAAATCATGATCTCCCCATCCATATGGAGCATCTGTTTAAACAATTCCCTGTAAAGAGACTATGAAATACTGAATACTGTGCTACACCAATTTATAGTCCAGTCAAAATTAAGTGAAAACACTGTAACACTGTAACCACAATTTTTTTTTTTTTTTTTACTATTTAACAACTGTGCAGCATTAAGTTATAAAGGATTCAGATGGTTTTCTTAATAGCACCACGTCATATATTATGCTTATGGAGCCTTGCTCTCATGTACTAAAGGAACAATACATTTCAAGATCATTCTAAAGACATGTATGTTGTCTTGACTGCAAAAATACATTTCTGCTTTTTTAGGGCTCTATTACATGGCTCCCTTAGGAAATCATGCAAGTTAAAAATTCACATACTCCTCAACATAGCTATTACATGCTGCCTATATCAAACCCTTATATATAAACACTATGGCCTCCATTCAATTGCAAGCCAGCAGTAGACTTCATACAGGCTGTAAGTCTGCAGGCTTGAAATTGGCAACAGTTACAGAGCAATTCAATTGAAGAAAAACGCTGCTTTCTGGCCGAAAGCCTAAACCATAAACCGCCTTAAGAACCATTTCAGAGCATGATCATGATCAATTAAGCAAGGCCATAACTACCGATTTTGAAACAGCCAATAGTAAATGAGACCGTCATCATGACGTTGGTAAAACATGGAGATTAAATGTCAATCAGTTCGCATTTATAAGACCGATATGCGATAGGGCTCGCAAACCGGCAATGTACAAAATAATAAAAATGAATGACGATACTGTTCTGGTCCATGTGAGTGGCCTGATATGTATTAACTGCTTGATTACTGAGATTGATATAACACGGAAATAAAATGTAAAAAAAAATATTTTTGATTGCAGATTTGCGATCTTGAGACTGTTGTGCAATTAATTCTAATGTCTTTAAGCTCTTTCCCCATCTTTTGAAGTGCAGTATTGATTTTGTTATTTGCATTTACATTTACAGTGTTACTAACAGGTTTATTTATATATAGTTGACAGCATGCGGGTTGTTGCTAACGATTGTGGGCTCGTGTAGAGAGCCCGCCTTTTGCGGACTCGCGTAGAGAGCCCACCGCAACTGCGGCCCTCATGACGCAGTTGCGATGCGGCCCTCATGATGCTGGCAAGGAACGTCAAAGGCGATCCTTGTGCTGGAGGAGATGAGTGCTGTAGGCGCTCATCCCTACGACAACTTTACGACTTTTAGACCACAAATGCGGACCCTACGGCACCTCACAACCGCTTATAAACGCCCAAACACAGGGAAGTTTGAAAACAAAAACAAAACGCGCAATGACGAACTACGGACTTACAGGAAAAAATAAGACCCGCAGGGAATAAAAATTGCGGCCTAACCACAAAAAAAACTAAAACCTGTAAAACCATTATGGACTAGCAAAAATACAACCTTAACGGACAAACCATGCACAGCGGAAAATACTCAAAACACAAAAAATAAACACAAAAAATAAAGATTACCCACAGCAAAGGGGGAAACCCTAGACGTCTGGAAGTCAGGTTACACCTCGATTTCACTAACATTTCCAAAGTTTACATACTCAAAAATCCCCTAAGCGACAGAAAAAATGGCTGAAAAAAAAACGAAAATGAGGCTAAGGACGTAAAATTACAAAACGTACTTTAAAACGGAACCAACACTCAAGAACAGTTCATGCCGCACGTAACACACATTATGCGGGATGTGCCACACACAAAATCGCCACCATTTCACATGCAACAATAAACTACTATCCACAAAATGGCGGCTGGAATGCAAATTGACGGCTGGAACGCAAATAGTGCATGCGTATTGCGTTCTAACGGTTTCTACTTCACCTCCAAGTCTATAAATACTGCACACTTTCCAGAAATTTCTACATTTCTCATCAGGTGATGAACAGTGTGACTGGACGTTTCACTGGTGGCGTTACTTCTGAAGCACCTTCATTATCACTTTAGAAGTTTACAATCTGCATATTACAACAAAGATGTAAGCTATAATACATTTAATTAATTAATAAATCCATAAAAAAAAATCAAGGTTTCATTTCAAATATTGCCAACAACAACCGTATTCATGTATCATAAGATTTCAAACACAAATATATGGGTATGTGCCCTAAAATAATCTAAATAAAAAAAAAAAAAAAAGTAACATAGATTTTATTTATATCTATTAAAAAAAAATTGCCTTTTACCAAAAAAATTTAGACACATTTATTTAGGCTGCATTTTAATATTTCCATTTTCTTCACATTTCCAACAGACTCTGCCTCAACAGCATCACTGAATAATTTGCAGCGCTGCACGGTTTCACACGCACTGTGAAATCTGCACAATTTGACTCACGACAAAGAAAGAACAACAGGTAATTTACAATAATACATTTCATTTACAAAAATAAGATGCTGTTGTTAAAAAAAAAAAAAAATTACACTGAAAAACATTTTGCTTTTTCTTTTTCAACAGACACTGCCTGAAGACTGTCGCAGGAAGATTGGCAGCAGGGGACAGACACTCTGTCATTTATACACAACTAATAATTCAACCAAGGTATGGTATAACAAGTTAAAAAAAAAGAAACACCTATCCTGTTTGCTGTGCGCCAATGTCAAAATGAAAAACAAAAAAAAAAATCATAAGCCCCTACTAACAATAAGGCTGCACACAAAACAGGATACTCCAACAAATGTTGTTAACACACATAAAATAGAACAATGAATCCTGTTTTGTCTGCACCAACCTCTAAGCCTAACCCATAACATAAACCTCTAATCCCAAAAGTGGCTTACAGAAAACAGGATACTACAAAAAATATTGGTAACACATACAAAATGTAATGTAGACTAAATCCTGTTTTCTGTGCCCTAACCTTATAAACCCAGAACCGAAACATCTAATGACAACAGTGGTGTACACAAAACAAGATAGTACAACAAATATTGGTAACACATACAAAATTTAACAAAAAATCCAGAACCTAAACCTCTAATGACAACACTGACGTACAGAAAACAGGATAGTACGATAAATATTGGTAATACATACAAAATTGACCAATAAATCCTGTTTTCTGTGCCCTAACACATAAGTCTAAACCCAGAACCTAAACCTCTAATGACAACATTGGCGTACACAAAACAGGATAGTACAACAAATATTGGTAATACATAGAAAATTGAACAATAAATCCTGTTTTCTGTGCCTTAACCTATAAGCCGAAAGTCACATGCCAAACCTATTATCACAACACTGGTGTACAAAAAACAGGATAGTAAAAAAAATATTGTTAACACAAACAAAATTGAAGAAAAAAGCCTGTTTTCTGTGCCCTTAACTATAAGCCTAAACCCAGAACCTAAACCTCTAATGACAACAGTGGTGTACACAAAACAGGATAGTACAAAAATATTGTTACAGGATCCAAAATACTATTACAAAATATGTTTAATGTGCTCTAACCTAGAAGGCCAACACCAGAACCTCAACTTTTAAGGTTAACAACGGTGTACACAAACAGGATAGTACAACAAACATTCAAAACACATACCAAATGGAAGAACGCATTCTGTTTTCTCTGCACCAACCTCTAAGTCTAACCAATAACCTATAAGCCCAAACCCACAACCTAAACCTCTAATGCGAACAGTTCTGCACACAAAACAAGATACTACAACAAATGTTCTTAAAACATAACACATCCAACCAGCTATCCTCTTAAATATGCACCACTCTCTAAGCCTAACCCCATAACCTAAACCTCAATGAATAGATACAAAATAAAAAATAGTTAAATTTTAATGCAACATTTGCATCTCTCTCTTTCCGTCTCAAAAGACACGGCCTGAAGACTCTCTTAATTGCTACAACAATTTCCACACAACAGATTTCAAGCAAAGAGGTACAGTATTACATGTTAAAAAAAAAAAAAAATACTGATATTTACACATATCAAATAGAAGGACCTATCCTGTTTTTTGACTGACTTTCTGCAAACGTACAGTAACCTAACTAACAATATAAGTCTAACCCCATAACTGGAAAACAGTAATAACAACATTGCCACATGCAAAACAGGAGAGCAACACAAAAAAAAAAAGACCTAATGCCAACTGTGTTGTACACAAAATGAAAAATAAAAAACATGTTAACATACACACACTTACATCCACACACTTTAAAGATATATACGTTTTTTCCTGCACAAATGTTTAAGCCCAACTCCATACCCTAAACACGTAATGACAACAGTAGCACACAAAAAAATATATAAAACACATGGGGCCTCATTCTATTGCAATTTGGCCAATTGAATAGAGCTCTTTATAAGTACAGAACATCATTTTTGGAAAAAACATTTTAATTACTGAACTTCTATCCAAAAGCAAGGTCTTCAATAACTAAAATCTTCTATAAAAAAATATTCTCTGTGCTTATATAGAGCCCTGTTCAATTGACAAAATCGCAATTGAATGAGCCCCAATCATTCAATTGCAAATCGACCAATTGAATAGAGATTTATATAAGCACATAGCATATTTATTTTACAGAACTTTGTACTTAATGAACTTCTATTAAAAAATAAGGTCTTCACTCGCTGAAAACTAAAAGACAAAATATATACTCACTGCTTATATACATCCTTATGAAATTGCAAACAATGTCATTGAATGAGGCCCTTACATTGCTAACTCCAACCTTATCAAGCTAACCTCCTTATGGAAACAGTGATGCACACAAAACAGGTTAGTAGAAAAAAAAAATATGCTGTTAAAAAAAAATATTACAATAACAAGAAAAAATAATAATATTATATTTTTATTTACAGATTAATATGTCAGATAGTGACAAGAAACAGGGAAATAAAAGATGTCACACTAGAGAACTTCAAAAAACATGGGCAGAGCATCAGACGCCGGAGCAAAAGGAAATTCAACGACAAAAAGAATGCGAAAGACTTGCAAGCAAAAGACTATCAGCTGACAAACTAAAATCCATCCCTAAGAAGGCAACTAAAAAACAAAAGTATTTAGAAAGTGTTGCTGAACAATCAGATAAGATTTCTAATGATGATTTAGAGACTCATATTGATATTTTTTCTCACAATTGTCCTTTACTTAAATCGTTAGCAGTAGAGGTTCATAATTGTGGTGGTATGAATATTGTCTGTCAACATTGAGTGACTTATCATTTCAAACAGGAAAGACCCAGAGATGGCGAGTTCATTAGTTGCTATCAAAATGGCAAGGTAAGGCTTCCAGAAAGACAACAATTCCCAACATATTTACAAAGCATTATGCCCGAGCCTACTTTCCCCAACTACCAAAATTTCAAAACAAACATAAGATCCTATAAAAGTGCCATATCCTTTGCATCTATGGGTACAACATTAGCTGCTAGTGTGCCAGGACATGGCCCTTACTGCTTTAAAGTACAAGGACAAATTTACCATCATACTTCTCATTTACATCCAGAGGAAGGAGAGCAAAGAAAATTTGCTCAACTATATGTCCTAGATGCAATGGAAGCTGTTGACCAACGTATGCAGCTTTAAGAAAATAAAAAATGCTTACCCATTGTTTTTATAGAGCTTGATGAAATTATGGCTCAAAACCCTTACTCTCAAGCCTATAAAAAATTTGCAGAAGTAGAAAAGGAACCACAAATTCATGCAGAAATACATCAATTGCCAATCCCAATGGTCATTATGGTGCTTAAAAGAGATTGCCATACTGATAAACACAGTTATAACTTGCCAACATCAAATGAGGTGGAAATGGTCTTTCAAAATGACAAAGTAGAACCACCATTTCAGAGAGATATTAGAAGGAGCAACCTTTCATTAATATAAGTATCTTAAGTACCAATTTGGATCCAATGACTTATCCCATATTTTTTCCACATGGGGAAGCAGGTTGGCAACCCAAATTAACTCTTCAGAGTTACCCAAATTCAAAAGTACGTGTGAGAAACTATATTTACATGCTTGAATTTAAAGTGGCTCAAATTGCCATTCGAGATGGATTCAATACCATTTTATGTGGTGGAAAACTGACACAACAATGGATCATTGATTCATATTTGCAAGTTGAGGCAAATAATTTAAACTTCATCTAATATCAACAAGATAAACTACTTGTGGAACAGTTTTGTAGATTGATGGATTATGCCGCTGAGGTTGCTACAACTGGAGAGCTGCCAGCTGGCAAAGCCATCATTTTGCCTTCTTCTTTCCAGGGATCTCCTAGTAATATGCGAGAAAGATACAATGATGCCATGGCTATTGTAACTAAATTTGGAAAACCAGATGTATTTATTACATTTACATGTAATCCACAATGGCCAGAGATTACACACAATCTGCTAATTGGGCAAAATGCTTCTGATAGACCAGATTTAGTGTCAAGAGTCTTTAAAATCAAATTAAATTAATTAATACATGACATAACCATAACTTAGTTATTTGGCAAATGTCTGGCTTATGTTTATACCATTGAATTTAAAAAAAAGAGGCCTTCCACATGCACATATTCTTATAATCCTTCAAGAGAAAGATAAATTGGATACTGGTGACAAAGTGGATTCAGTAATTATTGCTGAACTACCAGATCCAGAAATACATGGTAGACTATATGAGATTGTAACTCATCGAATGATTCATGGACCGTGTGGAGATTATAATCCACAGTCAACATGTATGGAAAAAAAGAAATGTACTAAATCATTTCCAAAAGATTATAGAGACAAAATTTATGCTAATTGTGATGGCTATCCATTATCTAGAAGAAGAGAAGGACAAACTGCCATTATTATATTATTATGCACACATTTAGGTGAAAACTTGCACTTCTATAAAATCCATTAAATATGTCTACAAATATATTTACAAAGGAAATGATGCAGCTACTGTAGTGGTCGAAAGTGCTGAAAATACCATGCATTTTGCATTTTTATGTAATGTTTTGAAATTTGGAAATAAAATTAAAAAAAAAAGAAAAGTGCTGAAAATAATGAACACAATGAGTTAGTACATGATGAACTTGCATCTCATGTAGATGCTCGCTTTGTAAGTGCGCCAGAAGCAATGTGGCGTCTTCTAAAATTTGAAATGCACGATCACTCACATGCAGTATATTGATTACCTATACATTTGCCACAAAGACATTTAGTTTATTTCCATGTTGGAAATGAAACAAATGCTTTGGCACAAAGTTAGCATCGCCAAACTGAAAGAGTACACAGACAACATTCTATTATGGAGACGTTTCATAGATGATGTCCTAGTTATATGAGATGGACCTAAGGAAATGTTTATCTCTTTCATGAAAATTTTAAATACAAATCATCTAGGCCTAAGATTTACATTTGAAATGGATAAAAAGAAATATCTTTCTTGGACCTAGTTATAAGAAAAACCAATAAGGTGATATCCATACTACTACCCATAGAAAGAGTACTGCCACCAATAGTCTTTTACACTGTTCAAGTCAACATTATGAGCCTCAAAAAAGAGGAATTCCAAGAGGACAGTATTTAAGAATAAGGAGAAACTGTAGTTCAATTGATTAATTTAAACTACGATTAAGATTCAAAAATAGAGGATATCCCAATAGGTGTCTAAAAAGAACCTACAAATTGGCTCTGGATAGTAAAAGAACTGACTTGATCAATATTAAAAACCGGAGAACTGAGGGTGGAAAAGATGAAAAGATTATAAGATGTGTTCTCACTTTTGGACAAAATTCTGAAGAAATCAAAAGCATCTTCTCAAAACATTGGGGTCTTCTTCTATCAGACAGAGAACTGAAGGAAGTTCTTGCTCCTAATACCAGCATAACTTATCGTAGGAACAGAAATCTAAAAGATAGACTAATTCATAGTCATCTTGAAGAAAAGGAACACAAACAGACATGGTTACAACCATTAAATGGGTGCTATAGGTGTGAAAAATGCAAATTCTGCAAATTTTTTAGACCCTCAAAATCCTTTATACATCCAAATACAGGAGAGGAATATATAATTAAAGGATTTTTTAATTGCTGTACTGTAGGTGTCATTTATGTAGCCCAATGTACTTGTGATCGGATCTACGTGGATAAAACTAGTCACCAAATCAGGCGTCGTATAGGTGAACATTATGCTATTGAGAAAGATATTGATACACCTCTATCAAGAGATATTAAATATTATCATAATAAGGATGTAAATTCGGTCCAATTTTATGACATTGATGGGGCCAAACTAGGCCCAAGAAGAGCAGACATTGACAAAATATTGCTGAGAAAAGAATGCAAATGGATATATAAACTTCATGCACAAAAACCAGAAGGGCTAAATGAGGGCTTTAGTTTTAGTGCCTATCTGAGTGCAAGACCTGGGCAACTCTGGCCTTCCTTTTGGTCCTGTATTTAGAGAGTGCAATAAAATTGATATTTTATATCTATATGGATTCCTTAATTTAATGCATATTGATAATACACCTATCATTATCACTATTTATACAATTAAGAATTATTGAATTCAACATAAGACTATTTTATACACCATTTAAAATAATTTAATTTCACTTATTTCTAATTTTCTTTTTTCATTTATATATTTAAACATAGGTCACCAGCATATGTTATAGTCACACTTATTTTGAGGTAGTCTTGGTAATAACCTCAAGGTAGTATATATTTATGTAAACTAGCATTATTATTCATTTTCACTTTTAAAAATAATGCTCTGATATGCACTGACATGTAATATTATCTTGACTCCATAATACAAATAAAATCAAATATTTTGGTATACATAAAAAGATCAATGAATGGAAAATAATCTAACATTAAGATCTTTCTGTAGTCATAAACATCTGACTATTTAACAACTTTGCCATTTCCTATTTTTTGTCATATTTCTTGTCATCTTTGATACCCCCTATAACATAAAGTGTGTTTCCTTCTTCTTCGGTTATTTAACTGTTTAGTCATCATATAACGCTTGTTTTAAGTAATCTATTATTTTCTACGTTGTCATAGCAACACTTTCACTATAAAATGGTTGAAATTAGAGCAACGCGCCTTCCTCCCGTTTGAGAAAGGCGCATTTGCTCTGAAACGTACGTCAGGGTCAAACGTACAGCGTGACGTCACAAGCCGACGTCGAAAGTTCAGACGCATTAGAGAGCTTTACACAGAAACCTAGGAGCTCTGATAGAGTAGGAGCTCTCAGATTGTGGGTGCTTGAAATTTTGTACTCCGGAATCCGTATAGCTATCTAAGATGAATAGCATATAGACTATACATAGGGGGTAGAAGATACAACCCTAGCTAATAATTGTTGGATGATTATAATTAAGTCAAGATCATGTATGGTGGCAGACTATATCCCCAAACTCCTTATTTATAACATATAAGGAATTAAAGAGAGCACTGCGTCTTGAAATACACCAATCCCCTCATAATATATTGTACTTTCCTGGTTAACACAAATTCAAAGTCTCTAATATCTATTGCTCAATTTATTATAGAAGAAGACATATAGAATTGCATTTAAAAAGGATCAATCAATTTTTTGAGTCAAATGCAATCTAGTGGATATAAAGTCTATTTTCTAAAATAAGACTTAATAAATAGATGATAAAAAGGGTGTTTTATCCCATTTATGTTTTTTAATTGCTTTTAAATGTTGAAGTCAGTGTCGTTGTTCTTGTAGATAAATGTAAATAAATATATTCATTTTCCCACTATGTTATAAACACCATTTTTTCAAGTATGCATCGCCAAACTACACTAACTCCAAGGTTTCAATTAAATTCTACTGATTTAGAGGCGAGGGAATTGTTATATATTGACATTCCATACCATTATGTTTTCGTTAATAGATTATGGCGAAAACGAAAAAGTCGTGGAAATTAAATAATCCCAAGAATATACACTGTAAATCCAAGAGACCTTAAAAGTTTCTGCTTACGAATACTACTTCTAAATGTTCCTGGTGCACAACGTTTTGAACAGTTAAGAACTGTTAATGACATAGTTTATGAATCATTTAATTTACCTGCGCGACACAGAAACTTCCTAGCTGATGATACAGAATGGGAAAGATGTCTAGAAGAAGCAGCACTATGTCAAATGCCACGGCAGATGAGGGAACAATTTGCATTCATTTGTATCTTCTCAAATGCTCCAAATGCATTAGCTTTGTGGGACAAATTTAAAACAAATATGGCTGAAGACTTTTTGCAACGATACAATAAGCCTATTGCACAATTAAAAGCATTAATTGAAATCCAAGAGGTCTTTCTAACTCATGGATTAAGTTGTGCAAGTTTTAATCTGCTAGATCCAGGTCTCATAGACGACATAAACTTTGAAGACTATGACATTCAACTACAAAGAGAAAGAACAGAAGAAAGACTTGCAACTTTAAATACATTACAATTGCAAGCATTTAATGCAATCAAAAATGCCCTAGATGATGACATGCTCAAAGAGCATTATTTCTATTTGGATGGACCTGGGGGATCGGGAAAAATGTATCTATATAATTTATTGATGAGTCTTGTTCGAGCACAAGGTCAAATAGCGCTGGCATTTGCAACCACTGGAATGGCCGCACTTTTGTTAGAAGGTGGAAAAACTGTGCATAGTGGATTTAAACTGCCAGTTCCTATTTTGGAAACATCAGTGTCGGATATTCAAATGACATGATTGCAAGCAAAAAAAAAAAAAGTAAATTAATTATATTTGATGAAGCTACAATGATGTCATGCCATGCCCTACAATTTGCCATTTGGTGGAAAGGTAATGTTGTTAGGTGGAGATTTTAGAAAAACATTACCTGTCATTGTACATGGAAATCGAACCGACATTGTCGAAACATGTATAAAGTCAAGTACACTATGGAAACTATTTACCCATCTTCAATTACCACTAAATATGAGATCAGAAGGAGAAAATGAATTCAATGATTGGCTCATTAAAATTGGAGAAGGAAAAACAGAGCGAATACAAAATTTACCCGATGACACTGTGCACATTTCCAGCTCATATGATTTGCAAACAGGATACTTGCCAACAAAGTAATACTAACATGCAAAAATAAAGATGCATTCCTCCTCAATAATGAAATTAAAAAAAAAAAAATGCACCACAAAAAAATGATCACAGTGCTGATTCTGTACTTGGTGATGACAAAGAAAGCCAAACAAACTTTTCAACTGAATTCATTAACTTATTAACTCCCTCTGGAATGCCACCACATATTTTGCAGCTAAAGAAAGGTGCAATTGTCATGTTACTGCAAAATATGACCCCAAAAAAGGCCTATGTAATGGGACCAGATGAATTGTTCAAGAAATAAAGGACCATTTCATACATGCTGAAATTCTAACTGATACCCATAAAAGAGAGAGAGTTTTCATGCCAAGAATAGATTTGGCACCAAGTGAAAGTAGCCTCCTTTTTGTACTTCAAAGAAGACAATTTCCCATCATCATGGCATTTGCCATGACCATTAATAAATCACAAGGACAAACTTTCAAATCTGTGGGTATCTTTTTAGAAGAACCAGTATTTGCACATGGCCAGCTGTATGTTGTTCTCAAGATGCAAGAATCCAGAGGCTATTAAAGTTTACATTGAAAATAACGAAAGTCAAGGTGATGTATTAGATGATGGATGCATTTTTACAAAAAACATTGTCTGCTATGGAGTATTATAACTTTAATTCAACAACATATAACGATACAAGACATGGCACAGACCTAAAAAAATAATAATTAACATCTATGACAATTTCTGATAAAAAAAAAATAGTTTAATTTCCAGGAATAACTTTTAAGTCACTCAAGCTCTTTTTAGAGGACCACTAATTCAATAGGAAACTCTATAAAATGGCAAAAAAACATAGAGAACAGTGGTTTTACTTCAAAGGAAAAAATTATTTATCTCTCAGACTCTTTTACGAGGACCGCTATTTCACATAGGAAACTCTATGTGCCATTTAAAAAAAATAAAATAATGTAATTTCTACAACAAATGTACAACAACAAACAAACAAAAAATAAAGAGAACAGTGGTTTTATTTCCAGAATGACATCTTATGTCACTCACACTCTTTTTAGAGCACCACTATTTTCATACAAAACTCTATAAAATGGCAAAAAACATAGAACAGTGGTTACACCCTGCGGACAAACTTTAATGTCTGGCGTTCCCTTTTTAGAGAATCACTATATCACATAGGAAACTCTATGTGCCATTTTCACAAATTACAACAATAACAATGAAATGTTAACAATCATCAACAACAAAATAACAAATTATAATTTTCTGGAAGTAGCCTTTTACCAATATTAGCCCCACAAAACACTTTGCTTGCATTTTACAACAATTACAAATTAAATGTTACTTCATTATATTACTGTTTATAATGTTACTATGTTTTTGAAAAAAAGGCCCAAGTTGTTTAATTGCATATCTTTCAAAGTATATGTTAAAAGGAGGAGGAGCTTTTGTTATACAGGAAGGAATTAATCCCCCCCCCCTTTGATACAATTGGCTAAGTTTCAAGTTTTTTTTTTACTGTTTGTCTTCCTCTGGATTCAATACATATTTAGTTTACCAGTTGTTAATCTACAAGTTGCATGTTACAAAACATTTTGTCATGTTTACAACTCTTATTAATACAATGTTGACCTGTTCTTACATTAAAATGTTACTACTCTTAAAAAAAATCAGTTACCAGTTGGTCCCCTACAAGTTGTATGTTAAAAAAATAAACATGTTTTATACAAATATAATATTTGTACTTCTTTATAGATAAGAAAAAGTTAAAAGTCTCAACTATGCATATTATGTATAAAACAGAATTCAAAACATACATATTTAATTGCCGTAATTTTTTGACGGACAAGTCGCTAGTAATAAAATAAAATTAGGCCTACACATTTTAAACCAGCTCTCTACAAGCAATACTAGATAACAATCAACTAAATCACAATATCAATTACATATACATGCTCACAGATGCAAGCTCTGAAACCCAACAAATGAAAAGTCCCACCTGGTTAACGCATGACCCCAGGGGTTAACACACATCCACCTACAATACATGTATATTTAAAACTCCCTCAACAATAATGCTATCTCAGCATTCAGTGTGTATTCTCAGGCATTTAATACTATGCAATATGTGTGAAATGAATATGTGATGTGACTGAATATCAATTGATTTGTGAATGGATGTTACAGCCTATAGCTTATAATAATATACTATATTTACAGTGTATATTCTTGGGATTATTTAATTTCCACGACTTAATATTTTATTTTTCCTGCTATTTATTGGATAGAACTATTAGCCCTATTTGGGGCTTCATCTAATGAGGCTTCCAGGCAGGAGGACCCACCAAAGTCATAGGCCTGCTCACCTCACTATCCCTTTTCTTGAATGGAAGTTGTATAGAGGAATTGTTTTGCATTAGATTGGGCACAAAAACGGCTATGACCTAGTTGAGAAATAATATGTATATAACTGTTCCTTTTTAATCTTTACAGCATGTTTTTTCATGACAATAAATAATTAGAGATGTTTTAACAGTCATTCCCACCAATTTCCTTTAAAGAAAACAACAGTCTTAAGTTTTTGTAAACAGACCTAAAACTTTTTTTAGCTGTTCTTGTTATTGTTTAATCATTCAGTCATATCCAACTCTCAGTGACCCTATCTTGTGTCTGGTTGTGCAATTCCATAAGAGTTTTATGGCAAAGATACTGGAGTGGGTTGTCAGTTCCTTCTCCAGTGGACCATGATATGTCTTACCTCTTTGCTACAGGGAGTGCAGAATTATTAGGCAAGTTGTATTTTTGAGGATTAATTTTATTATTGAACAACAACCATGTTCTCAATTAACCCAAAAAACTCATTAATATCAAAGCTGAATATTTTTGGAAGTAGTTTTTAGTTTGTTTTTAGTTTTAGCTATTTTAGGGGGATATCTGTGTGTGCAGGTGACTATTACTGTGCATAATTATTAGGCAACTTAACAAAAAACAAATATATACCCATTTCAATTATTTATTTTTACCAGTGAAACCAATATAACATCTCAACATTCACAAATATACATTTCTGACATTCAAAAACAAAACAAAAACAAATCAGTGACCAATATAGCCACCTTTCTTTACAAGGACACTCAAAAGCCTGCCATCCATGGATTCTGTCAGTGTTTTGATCTGTTCATCATCAACATTGCGTGCAGCAGCAACCACAGCCTCCCAGACACTGTTCAGAGAGGTGTACTGTTTTCCCTCCTTGTAAATCTCACATTTGATGATGGACCACAGGTTCTCAATGGGGTTCAGATCAGGTGAACAAGGAGGCCATGTCATTAGATTTTCTTCTTTTATACCCTTTCTTGCCAGCCACGCTGTGGAGTACTTAGACGCGTGTGATGGAGCATTGTCCTGCATGAAAATCATGTTTTTCTTGAAGGATGCAGACTTCTTCCTGTACCACTGCTTGAAGAAGGTGTCTTCCAGGAACTGGCAGTAGGACTGGAAGTTGAGCTTGACTCCATAATCAACCCTAAAAGGCCCCACAAGCTCATCTTTGATGATACCAGCCCAAACCAGTACTCCACCTCCACCTTGCTGGCGTCTGAGTCGGACTGAAGCTCTCTGCCCTTTACCAATCAAGCCACGGGCCCATCCATCTGGCCCATCAAGACTCACTCTCATTTCATCAGTCCATAAAACCTTAGAAAAATCAGTCTTGAGATATTTCTTAGCCCAGTCTTGACGTTTCAGCTTGTGTGTCTTGTTCAGTGGTGGTCGTCTTTCAGCCTTTCTTACCTTGGCCATGTCTCTGAGTATTGCACACCTTGTGCTTTTGGGCACTCCAGTGATGTTGCAGCTCTGAAATATGGCCAAACTGGTGGCAAGTGGCATCGTGGCAGCTGCACGCTTGACTTTTCTCAGTTCATGGGCAGTTATTTTGCGCCTTGGTTTTTCCACACGCTTCTTGCGACCCTGTTGACTATTTTGAATGAAACGCTTGATTGTTCGATGATCACGCTTCAGAAGCTTTGCAATTTTAAGAGTGCTGCATCCCTCTGCAAGATATCTGACTATTTTTGACTTTTCTAAGCCTGTCAAGTCCTTCTTTTGACTCATTTTGCCAAAGGAAAGGAAGTTGCCTAATAATTATGCACACCTGATATAGGGTGTTGATGTCATTAGACCACACCCCTTCTCATTACAGAGATGCACATCACCTAATATGCTTAATTGGTAGTAGGCTTTCGAGCCTATACAGCTTGGAGTAAGACAACATGCATAAAGAGGATGATGTCGTCAAAATACTCATTTGCCTAATAATTCTGCACTCCCTGTATGACCTGCCTACATTGGGTGACGCTACATGGTATAGCTAACAGCTCCATTGTAGTACACAAGCCCCTTCACCACAACTAGGTAGCAATCCTCAAGGGGTAGCTGTTATTAGTGTATTCAAAAGAAAAAATTAAATTTTAACATAAAATCTTACAGTGAGGTAAAGGGCTCTTAAAAGAACGAGGAATATATAAATACTTATATTTAATCTACAGGATCATCTAAAATGTAATTGTTGCTATATTAATAGCTGTAAAAAATTATGAATGCATTACATATTTTGGATTGTAGCATATATAAATAATATAACTAATTTTGGTTTTGGTGATAATAAAAATCTATTATTGCAGAGGATAAATTCATCTAAAATAGTCTCCATATATTTATTAATATGTGAATTGGGTTTTAATATATGCCCTAGGTACCTATTTTTTGTGAAACTATGCACACTTATGGATTATTTCCATGGTTTCCAACTAAAGTACATGAAAAGCTTGAGTCAGAAAGGGGCGGTGATCCCAATTAAATCTGCCAAACACCAGGCAGAAATTATTTAGGCTACTTCTTAAGGACATGCTAGTTAGCTGTTGGTTGTGCATCCCAAGCCCACAGTATTAATGTAAGACAGTGAGTACTTTGGCATACAAAGCCAAATATTTGTTAATGAGAGCAATTACAAATTATATTTAAACTAGCGAATTGCCCGTCAAAAAATTACGATCATAAAATTGTAAGGCATGTAATGCTGTTTGGCACACAATGTGAGGCTTTTGGTCCTCTGAGTACCTTCGTCGGTCATTGCGAGCCCCCCCTTCATACTTTTGGTCATCTGAGCACCCTGGGCGCTCATTGTGAGCCCCGCACTGAGCACCTTCTGAGTCTCTCGCCTGCTCTTTTTATTTTTTATATAAATCTATTTTTTAATACTAATTATTTAATTAATTAATTAATTCATTAAGTAATAAATTAATATACTTTACCTATTTGTAATTAATATATCCAGCAATCAATATCCTGAAGAGCTAACAATCTCTTTCGATTTTCCTGCAGCATACAATGTACATTTGGACTGTTGCTGACCTGAGGTTTAAGTGTCAGCAGTGTGGCAAGTGTGCAGTGTAAATAGGCTGTGTGCGCGAGGTCAAACGGTTTGTGTTATGATCAGAAGGAACCACTGGACTGTTTGGGGTTCATCAGTTATTATATGTGTGGTCAGAAGGTACTAGCATGTGTGACTGCTCTGGCTCTAGTCTGGAAGGAGGAAGTATAGTTTTATAACCCTGTAAGTTGAGATCTGGCATGTGGGGGGAGTGAGATCTTTGTGTGTTTTTATATATCTCTGTAACAATAAAGAAGGGCCCAGTCTGATTTTGGACACACTAAACAAAGGTGGTGTCAGAGTCTGCTTGTACTAATCAAAGGTACATGGTGTGTGATTCTTAAATCCTAAGTAAAGGGGTCTGATGTGCCTGTCTCTTCAGAAATGATGCTGTCATCTGAAGTGTCTGCTGCTGTCGAGATCTGAACAAAAAGTTGCGACCCATAGAGAGAGAGAGAATTGGGGTGAGCGTAGTCCCCAAAATCGGGCGGGCGTAACAGTTAGTTGTGTAAATCACCTTTTTAGAATGGTAATGTTATTAGTTACAAGTTAGTGTTGTAAAATGGCAACAATTGTATATGGGTCTGGAGCATTTCTCGGGTTTCCTAATAGTGTATTTTGTACCTCGTACGTTCCTGGGTAAAAGTATTATGTGCCTGGCGGTGTTTTTCATGGTTAGGGGTCGTGTAACCTAGTTTTCGATTTTTTCGTGCTCTATTTTATTTGTCACGATTTTCAGCAAATTGTGTTTAAATTATTGTGCAACCTCACTCCCAGACGTCCTGGCTGTCCCCGCGTGCTGTGTGTGATGCCTAAGTCATGCAGGGTTGTAGGGATGAAATTTATATGCAATTGACTCAAGCCCGCAATAACAGGGCTGAAGGCTAAAAGTGTAAACCAATACCCTGTAAGTAGAATTTCAGGGCATGATCATGATCAATTAAGCAAGCCTGTAAGCAACAATTTATACAGAGCCAATTGTAAACGAGATCGTCATCATGACGTCAGTAAAACATGGAGTTTAGACTACAATTAATTAGTCCAGAAATGTAGAAATCAATAAAAATTAATAAATAAACTGGTCTAGTCCGTGTGGGAGTCTTGATATGTATTAACTCCTTGATTCCTGGGATCAATATAACACGGAAATAAAATGTGAAAAACATATTTTTTATTGCAGATTTGCGAGCTTGAGATTATTGTGCAATTAATTCTGACTTTCATTGCTATTATTGTTTTATTTATTTGTGTTTATATTTGCTTTTAAAGTGTTACAAACAGGTGTTTAACCCACGTGCAAGTTCTATCTAGTACTCATAGGATTTTTAGCTACATTTACCATTTATGGGTTTGAAGGCAACTCCGGGTTTGTTGAATTGTTGTAATTGAATATGGATTTTGCATTTTTAGCACTGGTAACATTTACAGGATTGTAACATCAAAGGAGGAGATAGGACGGAGTTACATTTTTGACAACCGCAGGGATTTTGAGCCTGTAAGTCGTAAATCGATTGTGGGTAGCTAGAAGAGGCCAATTGAATATGAGTAACTTTTACGGGCAAATTAAAGTAATTACAATTTGGCCAATTGAATGGGGGCCACAGTTTACTTCTACACCAACAAGACACCAGCAAGACAAAAAATAACACACAATTCACTCAAACACATGAACCCAACTCTACACTGGGTAGTTACATAAAATACTTGGTAACATCTTAACAGAAAAGAAGCCTATACAATTGCTCTCCATTGGAAATAGCTGCCATAAAGGGTTTAAAATGAAACCCTAAAATCACCATCAAAGCAGCAGACAATGGTGGTCCAGTTGTTATTATGAACACTCAGGGCTACATAAAAGAAGGAAACAGATAACTGAACCAGGACCATAAAGAGGAATATACCATTCAGCTCAGGAAACGTATTCAAATGTTTGCTAGGAATGTGCAGCAATAATTGGAGCATCACATAACCACCAATCCTAAAACTGGAACATTCTACATGCTGCCAAAAATCCAGAACCCAGACAACCCAGGGAGACCAATTGTTACAAGTATGGAACACTGACTGAAAATATATCTGGCCTTCTTAAAACAAAACTTAAGCTACTAGTTACAAACATCATCAACTACATACAAGACACCATTGACTTTCTCAAAAATACTGAGTCAGATTAAAGACCTACCTAACACACTACTTGTTATTATGATTATAGAATCTCTTTACAGCAACATCTCACATAAACAATGTACTGAGGTATGCATTAAGTTTCTCTGAACACACTCAGAACCAGAACAATATATATATATATATAATATACAATCTATTTATGGCCATCCCGGAACAGAGATTCTTATTTACATTTGTCCAAAAACCCTACAGACAGTATTGCTACAGGGATGACAGGGAAACTTTCACAATTATTTCAGTACTTTTCACCCAATTATTGAACTGAAAATGAATTACCCTGCAAAACAGTTGAACTTTCTGGACACTACCATAACCATGACCCATTGCACACTCCCCTTATCTGTGAATAGGAAATGTACAGGCAGATCCAGCAACTTTCACAGCTTCAATTCAAATGCGGTCTCATTCAAATGCGATTTGGCCAATTGAATTGGGCTCTATATAAGCACATAGCATATTTTTTAACAGAAGTTTTTAGTTAGTGAATATCTATCCAAAAGCAAGGTCTTCAATAACTAAAAATTTCTGTAAAAAAAATATGCTATGTGCTTATATAGAACATTATTCAATTGGCCAAATCGCATTTGAATGAGGCCCTAAGTAAGCCTAAGTAGTCAAGCCATTAGATACCATCACACATGCTCAAACATTGGGGACTGTGACAAACATTTAATAAGACAAGTCCTGGGTCCTTACATAGAAAATAACCTCTGCCATTAAAACACCTTTTGAAAAACTGTTGCAATACAAAGCTAAATAAACTACTTTGACCACATGCTATCTGGCTCTAGAAGACATACAAAAATGTTTTAAAGATTTACAGCCTATTATAAACTACTATTGACTTGCCCGTCAAAAATGACGGTCAATAAAATCATAAAGCTGGAAATAGTGTTTGTGACACAATGTGATTCTCAGAGACTCTTAACCTTTTTGTTATCTACAAAAAGTACAAAAATGTTATAATTTTTTTTTTAACAATGAACTGTTAAACCATCCTAAACTTTTTAATTGTCATGTATACAGTAATAATATAACAATACATTACATTTGTATGAATACGTATTGTGAACCATTACGTTACGTTTTCTAATATGCAACTTATAATGTAAACCGTGTTGAATTAAATTTTTTTAACAATACTAACATGAAATTGCTGATCTTTTTCTAAATGAGTATTTTAAACCATTACAGAATGCTTCTTAACATACAACTGGTATTTAAATTCCTGGTAAAGCACATAGGTATTGAATCCAGAGGAAGGCAAACAGTCAAAACCCCCATTGCACCTTAGCCAATTGTCTCAAAAGGGGAAAAAAAGTTAATTCCTTCCTGACCACATTAAATGGCAATCAGATTACTCCCTGGATGAATCCTGTCTATTTAATTATTCATTTTAATTTTTTAACAAATGTTTATGCTGCTACTGACATAAATATTTATTAACATTCAATAAATAAAGTTTTCAAACCTTGTGAAATACAATGTTAACAATGCAAACATTAATGTAAGGTAATAACATTTTACATGAAATGATTTAAAAATATAGTGATCTTGAATATTGAATCCAGAGGAAGGCAAACCAAAAAAAAGCCCAGTAAAACTTGTCAATTTTTTTGAAAGTGGTGCAAAAAATGAATTCCTTCCTGACTCCATTAAATGCCAATCAGATTACTCCCTGGATCAATACTCTATATATCATGAAACATTTACATTTTTCAAAAGATGATGCTACTAACATTACACCTTAGTTACATAGAATTAAACAACTTTTCAGTCCTTTGAAAACAGAATTTGAACATTGCAAACATGAAGTATTTTTAAAAAAAATTGAAACATTAAAGGTAAGAAAATTCAAGCTAACTGTTTTGTGGGGCCAATTCTGGCAAAAGTGACTTACAAGACATTCCACTTTTTTTTTTGTTTTGTCTGTGAAAGTAGTTCCCTTTCAAAGAGCCCAACAGACTTTAAATTGTGTCTTTGGAATGTAACCACTGTTTATGCTTTTTTATTTCTTCCTTTTTTGTTGGTAATTATTGTAGTTTTCTCAAATTGTAGATAGAGTTTTGTAAGTGAAATAGTGGTCCTCTAAGAAGAGGCCAAGTGACATTACATTTCTTCCTGTAGATGAAACCACTTTTCTCTCTGATTACAAAACCTCATAGTACACAATGTTTTTTGTAAAAATACGTCCATCAGGTAGTAGATCACCCTGACTTGGGTTGTCTTCAATTTAAACTTTAATCTCATCTGGATGTGTGCACCTTGAAAAAGCAACATAAAGTTGTCCATGTGAAAAAACTGGTCCCTGTAAAAAAATACACACAGACTTAAAAGTTTGTCCTTGGAATTTATTGATGGTCGTGGCAAATGCCATGATAACTGCAAATTGTCTCCTTTGATGGACAAAAGACAAACCACTCTAACTTGGAGCCAAATCATTTCTTGGTATAAAAACTTGTTCACCTTTATGGGTCCCAGTCATAATTTCTGCATGTATAAAATGATCTTTCAAATTGTGCACAATAAATCTGGTCTTATTACAAAGTCCTTTTCTTGGATTCATATTTCTCAATAGCATGACAATTTCCCCTTTTTTCAAATGCAAAACATGTGGGATAAAGAATTAATAAAAATTCTAAAATTAGATTCACTGTCTTTATCATCAGCCAGACCTGAATCTGCACTGTAATAATTATTTTGGGGTGCGTTGATGAATTTAAACATTTAGTTATTCTGATTCAAGGCATCTATATTTTTTGATGTTAATATGAATTTGTTTGCAATGTCTGAATAATCATCATTATTCAGAGTGTTTAGAAATATTGCCGATGTGAGTGATTCCTTGCAAACCATTTGTGATGGAATTTCAATGGTATCATTGGGTAAATCATGTATTTGTGGATGTTTTCTTCAACTTGAATGAGCCAATCATAGAATTTGTTTTGGCCTTCAGATCTTATATTTAATTCTAATTTGAGGTGTGTAAATATTTTCCACAGTTTACTTGTCTTGATAAATGTTTCAATGATGTCAGTCTTATTTCCGTGTGGCACAACAGGTAAAGTCTTCCTAAAATCTCCTCCTAACAACATCACCTTTCCACCAAATGGCAAATTATTAGCCATCACTTCTTTTAATAATCTATTAATACATTGCAAGGCATGACATGACATCATTGTTGCCTCGTCTATGCACAGTCCTACCACCTTCTAACAAGTGCTGCAATTCCAGTTGTTGCAAATGCCATTGCTATTTGACCCTGTGCTTTAATGTAACTCATCAAACAATTGTACAGATACATTGTTCCTGACACACCAGGGCCATCTAGATAGAAATAACCATTTAATCATCTGTAGCATTTGTGATGGCATTAAATGCTTGCAATTGTAAAGTATTTAAAGTTGCCAGTTTTTCTTCTGTTTTTTGTTTTTGAAGCTCAGTGTCATAATCATCAAAGTTGATGTCATCTATAAGTCCTTGATCAGGCAAATTAAAACTTGCACAATCTGTATCATCTGCTATGAAGTTTTGATGTCATGCAGCTAATAGGAAAACTTTGTCATTGAATGTGCATAAATGTTCAAAACTTTGTGCACCGGGAACATGTAAAATAAGTAATCTTAAACTGAAACGTTCAATGTCTCTTGGAGTGACGATATAAATTTGTGAGTATCTCTTTGTCGTGGTCGCCATAGACCATTTACAAATACATAATGATATGAATCTCAATGTATAAAAAAATTCTGGGCTGAGTGTCCTGTCCATTTAATTCTAAGACATATAACTGTGCAAATTTACTTTGCTCTCCTTCTTGTGGGGGTAAATGTGAACACATTTTTTCTGCCAATGTAGCACCCATTGAAGCAAATACAATTGCACTGTTATAAGGCACGATGTTTTTTTTAAAATTGTATAATTTGGAATTGTTGGATCTCTCATGATACTTTGTAAGTAATCTGGAAATTTGTGTCTTTGTGGAAGTCTTACCTTGCCTTCCTGACAGCAACTAATGAAGTCTCTGTCAGTTGGTCTTTCCTTGAGAAAATGATAGGCCCCACAAAAGTGACAAACAACATTGAGTAATCCACAATAATGAGTGTCTACTGTTAGTGCTCTAATAAACGCAGTATCCTGAGCTTCCTCAATATAGATATCACTACAACTTTCTATATCTACATTGGTGTCACGTGTATGAACATTGGTGTCAATAGGCAATATTGGATCATTCGGCAATGTTTCACAGACATGTTTTTGTTTACTTTTTATTTTCTTTGAAGCTCCAGCACACTCACTTTGTGCTTTCTTACTCATTTTTCTTTTATTTAGAAAGTCTCTGTCAGTCTTCTTCTCTTAAGCGTTGTGAAGTTTCGGGGGAATGTGCATCTCTCCACCTTTGCTTCCTTTCCCTTGACGCTCTTCTTTTGCGTTCAATCTTGTCTTCTCCGTTGTCCGCCATTGTAATCTGTAATTGTAAATACAGGTGTAAGATGTAATGTTTTTTGGTACTGTACATAAAGTGTGTAGCTGCTCTCAATCCAAAGCTAAATAGCATTAATTAAAGAGTGCAATGATTTGAAAAGCATTTAGAATTTTTCCATGAAATGAATGAAACCATTATTTTTTTATTTATTATTGGCATACATTAAAAAGCAAAACATTGCACATATATATATTGCTAAATTAAATATTACGTTTTTTATAATTAATTATTAAGTAATTAATAAATAAATATACATTAATGAATTAATTAATAACTGACATCAATGGTAAACCTAAAGAGTTAATTATGTTATTATGCTATGAGCAAAGTATAGATGGGGCTTAAAATAATGTGCAATTTTGTAATTTTCTTAATGATGGAATCAATTTACTTCTGAGGTCTGATTTATGTTCTTTAAAAGTTAATTAGGTAAACATATATGTATTATCTCGATGTATCACTATATAACAGTTCCCTGGTGCCTGACACCTTATTATTATATTATTGTAATTGTAAACAAGAAAGGAACAAAGAATAGCCGTATGGATGGGTAGATTACTCTTAAAGAATTACTTTGCTAATCCTTGGGAAGATATAAAATATTTAATGATAGCTCAAAAAAAGGTTTAAGTTAAAAACAATCTGAAACAAAGCGCATGCTAAGTACTCTTATGGTTATAAAAAGATGTTTTAGGTCGGTTGTTTACCATTTATATGGTGAGTACTCACTAAGGCTAATTAGGGAGTAGCTAGATACTGGACTCCTTATTGCCACAAACTACTATGTGTCATTAAAGCAGATTTGCAATTCAAAGTAGTCAAAAGGATATACCACCATTGATTATAATATTGTATAATGATACTCCCCCAATGAAAAAATAAACATAACCAGAGTACTTGCACTTTTGTAGATATAGTTCCGACTGTGCCGTTTTGCCCTTCTTAGTGCTTACTCATGGGCTACTGAATTTAAATCTAACAAGGGCTTTTATAGCCCTTCTCTCATCCATTTCCGCTTGTTTCAATGCTACTACGTCATTACATTACTGCGTGGTGACATAATCAACGTAAATACGTCACCACCCTTTACTCCATATTTTTTGCCTGCCAACCATACGCGATTTGCCAATCAACTACGTTATGCTCTCTCTGCTATGACTATGTGATAGTAGTAACAAATGGACTGCCTAAATGCCTACCTTCATGATATTTGTACTTATAAATACTGATGTTTATTCCATTGATATACTTATTATGTATATCCAACTACACTGTTTACATGTTTGAAATTTAAAGTTTTTTCTTTCATAATTAGTAATTATTGATTTTAATGACCTCTCCAATAGAAAATACCTAAACTAATAACGAATATAATTACAATGATATATCACTATATCTCTCAATTAAGTTATTATTGAAATATAGTATTATACCAGATTTTATTATTATTTTGTGATAATTATAAATGTATAACTGTGAAAAAATCTTAAAATTAAATATTTATATTGATTGAATATCTCATCTAATAAACCTAATATTTGTATTGAAGAAAAATATACATAAATGTGTTTGAATGAATCTCTACTATGTGTACTAATCTAATGATGTGTATTTTATGAAAAGTGAAATGTGTTTCTTAGTTTTGGATAGATGTTCATTAACTAAAAATGTATGTAATAAAATATGCTATGTCCTTATATAGAGCCCTATTCAATTTTGCAAATTGCAATTGAATGAGGCCCTTAATAAATATAGGTTAATTAATTAATAATTAACTGTCATCAATATAAAACAATAAGGGCATCATGAAATCATATACCTGTGAAAAAAATCCTTGAGAATTCACTCTTTGTCTTCAGTCAGGTGCAGAGATGAGTAATCTGTGAAATAACATGAAAATCATTTTTAATGATTGTATTCAATTAATTAGTGAGTGAATGAAACTATGATGTTTAATTTGCATAGATGCAAAATATAAGTGTATAATCATCAATATATTCATAAATAAAATAATTATAACATTGTAAATGTAGCACATGTCAAAACATAAAAAAGTGCTTTAAATATTTAAGTGATTTGAAGGTCCTATCCCTGTCAGGCAATTATAAGCACTCCAGATATGTAAGTGCTTTGTAAAATATACATATTATTAATTAATAGTTCCAAAAGCAATGCACTTAAATGAGCAGTAAGACAGATATATAAGTGCATGTTAAAAATTGTTATTACTTTTATTGCAGTATATAAAAAAAAAATATATATATATACACATTTTTGTTCCCTAAGTTCCTAATTAAATTATATATCTGTAAAGGTGACCTTTATGCTGTTGAAAGGCTGCAAACATCATTCTTTTTTTAACAAAAAATATATACCTTTTTTTAAGAATAATTATTTTATTAATTATTTATTATTGATTATTAATATACTTTACCTATTTGTATTTAATATTCATCAATCAATAACCTGAATAGCTAACAATCTCTTTGGATTTTCCTGCAGCAGAAAATGTCCACTCAGACTGTCATCACCTGAGGAGAAAGTGTCAGTTCTGTGTCAAGTGTGCCCTATATATAGGCTGCATGCGTGAGAAAAAAACGTTGGTTTAGGCGGGAAATCCTAATGTGTAAATTTGTAAGTTAGCATTGTAAAATGGCAGCATTAGTCTATGTTTTACACATTTCATGATCATTTTATGTCCTTCCTATTAGTATTTTTCTACCGCGTACGTCACTGGCTGTGTTTTGCTGTGTAGCTTCGTTTTTATTTTTTTCAGCCGCCATTTTTTTCTTGCTTAGCCGATTTTCATGTGGCGAAACTGCTTAAATTGGACATAAATTTGCATTTCACCTCACTTTCAGACGTCCTGGCTGTTCTCCTGTGCTATGTGGGATTTTTTTGTTGTATTTATTTTTTATTTTTTGTGTGTTTTTCTTGTTTTTTCTTTTGCGCGGTTCAGCCGTTACCTTCGTATTTTTCCTATGTTTTATTTTTTTTAAGTCCCACGTCTCAGATTTTCTAAGACCCACGTTTGTCAACTACTTGCAGCCTAAGGCGATCCCGCGTTTTGTAAGTGTTTGTAGGCCAAGTCCCGCGTGTTTCATTACCTCCACTGCCTTTGGCGCTCTTCGTCTGTGCTGCGTGTTTTAGTGGTTTTACGACTTGCCTCACTTCTCGAGGCTCGCGTGCAAAGTGTGCCTTAGCGCTTACCACCTAAGTGCTCCGAGTTAACGTCTTGCCTTGCTAGTCGAGGCCCGCCGATGATGAGCGCCTTTGGCGCTCATCACCTAAGTGCTCCAAGTTTAACGGCTTGCCTCACTTTGCGAGGCATGGTGGCGATGAGTGCCTTTGGCGCTCATCGCATAGTCGTATGCACTGCGCAAAGCATGACGATGTCTCATAGTTCAACAATTATAATATGTGATGGGCTCTATGCTAATCCTCCAAGGGCCCTATGGTAAACGGGTATAGCCGTAAATCGGCTGCGGTAGCTTTTTGTCTCAATGATACACTTTGATGTTAATCTTTGCCCCCCCCCCCTGCATTACCCACATCAGTAAATCCTTCCTTTGCCACAAGAGATGTCAGTGTAGGGCATACTCAAACCAAGCGTTGCGGATGAGAAACAGCTTTATTAGCTAATAGAAAATGAGAATGTCAGGATTATTATAATGAGTAAGAACAAGTATTTTAAATGAGTCAAGGCACTGTAAGATATATATACATTATATATATATATATATATATATATATATATATATATATATATATATAATTGTATATATATATATATATATATATGTATATATATATATATATATATATATATATATATATATATATATACTTTTTTTATAGTTTTTATTTTATGATATTAAATATATGCTACAACAATATTCATAGCTACAGTGTATGTAAACTAGTGTATTTTGTGTTAATTATATATATATATATATATATATATATATATATATATATACAGAGTATAGATAGATAAAGAGAGATAATGCATTAGAGCATTTGGTCCTAGGCAACATGGCTTCCTGGCGTGTATTAACCCCTTTAGCACCAGGGTGCGTGTTACCTGACATGTTGTCTAATAACCGGACATAATAGTACGCTATCATCATTTTTAGGTACATATATCTTGATATCGGACTGTTAGTTGTCTAAGAATGTTGAAATGTCCTCCTTTTTAAGTGATTTTTGGTGCTATACTGTTACTTTACTGCTTTACTGCTACTTTTACTGCAGCTGCGGCACTCAGCAAAGGCTTTAATAGCTTTTGCAAGTGGTCTTTGATACCCATAATATTTTCTTCATTCTTTTCAGTTAAGGCACTGCCAATGATCCATAAAATCGTTCATAGCATAGGGATTTGGTGTTAATGTCTAATGTCTAATCAGATATTGTCTGTTCTCAGATTGAGCACCACTAATTTTGTTGTTTATGCAAATGACCCTTAGTTTTTTTTTGTCACCCTAAGGGTGATAGGGGGAACCAGACATGGACTCCTTGCTCACTGTGCCTTAGGGAGTAAAGCTGCACCTTATCAACATGTAGTGATATTTATTTGCCCTAACTTACATTACTCTTCTTTACTCTTATCGCAAACCTTGTGTAGAGACTTGCACACATACTGATCTGTAGTCACTTTGAATCTCTGCTTTCCATTCCACAGCTTACCTAAATCCTTGTTGCTCCTGACTTGATGTTCAACTCTCTCTCTTTCCCTCTCTGCCTCTCTTCCTCGTTAATTCTTTGCTTCTATCCGAAAACATTTAGCATACTTAATTTTAAACTATGCAGTGCAATAACAATTTAAATTCTTGATACAGCCAGAATATATCACATTATTTTCAAGTGACCAAAATATCTTATGTTGTATATATCTTATGTTTTTAGACATTTAACAGTGTATTACATGTGATTGTACTTTGAAGTGTCTTTTCTCAAGCTGCAATATTTTTTTAAGGTTCACTAAAATATGCTGCTTATTTGTTTCAAAACACAAAAATTGTATATTTGGCAAATATTGCTGATAAAGCTAGCTTCTGCTGTGTGAGTTCTTGGGGTATAAAATGTTGTCTGCAATAAGCATAGACCAACTGTGGATAGTGTCATTGACACAACAACAGGGGGTGATAAAATCAAACAACAGGGTTCCTGCAGATTAGAGATTTTTGGTTACAATGTTCTACAGTTTCATGTAATTTTTTTCAGCATGACTTTTTACCTCAATATTTTGTCATGCTAATTTGCAACAAAATAATAGTTTTCTTCTTAAATGTTTTTTTTTAAATTTATCATTAGTATCAGAGTAATAGTTTTCATGTTCTGGATTGAGCTGACTATTTTGTGGGTTTTTGCATATTAATAAAACATTTTTGCTTGAATTTAGGTATATGCCATTGATGTTTTTATTTTCTCTAGCATCAATTTAACCGGGCTTCCTCCAAACGATAAACTAATAACTATATTCAAAATTAATTCCTATTGATTCTGTTCTATGGTTCTCTTGAATGTCATTGAAATAAATGCAGACTAATAAAAGTGTCTACTATGCCTATTATAATTCCAAAAGTAGGGAAATTATATACATTTCAAAGCCACCTGGTACTTTGTCACCCACCTTAGTGCTTATTATATGGTTGCCATAGGAACACCTATAATGCTGGATATGTCCTGAGGGAGTTCTTACAAGAGATTTTACTGAACTATTACAATGTTCCCACAGGGAAGTATCTACATAACCAGTGGTTTACGAGCATTTGTAACAGTTCTTACGGGTTACTTAAACAGCTAATGAATTGAACTAGCGAATAAGATCCTTTAACAGAGCATGTTATTTCAAATAAGAGAATTTCTTCAAAAATTGCTTCTCAGTTGTTCATTTATTATAAACTAATATTCAGTTGTGGAATTTGCAAAAACACAAAACAACACTTTATAACAAAAAGTAGCTTCACTATATCTGTCGGAGACCAAGCTTATGTATATAGCTATGTAATTAAAGCAGGTGCTGGCATGACTAATTACTTGCTTTTCAGTGTCCACTAAAGGTAGAACCTGATTGACAGGTTCTTTCTTTCACTAAACCCTCCCTCTACTCTGACTGCCTCTACACTCCATGACAGAGGCAGTAAACACAGTAGTTCTTGTAGAAAACTCAGTTAACTTATAGAATATAAGTAACTATTGCAACATAAAGCTATGTGTTTCCCTCTCAAACATTCACAGTGCCTTGCTATGGAAACTTGCCCACAGGTATCAGGAGCAGTGGACAGGTTCATCATAAATGAGAATGTAGGAGTTTGGACTAGAAAGAGGAGAATGGGAGTTTATTGTTGCTACATTATCTTTTACACAAAAAATTACTGATAAATTGTTCTTATATTCAACATACTTCTATATTAATAATTTCATAACATATTTCAAAGGGCTTTCCTGATCCAATCTACCCTACAACCCATGCAAACCCAACAGAACCCCCTATCCATAACATTTTGCTTCATAACCCTTACTATGTACTACACATATACCCCTATTACACACACATACTACATAAGAACCACAAATACCTGATGATACTTACCACATGTCATTACTCCATTATCCGTGTACCCTACACTATTAGAAAACAAATAGAAAACACTTACATTTACACATTTTTGTTCTGTTAATAGTTTCAATGTACTTGTATCTGTGAGTGAGTTATATGACTACTTTATTTCTTCTTTTTTCCTAGATGGAAGGGGAGTGAGGGAGGTGAGTAAGAGAGAGGATAGTTGGAGAAATAGAGGAAGCTAGGGGGAAAGGAGGAGGGATATGGAGAGGCATAGTGAGGGGGAGATGTGAAGGGAAGGTGAGGAGAAAGGGAGAGGAGAAGGAGAAAGGCATACTTAGGTGGAGAAGTGAGGTGACAGAAGGAGAGGGGTAGGACTGAAAAGGTTAAGAGGTGAGTAGTGAGAGAGAGCAGAGGGTGAGAAAATTGAAGTATCCCAAGTGCAGGCACACCAGTAGTAGGGCCTCAGGGCAGCAGTATGGGAGTTCACATCAGGGATTTCAAATGTGAAGCATCAATATGATGACTGTTGGATCATAGTCAGCTGTCATTGAATTTAAAACATGGGAGAAACTCCTGAGGAACTGCTTGTGCACAACAACCATTGTTGGGATATTTGACTTACTCGACTGACTTGAGACCCTGCATAGTGTACATGAAACACCAATTATAGAACACCATCATCAAGTTCACAAAACATGTACTGTTACTCACTGACATGTCCTACAATATACACCCAGTGACCACTATATTAGGTACACCTTTGCCCCCAAAATGGCCTGAATTCTTTGTGGCACGGATTCAATAAGGTGATGGAATCATTCCTTAGAGATTCTGTTCCATACTGACATGATATCATCACACAGTTTCTTCAAGAGTTGTCAGCTTCACATTCATACTCCAAATTTCTCTTTACACAACATCCCAAAGGTGCTCAATTGGATTGACATCTTGTGTCTATGCAGGTGATTGGAGTACGCTGAACTCATCTTAATGTTTATGGAACCAGCTTCAGATGACCTGTGGTTTGTGAGATAGTGTGTTACCCTGCTGGAAGTAGCCATTACAAGATGAGTATACTGTGGCCATAATGGAATACAAATGTTCAGGAACAATAACCATGTGGGCTGTGACATTTCAACAATAGGCAATTGTTAGTAAGAGGACTAATGTGTGCAAAGAAACGATTCCTACACCATTGCATCACCACTAGCCTGAACCTTTGAAACAAGGCAGGATGATTTCGTAGTTTCATGTTGTTAATGCAAAATCCAGACCCTAAAATCTACATGTCCCATCAGAAATGAAGATTTGTCAACCTGGTGACATTTTTTCAGTCTTTAACTGTCCAGTTTTGGTGAGCGTATGCCCACTGTAGCCTCAGTTTTCTGTTCTTAGCTACACACCAATGAAAAACCTATATATATCGACATCTGATCTGTGAAAACATTACTTATGTTTAGATTTTAACAAACAGTGGATGACACAAATCAATAAATATTTGCAAGGAATATATTAGACTCCCCTGATGACGTCAGCATGATGCTGACGAAATGTGCTTGTGTGCAGATTTGAATATGATTAAAAGTGATTCATTCTGAGTGCTTGCAAGGCTGTACCATGTCTGAACCAGTACATTGTTATTTTCAATGATTGTGTTTTCTTGCCTGAATTGTGATTTCTTTCTCTATGTGCATAGGAGTCAATTACCAAGGATTAGACTCTAGATTACCACGATTACTTTTCCCTTTTCCGGGAAATCTCAGTATCCTATTGTAACAGCAGTCCAAGCTCTCATTATCCATATTTAGTGGGATGGTCCATTTATTTTTGGTTATATATGTAATAGCATTAAAGGTTATGTTTTAATTCCAGATCTTGGTAAACTTTTTTCCGAAATAGGTGTAAAGCACCAGGAATTAGATTACATTGTTCTGAGCTAACAAGGTGGCACGATTTGAGCTTCATTTAAATGTCACTACCCAGAATCCTTAGCTAGAGTGTAAATACAGTTAATGAGAAGTTATGTGGGAAAACATTCCTTCCACTTATCTAACAAACTTCTGACTTCTCCCTTTTCCATCCTCCACCATCCCTCTCTGCATGGAAGAACAGCTCCATGATCTATCTCATAAGAACTGATATAACAAACACAAAATAGATTGCTTTAACCATAAACAAAGACTCTAAATTAGGAGTTAAAAAAAAAAATGGTTTTATACTTATGGCTTATGCATCCTCTAATGTTAGTTTGTTGCATACTTCACAAACAAGTGCCTTTTTCATGAAATACAGTCATCCTTTAATTCTGTAATTCCATTCATACCAGAAATTATCATGTAATAGTGTGGATTGTCTGATTCTCATTGTGAAGCATTAAAGTATTACATTGAAATGAAGTTTCTATATATTTCCATTACATAGTTACTATATCATATGTCAGAAGAAATTATCTCTGATCCCATAACTCTCAAAGGAAGTCTTGTGAGTGAAATGTTCACATAAGCCCTAATAAACCTGTTACATGCTTTCCAAATGAAAGACTTAAGTATAAATGAGTGACTGCTACATGTGCAGTGTCCCCTGCTCTGTGTGTGGTTTTGCATGACTCCTGTAGGAAGTAACAGAAACTGCCATTTGAGCTAGAAAGGCTCTGAGAATGCTCATAGTGTGCCAAACTCAACCTCCTGAAAGCTAAACTCTTATGGTAACACTTACAAGATATTTTAAGTAACTCAGTACTAAAAAAACAGCATTTAGAAGCATTTTACAAGACAAAATAAGAATAAGACCTATACATTTTAAAGCACAAACAAAGCCTTTCTAAAAAATGAACATAGCGCTCTACTTTGGATTGCTACCTTGTCATGGTAATGGGTCTAGTGTCCTTAAATAATGCTGTGGGCTATACCATAACGAGTCAGCAGGATGGGCAGGTCATACAAGAGAGGTCAGAGAAATTGCAGTCAACTGGAGAAGGAAATGGCAACCATATCCAGTAAATTTATGGATAAGTACACCCATAGACATAAGGGTAGATGTGCCTGATGTGCTGCAGTCCATAAGATCACAGTCGGACATGACTGCTAAAGAACAATTAACTAAATCGCAATGTTATTTATAAATAACTGCTTACACAATTAAACACTGACACGCATGCTAAGTCACACCTGGTTAATAAAGAAAATTCTACAATTCTCTCTTACCCTTCACAGCAGTCAATATGTATATGAATCACATAATTTTATATAGTTATTGATTTTTTTAACTTGACTGAGGCTGCTATGCGGAGTACTGTTTTCATTGACTCTAACTCGCTGTTTCATACTTCTATCTGCTAATGTGTACGAAGTAAGGAACAGAGTCTCGTTAGCTATTTTGCCTTACATGACAGACCACCTGTCTGTGAATACATAACTTCCTATGTGAATTAGCCTGTGGTACCAATGTAAAGTTCAGTAAATTCTCTCATAAGGACACCCATAGTATCAGGACAGCCTTATGGAAGTTTCTAGAGGAGATATCCCTTTTGTAAAGCATAACCTTTGTGAAGAATTTTTCAAACATTCTGTCAGCACTCTACAGTAATGATTTGAATCATGCAGTATGTTCAGTATATTAAAAGTGAATTTGTTGTGAAATACAAAAGGAATAAAAGAAAAACATTTTGAATCCCGATTTTTTCATCTTACTTAGAGCTAGATAAAGAGCCTTCTCTATTCAAAACAACACTAATTCCTAGGTTTTGTGCATCAGAATAAATGAACTATCTTTGATAACATGAACCTATTTTGGGAATTCAGAAATGTTTTAATCTCCAACTCCTTTAGTTACTGCCTCCCTCATGAACATACAATTACTTTCATTATTAGACAATGGTGACATTATCATTATATAAACCAATTATTTCTCATTTCTGTTTTCTGATAAAATTATAATTCTTGGGTGACTAAAATATAATAAATTCAAAGTTGTGTCCTATAACTTCATTTAACAGTTATACAAACCAGTTAGCTAGCGATGCCCAAAACCATTTAATTTGAATTCAGCCTGCACCAGTATCTCATACACTCAAATGTTCTCTGCATCCTGCTGGCTAAATCCTTTTAATCATAATACCACACAAAGTATATGTGTAAAATTTTTATTCTGTGGAATTATCAATCATAAGTAGAGTAAATTAAAATATATATTTTTAGAGCATTAATTGACAATACTACCCTATTATGTATCTTCTAAGGTGCAGACCTAATAGTATGTCCTTATACTAAGGATGCTGATTTCATATTTCTTTTTATAGGCTTAGAACAACCTTGTCAAAATCCAGTTTGTGTGGGCTACAGGGAGATAGACGCACTTCCTCCACAAACTTACACACCTGCATTGGAAATGAAGCAAATTTGTTTTAAAAGAAGAGCACAGTTATGTAAAGTGTTAGGTGATAACACACTGACACATTCTATCATCCTTCACCTAATCATCACCCTCTGTCCTCATCATAAGATACATAAGATTGAGGAACATTAAAGAGAAGGTCTGGGGCTGGGTGGCACCTTATGTAGTGATAGAAACATTGAATATATTAGCACAGGTAGTTGTGTCAGCATGGATGTAGTGTGTATACATTGCATAAGCACATTTATTGTATTTCCATTTGTCATTAGTTGTCTTTTACATATTGGAAAATACTACTGTCTCTACCATTCTTTTCTGCATGGAACACACATCTATGTGCCCCACCAAACACATAAAGCTTCTTCCACTGAATAACCACTGATCATCTGCCTCTTTGTTGTCTGCCTCTCCCACATACAGGGCAAAGCAAACAGAGTAAAATACATTTTCCAAGCAAATGGTAAACTATAAGGCTTTTATGAAAAAAAAGATAAATTGTCTGGATGAATGACTTTAAAGTATGATCTCAGGAATGTGAACCTTTGCTTTTACGCCTACATTTTGGAATATTTTTTAAAGTAAAGCAATGAAACGTAAGCTCAGGTATTTTAGAGACCAATTACCTGTTTTTAATCTGAGTGCTACTGCCTCTAAACTATTCTGACTTTCAAGTTGGCATACACAAACAGTTAGCCCCATGTCCTTATAAACATACTTGGGAACAATGAACATGACTTATTTAAGTGTTTTGGAGTCAGTAATCATTTTACTTCCTGCTGTACTATTTGCATGTGGATGGCTATGAATGAGAAACTAAATTATGCTTACTGAACTATTATAATATTTATCAAGTTGAATACAGAATTAATTTGTAGATGAGTGATGACAATGAGATGGGGAGATGGTTACGAGGTTGATGACAATATCAGTCATTATAAAAAATAACCAAGCATAGATGCTGCTTCTCACAAGATGTCAGGATTCAAAGAACACAGGTTCCCAGTCCTGTGCATTTCATGATGTAAAACCAGGGACTGATCTTGGTCTGGGAAATGATGAACTTCATATACTTGATCCGTTCTGTAGGGTACTAAATGGCTATTGTTATGTACTGGTTTTTAACACCTACTTTACCACCTGCAGCTATGTAAGGGCAACCAGAGCAAACAATCATTGCTTGGCTGTTTTGCTTCAGGGCTACAACTGACATCTGGATTCCTCTGGATTGTTTACTGATAACTTCTTTGTCTGCATCATGCCAAGAACCACAGACTGTCTAACTTCTCAACTGCCTGCTCATTGTTTGGACCTTTGCCTTGGACCTCCCTGCTAATAGGTACCCCAGCACCTGGCCTAACAGTAACAACCAAGCCTAACATGAAACCAACAACAACCAAGCCTAACATAAGTTAATCGCCCAGAGACCAGTGTGTCTCAGCAATTGCCTGTCTGACACAGGTGGTGCAGAATCTACCAATTCAGATTACTCAAATGCAGACTCGTACCCTCAGCCTGCACCTTTAGTGGCTATTACTGCTATCCGTCTTGTACCCATACAGTTAATAGATGGGTCATCCATCAGATTTTGTCCTGAAACCCTAGAGACAATACCTCTGAATGCCACTGCCCGATTCAAACAATTGAGAACCCCTCAATTCCAATGTAATACATTTCCTCTCTTCCTAAGCCTTCCCTGGTTACAATTACATAATTCCATTATCAGTTGGACACAAAGGAAGGTAATGTTTTCCTCTGAATACTGTCAATATAATTATTGATTTTTAAGTTTTGCTTCCAGTTTCTTTGCCACTGACAGTGTGCCTGAATCTCATCTGGTCCCTGCATACTACTGTTTTTTTTTTAGCAAGAAAGAAGCATAGGTACTTATATGACTGTCTTATAAATCTGCTACCAGGAGCAACGATCCCCTTTGGTATGATATACCCTTTGTCGGGACCAAAGCTTATTTGCTAATATTATCTTTGGAGACCTCATAGACCAAACTGATATTATTGGATGATATTCTCCTTTTTTTCTTCTAATCTCAAAGATCATGCAAAACATCTCCAACAGGTGTTATCACTCCTTTGTTCCCATCGTCAATAGCACTATCGATTTCTTGGGGTTCATAATATTTTGCACTCCTACTTCTCTGTCCCCAATTTTGCCAAACAGCACTATTTCACATTATTAATATCAAACCTGGTCATCAACCCCAAGCATCTTTTCACCACATTCAACACTTCTCCACCCACCACCGCCTCCTACCATTTCCTGTCTAACGGCTGATGACTTTGACAGCTATTTTAAGCATAAAATGTAAAACATTTGTAACAAATTCACCTTTCAACATGGTTCATACATCCCTCCTCTCAAGTAACTGACAACACCTTCACCCTTCCCCAATACCACAGCCACTATACACTCCTTTGACTTTGTAAGTGGATGAAGTCTCTAGTCCATCATCAAACTCTCATCTTACTACCTGTCCCCTGGAACCTATTCCATCACAGCTTATCCCTAACCTCTCTACCCTACTTATCCTAGCTCTCACACATCTATGCAATCTTTCCCTAAACACTGTCAAGTTATAATCATCTTTAAAACATGCCATAATTACACTCATTCTTAAGAAGCTCTCATCTTACTATCACCCTATTTCTCTACTTCCCTTGGCTTCCAAAGCGCTACTACGTCTACATTGGCCTTACCCAATGTTTTTCTTCAAGCTCCCTTCTTAACACCTTCCTTCCGGGCCACAACAATCCACAGAGACAGCTCTCACAAAATTCCCAAACAACTTACTTTTCTATTCTAATTCTTCTGGATCTCTCTGCTACCATTGATAAAGTTAACCACCCCTTTCTACTCCAAATGATCTGCTCCATTGGCATCTGTGACTCTGCTCTCTCTTGGTTCACATCAAACCTGCAAGATCGAACATTTAGTGTCTCCTTCTCTGGCACCTCCTTTTCTCCTCACTCTCTGTCTGTCGGCATACAGCATTGTTCAGTCCTTGGCCCCCTCCTCTTCTCCATCTATACATCCTCACTTGGTTTTCTAATAAAATATTTTGGATGTCAGTATCATCTCTATGCAGTCAATTCTCAAATCTACCTTTCAGCAACAGATTTATCCCCCTCTCT
Organism: Discoglossus pictus; assembly: GCA_027410445.1. Taxonomy (NCBI): domain Eukaryota; kingdom Metazoa; phylum Chordata; class Amphibia; order Anura; family Alytidae; genus Discoglossus; species Discoglossus pictus. Next base: position 347,595,633 of record CM050164.1, on the reverse strand, counting down.
TCTAGCACGAGTTTCCAACTGCCTCTCAAGGTTATCCTCCTGGATGTCCGGCTATCAACTCATATTCAATATGTCAAAGACTGAACTCCTAATCTTCCCATCCTCTACCACAGCTTCTACTTCTCATATATCTCACACTGTCGACAGTATTATCATCAATCCCATCTCAAAGGCTCATTGTCTTGGGGTTTTATTGGGTTCTATTGGACCTTCCTTTGCCCGCTCTCTCCTCTCCTAACAAAATCTTGACTTTTTATCCAAAAACATCTCCAAAATTCATCACACTAGACACAACTAAAAGTCTAATACGTTCTCTCATCATATGTTGCCTTGACTACTGAAATTCACTTCTTGCGCATCACCTGTCTGCGTCCACTCCAATCTAAAATGAATGCCTCCGCTAGACTCATCTACCATACTCAACGCTCAGTCTCTGTAGTACCTCTCTGCCAATCACTCCACTGGATTCCGGTAACTTGCATAATAACATTTAAAATATTGACCATAACTTACAAAGCCCTCAACAGCAGTCTAATATCTCTGCTCTCATATCAAGTGAAAGCACTATGCATACTAGATTCTAAGTTCAAAGACATGACCATCCAGTCATGTGTTAAAATTGTTTTTGCCTTCTACTTAACTCATCTATAGCGCTATTAAATATGTTGGTGCTTTACAAATAAAAGATAATAATAATGATAATAAAAGTAGAGTGTTTGTAAAGTGATTAACAAGTAACAACTGTATTTCTCAGAATTCTCGCCATGAAACAAGATTTTTTAACTTCTTTTAGACATTCACATGTGAACAAAAATGTACTATTTATTTACTCTCCAAAATGTCACTTTTTGTCCTTTCTGCACTCCAAGAACCATACCTATCTTTGCACAATGTTAACAATATCTGCTTTGCACTAAATAATTTAAGTTGATTAGTTTGCTTTGTACATTTCTATACTTTTTTCCAGGAAGCTAAACCAAACCTTATTGAGCCTGTGTGGTCACTGTTGTTTTTGTGCTGGAAGAGAGGATCACTTATAATAGTTGTCAAACTGTGAGACGCAAAGCAAGCTCACAAAAACTGCGTCCTTCACTCTACGGTGCCTCACTCCTCTGTAACAAAACCCCCACAAAAGTGTTAACACGCAGGCACTTAGTCCTCTGGTGTCTCTCTTTCACTCCTCCTCTCCTTACCCTGTGTTTCTTTTCCTCTCCTTACCCTTTTTCTCTCTTCCCCTCCTCCTCTCCCTCACTGCCTGCAAGCCAACATTAAAAGCTGCAGGGCTTAGTAAAAAAAATACCAGACGTCTCAAAACAACGAACTAACCCTCTGAAACGCGCAAACCCCAAACACGGAAAACACACTGATAAACACAATAATACAAAAAAACACTCACCCACGGCATGGACAGACAGCCAGCACATCTGGAAGTGAGGTTACACATGAATTTAACCCGAAATGTAGATGTAATCGTTTATTGGGGGGGTATCGTGCAGTGTAGTGTTTGTACTTAGTGTCATGAGGGTCCTTGAGGACCATAATGGCACTTATGTGGATAATGTTAGGGTTCTAAATTCCCCATAAGGGTCTTTATATACCCATATGGGACTGATGGGGTTAAATAGAGGCTTTGAGGATCTGTATAGACCCACATAAGAGACTGGTTTAAATAGGCTTAGATGAGGTTAAATAGGCCCAGTTATGGTTCAATAGGAGTATTTAGGATTACATAGGGCCAGGGTTGGGTAATGGAGTATAGTTACAGTTAATAGTATAGTGCTTACACTTTGTGTCATGAGGACCCTCATGGCACTTATAGTGTTATTACATGGGTTTATTAGTGTCCTATAGGGGTCTATATAGTTGAGGCACCCAGTACACTACACTCTGTGAGAAACAGCATTTCAGCAATTTTTTATTGCCCGTCATTTTTATATATAATGGACTTTTTCCCCTAAAAGTTCTAACAATTTTGTTTCATAAAAAGAATTGATGCCAGAAAGAAACAGAAAGTGTGAGCAGGCATTGATGTTAATATTGTCCATCTTTATACAACTTGAATTAGCACCCTAGGTTAAAAATGCATTAATGCAAGTTTTGCTGTATACCCTCCTTATTGTAATGTTAGCATATTATGTGCAAAAATAAAATATATAAAAACTGGTAAAACTTTTTTTATTTTATTTTTTACATTGTGTCATTAAAAAATGAAAATATTTAATTGAAAATTGAACATAAATTATATGTGTCCTAAGTATACCGTTAGTAAAATATATGATATTAAATGCATTTATTGTGCCTGAAAGAATTTAAAATATTGTTCTCTAATTTAACTCAGAAAATAGGGATTGAATCGTTTTGGGCTTCTCATAAAGCTTATATCAAAGGTACTTGTATAAAATTAGCTGCCAACTACAAAAAAAAAGAAAGAAATGCAATTAAATAAAGTATTGCATCTATTAGAATTAATAAACCAGAAGTGTCCTATGGATTTAATTCGGCGACAGATTGAAAAAGCTAGATTTAATTACTGTATATACTCGAGTATAAGTCAACCCCACTCCTCATCCTCAAGCTCCCTCCTCATCATCCCTCCTCATCCTCAACCTCCCTCCTCAAACCCTTCAATCTCAACCCCCTTCTCCTCAACCCCCTCCTCAACCCCCCTCCTCAACCTCCCTCCTCAAACCCCATCCTCATCCTCTACCCCCATCCTCAACCCCCTCCTCAACCCCTCCTCATCCTCACCCCCCTCCTCATCCTCAACCTCCCTCCTCATCCTCAACCCCCACATCCTCAACCCCCTTCTCAACCTCCCTCCTCATCCTCAACCCCCTCCGCAACCTCAACCCCCCCATCCTCAACCCCCTCCTCAACCTCCCTCCTCAACCTCAACCCCTCAACCCCCTCCTAAACCTCCCTCCTCAACCTCCCTCCTCATCCTCAATCCCCCCCCTCATTCTAAACCCCCCTCCTCATTCTAACCCGCCCTCTTCATTCTAACCCCCCCTCCTCATTCTAATCCCCCTCATACTACCCCTCTAAATACCCCCCCCCCCCTCTCCCCTCACTTACCTGCTCCGGCCTCCGCTCCTTCCGGGTCTTGATGTGGCGCGCAAGTGATGTCACATGCGAGCCATGTCATTAGCATATACCGGGTGCCGGCACCCGGTATATGCTAATAACGTGGCGCGCATGTGACGTCACTAGCATATACCGGGTGCCAGCACCCGGTATATGCTAATGACGTGGCGCGAGGAGGCCGGAGCAGGTAAAATCTCCTCCTAACAACATCAAATGGCAGATCATTACCCATCACCTATTTTAATAATCTATCCATACATTGCAAGGCATGAAACGACATCATTGTTGCCTCATCTGTGATAATTAATTTACTTTTTTTAAAAATGTTTTGCTTGTAAGGAATTAATTTGAATATACGACACTGATGTTTCTAAAATGGGAACTGGCAGTTTAAATTCACTATGCACAGTTCTGCCCCCTTCTAACCAAAGTGCGTGAAATCCAGTTGTTGCAAATGGGATTGCTTTGACTCTATGCTTGAATGTAACTCATCAAAAAATTATACAGATACGTTTTTCCTGATCCACCAGGGCCATCTTGATAGAAATAACGGTCTTTGACCATTTCATCATCTGTTGCATTTGTGATGGTGTTAAATGCTTGCAATTGTAATATATTTAAAGTTGCATTTTTTTTCTTCTGTTTTTTGAAGCTCAGTGTCATAGTCTTCAAAGTTTATTTCATCTATAAGTCCTGGATCAGGAAATAAAATGTTGCACAATTTAACCCATGACAAAGAAAGATTTCTTGGATTTCAATTAATGCTTTTAATAGTGCAATGGTCTCATTGTAATGTTTCAAAAAGTCTTCACACATATTTATTTTAAATGTTTCCCACAAAGCTAATGTATCAGGTACATTGCAAAATATGTAAATGAATGCAAATTGTTCTCTCATTTGCTTTGGCATTTGACATAGTGCTGCCTCTCCCATTCCGTATCATCTGCTATGAAGTTTTGAAGTCTTGCAGCTAATTGGAAAGTATCATAAACTATGTCATTCACTGTGCGTAAATGTTCATAACTTTGTGCACTGGGAACATGTAAAGGAAGTAATCTTAAACTGAAACTTTATAAATTCTTGGGATAATTGATTTTATTGGTATCTTGTTTTCATTGTCGCCATTGGCCATTGATGAATACATAGTGATATGGAATCTGAATGTATAAAAATTGTCTGTCCTCAGTGTCCTCGCAATTTAATTGAAACCAAGCAGTAAATGTTGTTGCTCTATGTTCATTTTTTCTAGAACATTTCTTACATTCCCTGCAGTAAAGCAAATAAATTGACTTTGTGGCAAATGTACAGCTAACTGATACACAGCATGTGACCGATCATGCATCTGAAATTTGAGAAGATGTCACATTGCTTCTGGAGCACTGACAAAGCGAGCATTTAAATAACATGAGTTCATCATGAAACATTGGATTGTCTTGTTCATTGTCTGCAGCTTGCACAACAACAGTTGCTGCATCAAATCCGTTGCATATATATTTATCCACATATTTTATAGATTTGATAGAAGTTCAAGCTTCCACATTTATGTGTGCATTGTACTTAATCAGCAAATGTGGATTTTATGGAACTACATATCTATTATCAACCTTTTGGCCATGAATAATAGAATTTTTTCATTCTCTTCTCTTATACAAAGGGTATCCATCACAATTAGCAAAAGTTTGCATTTGAAATTGTGTTGGAAACTCTTTTGTGCATTATTTCCATACATGGTAAATTTGGATTTATATCTCCACATGGACCACGAATCATTCGGTGTGTAACAATGTCATAAAGTTTGGAATATTTTTCTGGATGTGGCAGTTCAGCACTAATCACTGAATCCACTCTTTCTGAAGTATTCAATTTATCTTTTTCTTGTAGGATTAAAAGTATATGTGCATGTGACAGGCCTCATTTTTTAAATGTAATAGTATAAACAAAAGCTACACATTTCTCAAATAACTGTGCTTTAGTTATATCATGTATCAATGAATTTAGTTTTATTTTGAATACTCTAGCCACTAAATCTGGTTGATCTGAAGTATTTGGGCCAAGTTTAAAATTTTCCTTGATCTCTGGCCATTGTGTATTACATGTGAATGTAATGAATAAATCTGAATTTCCAAATGTAGTTACAATAGCCATGGCATCATTATATCTTTCTCGCATATTGCAAGGAGATCCTTGGAAAGAGGATGGCAAAATGATTGCTCTTCCAACTGGAATGTCTCTGTTGGTAGCCAAGTCATTGACATAATCCATCAATCCACAATATTGTTCTATGCAAAGCTTGTTTTGTTGAAATTTGATAACATTTAGATCATTAGCTTCAACTTGTAGATATTAATCAATTGTTGTGTGAGTTTCCCCCCACATAAAATAGGATTAAAATGATCCCGAATACCAGTTTGTGCCACTTTATATTCCAGCATCGAAATATTGTTTCTAACACAAACTTTACTATTGGAATAACTTTGCAATTGTAATTTTGGCTGCCATCCTGGCTCACCATTTGGAAAGAAAATGGGATATGTCATTGGATCTAAATTACAACTAAATATATTTATGTTTATAAATGGTTGCTCTTTATTGTGTGGATATATTCTAATATCCCACTGAAATGGTGGTTCACCATCACTATGGCAACCTAATTTACTGTTGGTAAATTATAACGTCTTTGATCAGTATTGCAATTCTTTTCAGATCCATATTTACTCTTGGCATCAGCAATTTATGTATTTGAGCATGTTTCTGTTGTTCTTTGTCAACCTCTGCTAATTTTTTGTATGCTTGACTATATGGGTTGTTGGCTATAATTTTATCCAGCTGTTCAAAGACTATGCATAAACATTGTTTATTTTCAGGAAGTGTTATCCGTTGTTCAACAGCTTTCATTGTATCTAAGACATATAACTGTGCAAATTTCCTTTGCTCTTCTGCTTGTGGGAGAAAATATGAAGTTCAGTGGTAAATGTGTCCTTGTACAGTACAGGCCATGTCCTGGCACATTTTCTGCTAATGTTGCACCCATTGAAGCAAAGGAAATTGAACTGTTATTTTTTAAATTGCTATAATTGGAAATGTTGGATCACTTATTATGCTTTTTAAATATTCTGTAAATGTGTCTCTTTGTGGAAGTCTTACCTTTCCTTTCTGACAACAACTAATAAACTGACCATCAGTTGGTCTTTCCTTAAGAAAACGATATGCCCTACAAAACTGACAAACTAGATTGAGTAATCTATAATAATCACTGTCTACTGGTAGTGCTGTAAATAATGGACTATCCCGCGCTTCCTCGACACAGATATCACTACAACTTTGTATACCAATATTGGTGTCATGTATATCAACATTGGTATCATTAGTCAATATTTGATCATTAGACAATGTGTCACAGACATGTCGTCTTTTACTTTTTCTTTTATTTGTAGCTCTGTTACACTTAGTTTTTCCTTTTTGAGTCATTTTTATTTAATTGGCAAGTATCTGTCTGTCTTCTCTTAATCTTTGTGAAGTCTCAGGGGACTGTGCATCTTTTCATCTTTGCTTCCGTTCCCTTGCCATTCTTCTTTTCCGTTCTTTCTTGTCTTCTGCGTTGTCCGCCATTGTAATCTGTAATTGTAAATACAGACGTTTTAGTTTGAATTGTATTTTTTTCTTATATATGAAACAATGGCAATCATAACATTAGTAAGTTTTTTTTGTTACTTACCTGAAGTCTTAATGGAAGAATTTATTTTTCACTTTCTGATGGTCTTGTAGTTGTGGCCTTTTATTTCTTCCAATCTGTAAAATATAATGTGTTTGTTTATTACCTAAGTTATCCAAGCTCGAATGGCTTTTATGCCTCAACTGTTCACCTCACTATTCGAGGCTTGCAAGCGTGACGACAAATCACAGTTTGACAATTATAAAATGCGATTCGGAGACTGATATGCTCCAATATTGAGAATTGGAAAATTGGGTAGAAGCTTGGAATAATACATTTAGGGGGTCTCTCAATCATAGTATAGAAGAAACCGCAATAAAGGTTTTACACAGAACCTACATCACACCAGAAAGACTCTCTAAATGGCAAAAATCTGAAAACCCGAATTGCTGTAGAGGTTATCCTGATATGGGGTTCTTCATCCATATTTAATGGACATGTCCAAAAGTCCAGCAGGTATGGAGGGACACTATACATTTAGCTATGGATATATTAAATCCCCCCATTCAACAGGATATTGAAACATGTCTTTTGGGGATTCCATTCAGGGTCCTATCTTTTTCTCAAAAACAGCTTTTACAGTTTACATTTTTGCAACTAAGAGTCATATAACTAAAAATTGGAAGTCCAACATCTTAGCCTTTCAAGCGATTAAAAACAAAATAAATGACATAGCAATTAATGAAAAAGTAACATCTTTTAGCAGACACTATCCCGTTTTTCCTGGGGATATGGGGCCCTTGGTTAGAATTCTCTGGGAGCTTATCTTTGAGCTAAAATAAATAATCTTCCTGTATACATAATGGCATATACTGGAGTCGAGGATAGGGGCCCGGGATCTGGAGGAAAAGGAAACTAAGGTGAGAATTATTTGTAATAATAACTGACTTTATTATATACTTATGTTACTTGTTCTAGATTAATAAATTAATGTTAATGTAATAAGGGATATCTAAATCCAATGGTATTATCTATACAAGTTCTACACCTATTCATTATATATAATATATATATAATCATAGAGACTATACTTTTCATAAAAACTATACCTGCATAACTCACAGAAATTGGAAAATGTGGTTAGATAGATTAAACATCACTATGTTTAGTGTTTTGAAAAATGTTATTATAAATGCTTTAATCGTGTTAATTCATATCACAATCTGTCAAACACAATTTTTAATGTTTGTAAGTTTGAATATCTACACAGTGCATGCCATAGCAAGTTAAACTCTTATATAAAGTATAAAAATAAACAAGAATAAATATTTTCAAAAAAAGCCCCCTTTCGAAAATTGACTGACATGCCTTATTCACTGATATTTGCTAAAAAACATTTTAGACTTTTACCAAAATGTATAATGATTGCCGGTTTTCTTCAAAATACTCTATCTCAAGCAAGTTCAATGTTACTTAAGAAAAGTTCCCAGATATCAGAGATACATATGTTATCAAACTTTAAAAGTCATATATAGTAAAAAAAAAAAAAAAAACATAAAAGGAAGATATTTTTTAAAACTGGCATCATAGTTGCTGATTCAAAAAAAATGTTGGCATAACCTGCCTCTTCATGTAGACAGTAAGAATCAGTAGTAAACTGTTAACAATCGCTATGTAAAAAAGACAATGGGTGTGATTACATCATTCCTTAGAACAATAGTGCACTGAGAAGAAGTGATGACAATAAACTATAGAATGGAATATGAGCAAATACAGTGGACCATTCTTGCTTAGAAAATAAAAGAGGTTTACTCTTTTCAGGTGATCAGGTGATTTGTAGAAGACAATATTATGGGAAATTGAAGGTTATCAGCTCACTTATCTGCATTATTGAAATGCCATAACAACCAGCAATGCTGTCACATGAAACAGTAGGATGTTCTTTTTGGATCACAGTTCTTTGGTATGTGCAGAATTCATCCTAAAAAAAGTATGATCCCAATTATTTGGGTTCCAAATAGCTCACAGAGTCAAGAGGCATTACTATTTAGACACTAAAGGCATCATTCAAATGTGATTTGGCCAATTGAATAGGGCTCTACATAAGCACATAGCATTTTTTTTACAGAAGTTTTAGTTAGTGAAGACCTTGCATTTGGATAGAAGTTCACTAACAAAAAACTTCTGTAAAAAATATGCTATGTGCTTATATAGAGCCTTATTCAATTGGCCAAATCACATTTGAATGAGGTCCTAAATAACTTTTATATAATACTAGCGACTAAAAGAAAGTGTTGAAATGTGAGTGTACTGTGTGCCTCAAGTAACTAAATTCATCAAAAAGCAGAAATCTACATTACATAAAATAAGCAAAACTAAAATCACCAAAAATAAAAAATGTACATTACAGAACAACAAAAAAAACCTAAGTCACAAAAAATAAAAAAGGAACATTACATAAAATAAAAAAATACATTACAACCCCCCCCCCCCACTACAATTTTTTTTTAAAAAATAACACACCTGAAAAGGAAATACATATAATACATACAATACAATGCATACATATAAAACATACAATCCAATACAATTAAATAAAATACAATACAATACAATTAAATACAATACAATTAAATACAATACACCCCTATCTAATATACATGCCACTATATAATATACATGCCACTATCTAATATACATGCCACTATCTAATATACATCCCACTATGTAATATACATCCCACTATGTAATATACATCCCACTATATAATGTAATATACATCCCACTATCTAATATACAATACTATCTAATAATACATCCCCCTATCTATCTATCTAATATACAATACATGCTATCTCTATATATAGCTACCCTAATTGTAAGCTACAATAAAATAATTAAGACCACTTACCTTTGAGATGTTTTTCAGATCAGCAACCTACGGTTAAAAAGATTAAAAAAATTAATACAACACGTTTACATGAAATAACTAAACATTCTAAACATTCTAAACATTCTAAATATTCTAAATATTATACTCACCTTTCAAGCATGTCCCGTTCCAGCATGTCACTTCCTCCATGTTTGCGTCTTGTCTGGCGCTGCTCCTGTAAAAAAAAAACATTACATTAGTAAACATAAAACAAAGTGAAATAAAGACAATGTACATTATACTTACCTTTCCGCGATGTCTCCGGTCTCCTGGTGTTCTGCTCCAGATGCATCCGCACGTAAAAAAAAAAAAAAACGACACACTTCCGCCCTGGCGGATGTCTCCGATGCTAATGACACTCCTACGGAGTGTTCCAGAATAAAATTGGCAATGGCGGCTTCTGATTGGCTGAAAAGGCTGTCTATCAAATTCAGACAAAGAGAAGACCACAATTGTGAACCAATGAAAAAAGTATACACCCCAAAATACAACGCTGATTGAATAACACACCTGTCAATCTTTATTTGAACCAATCCTAAGGCTTTATTGCCATCAGCCAATCACAATGGAATATACCCCCACGTACTGATTGGTGAAGACATCTGCGCCTTCCCATTGGCTGTAATATTGATTGATATTAACAGTAGCCAATGAGAATGCGCAAATCCTTCACCAATCAGTATGTGAGGGTGTATTCATTGTTAGTGGCTATTGTCAGTGCAACCAATCAGAATGCACATAGACTCCACCAATCACCCTGTGGGGATGTATTCCATTGTGATTGGCTGAAGGCATCTGCGCCTTGTGATTGGTTTAAATAAAGATTGACAGGTGCATTATCCAATCAGAGTGGGATTTTAGGGTGTATCCCTTTGTGATTGGTTCACACATTGGCGCCTCCTGATTGGGTGAATTAAATAGACAGCGTTTTCAACCAATCAGAAGGCGCCATTGCTTATTTTCTTTCGGAAAAGTCTCCGGGAGCCTCATTAGCGTCGGGGATGTCCGGGAGTGCGGATATAAGTTTATTTATTTACTTATTTATTTATTTTTATACAAGGCGTGGCAGAAGAGGATCTGGAGGAGGCCGGAGACATCGCGTGGAGGTAAGTAGAATGTAGATTATGTTTATTTTATTTTGATGTATGTGTATTAATGTTATGTTTTTTTTAACAGGTGCCGCGCTGGAGAAGGATTAAAAGAATAAGGACGGGACATCCCGAAAAGGTGAGTAGAATATTTAGAATGTATAGAATGTTTGTTTATGTACAGTAAACGTGTTGCACTAATTTTTTCGTAGGTGGCTGATCTGAATGGACATCTGCAAAGGTAAGTGGTCTTAATTATTTTATTTTAGCTCAGAATTAGATTAGTTTATATATGGATAGCATTTATTGTTTGTTAGCTAGGGGTATGTGATTTATATAGATAGCATAGGATGTATTGTAGATAGATTATGGTATTTATTTAGATATATTGTGTGATGATTTCATTTTCAGGTGTGTAATTTTTTTTTCTGTAGTGAGGGGGGGTTGTAATGTTTCTTTTTATTTTCTGTAATGTTCCTTTTTTTGTGACTTAGGTTTTTTTATTTTCTCTAATGTAGTTTATTTTTTTTGTGAGTTAGGTTTTTATTTCATGTAATGTAGAATTATTTTTTTTTCCGGCTTTTTTATTTTCTGTAATTAGAGTGGTGGGGATTATTAGGGGGTAGGTAGTGTAGGTGTTAATAGGTTAGTGTAGAGGGTGTTTAGTTGATATTTAATGTTTTATTGGGGGGGTATAGTGCACTGTAGTGTTTATACTTAGTGTCATGATGGTCCTTGAGGACCATCATGGCACTTATGTGGTTAAAGTAGTGTTGTAACAGGCCCATAATGGTGTTAATATACTATTATGGGACTGATGGGGTTAAATAGAGGCTTATGGGCTGTATTGACCCCCATGAGTGACAGGGTTAATAAAGGGCTTATGGGGGTCTGTATTGACCCCCATGAGTGACAGGGTTAATGAAAGGCTTATGGGGGTCTATATTGACCCCCATGAGTGACAGGGTTAATGAGGGGTTTATGTGGGTCTGTATTGACCCCCATGAGTGACAGGGTTAATTAAGGGCTTATGGGGGTCTATATTGACCCCCATGAGTGACAGGGTTAATGAGTCGTTTATGGGGGTCTGTATTGACCCCCATGATTGACAGGGGGACAGTGTATATTTTTTTTCTTTTACAATGGGTCCTTTAAGGACCTTTACGGTCCTTTAAGGACCTGTAACTTGGGAATTTTGAATTTTGATTGCAGAGGGGGTCCCCGATCGCGTGCAATCGGGACCCCAACTGTGATGGTAAATGTGGGGTTAGTGCAGGGCTCCGAGCTTATCTCGGATCCCCTGGGGTTAATGTGGGTTTCCGAGCTTATCTCGGATCCCTTCTTGGTTAATTTGTACGTGGCTGGGCTGTGAGCCTCGTTTTCGTTTTTTTCGGCGGGCCATTTTTTCTCCCTCTTAGGGGATTTTCGTGTGTCTGAACTCAGGAATTTGGACATAAATGGAGGTGTAACTTCACTTTCAGAGGTCCTGGGTGCCCCCCCCCCTTGCTGTGGGTAAGCTTTTTATGTATTTTTTGTGGGTATTTATTGTGTTTTTCAGGTGTGCGCGGTTTGCAAAGTCGTAATGGTGCCGCTTGTGTTGGTGTTTGTAACCGAGTGTGAGGAGATTTGAGCCTCCACCTCCGCAAATGCGGCCCCTCGCTTTGCGAGGGCCCACATTTGCGGACCAAACTGCGTCCCTCGCTTCGCGTGGCGACAATTCGTAGTTTGACAACTATTATATGTGATTACAACACTATATCCTAAAGACTAATATTGACACAAAACCCATATATCACGCAAATATTGAATACATAATAATGATTGCATAAATTGCACAAAAATATATTTTTTCATGTACAAAGGGTTTTATGGTGGAATACCAAAACACAACTCAATGAGAGTTAGTAAGTAGGAGTCCAAAAGCAGTTTGTACATTGATTAGGACAATCAAATATATAGTTGTGAGCGTACGAGTTGTTGCTAACGCTGCGGGCTCGCATAGCGAGCCCGCGGCCCTCGCGAAGCGGCCTCGCGAAGCGAGGGCCGTGGCTCGCATAGCGAGCCCGCGGCCCTCGCAAAGCGAGGGCACTGCGCTAGGTTCTCAGTTGCTGGCATGGAGCGCCGCAGGCGCTCCATGCCATCACCTGAGGACCTCGCAAAGCGAGGGCTTCAGTTGCAGCAACTGCGACCCTTGCAAAATTCACAACCCAAATTCGCAACCCAAAGAACTGCGAACATCGCAAAGTTCACCTCGCAACCCAAACAGCACGACACACAGATTACGACACTCGCAAACAACATACGACACACGTTCACACACATTACGGCCTCGCAACACTCGGACGCAACTCGCGAACATTACAAAATTCAAAACACAATACATACACACAGCACATACATAAAAAGCTTACCTACACCAAGAGGGAGCACCCATGACTTCAAAAATGCAACTTACAACTTAATTGCACTCAAAATAAAAAAGTTAGACACTAAATAATTTGCTAAGCGACAAAAAAAATGGCCGACGAATAAAACGAAAACGAGGCTACACACGCAAACACCATACGAGACACGTTACCACACATTACGACCTCGCAAACATCGGACGCAACACGCCGACATACAAACATTTAAAACTTAAGAAATACACACAACAAACACATAAAAAGCTTACCTACAGCAAGAGGAACCATCCAGCACCTCAAAAAAACAAGTTACATCTACATTTTAATCAAAATAAAACACTTTAGACACTAAAACCATCGCTAAGCGAGAGAAAAAATGACCGACGAACAAAACGAAAAAGAGGCTTCAGACGTAACTGTACTACACTTACTCGCAATAATGAAACACATACTATGCGGAACGTATCACAATCATATTAAACACCATTTTGAACAGTACTACGCACAAAATGGCTGATGGAACGCAAATTGTAAGCTGGAACGCAAATAGCGCATGCGTATTGCGTTCTAACAGTCTCACTTTCCAGAACTTTCTACAAGTTTATAAATACTGCCAATTTTACACAAAAAAATATATTTCTCCTCAGGTGATGAATGGAGTGACTTCAGAGATAACTGCTGCTTTTACTTAAGAAGATAATTCTTTACTAATTTACTACTTTACATTGTGCAAATTACAACTGAGAGGTAAGCTATAATATATTATATTACATTTTATTATCAGGACAGGTCAAAAAATAAATAAAATAAACTAGGAAAATGTGATTTATGTAGTGACATATATGGAACATTTATGTGTATAGGCCCACAAAAAAAATACGGTTCATTTAACAAAACAACAAAAAAACATAATTCAATATTGAACAGAGGTTTATGTATAGTGACATGTGACATGCACATATATGTCTATAATGTATAGTGACATCTGACACGCACATATATGTCTATAATGTATAGTGACATGTGACACGCACATATATGTATAGAATGTATAGTGACATGTGACACGCACATTTATGTGTATTGCCCCTGGATAGTGACATGTGACACGGACAGATATGTGTATCATGTATATTGACATGTGACACACACATTTATGTGTATTGCCCCTGCATAGTGACATGTGACACGGACATTTATGTGTATTGCTGCCACTGCAACAAAATTAGCTTAAAACAAAATCATTAAACAACTACATTTAAATGACATTAGATGTCATGTATACTGATATGTGACACGCACATATATGTGTATCATCTAAAGTTACATCTCACACACAGACATTTATGTGTGTTGGAAAAAAAAATTATAAGGTTAATTTAACAATTTAAATATGATTCATGTATAGTGATATGTCACACGCACACAAAATAATTACATTAAACTATGGAATGTGCTTCATGTATGTGACATATGTGTGTAGCCCCCACCAAAAAATAAGGTCAATTGAAAATAATTACAGAAGTATATTTAAATGACATTAATTTACTGCAATTCAATAGATCATATAAAGCTGAATCTTTCTATTTCTTTTAATATTCAAACAGACTCTGCATAAACAGCGTCACTCAACAATTTGCACCGTGCATTGTGAAGCACAATCCCTTTGAAAGAACACCAACAAAGAACAACAGGTAAGATACAACAAGACATTACATGCTCAAAAGGCCATGGTTTGCTAGATGAAAAATTATAAATATACAAATAACTATTTCACTTTCTTTTTCAAACAGACACTACAAGAAGACCGGTGGATTAAGATTGGCAGGAGGGGACCCTCTGTCATTCGACACTTCAATCAAGGTAAAGTATTAAGTATAAAAAAGAAAGAACCATGAGCCTCATTCAATTGCGAGTTGCTCAATTGAATAGGGCTCTATATAAGCACATAACATATTTTTTATACAGAACTTTTTAGTTACTGAACTTCTAACCACAATCAAGGTCTTCAATAACTAAAAACTTCGCTCAATAAATATGTTAGGTGCTTATATAGAGCCCTCTTCAATTGGCAAAATTGCAATTCAATGAGGACCTATATATCTTTAATGGCCGAGGGCCTCACTCAAATGTGATTTGCCCATTTCAATAGGGCTCTATATAAGCACAGAGCATATTTTTTAAAGGAACTTTTTATTTAGTGAACACGTTGCTTTTGTATACAAGTTCACTAAATACAAAATTCGGTAAAAAAATATGCTCTGTGGTGATATTGAGCTCTATTCCATTGGCCAAAACACAATTGAATGAGGAGCTGACAATATAACAAATGCAGCAACCAAAGGCCCTAATTCAATTGCTATTTTGGACAATTTAATATGGCTATAAATAAGCACTTTTAGGCCCTTATTCAATTGCCATTTTGCTAATTCTATAGGGATCCAAATAATCACATAACATATATTTTTTAAGAACTTTTTCGTTAGTGAAAACCTTGCTTTTGGATAGATGCTTAATAACTAAAAACTTCTTTAACAAATATATGTGATGTGCTTATTTAGAATTCTATTCAATTTTCAAAATTGCAATTTAATGAGCGCCTTAGAGTACTATTACATTGTAAAAATGCAATTCAATGAGGGGCAAACTATGCAACATATGGTACACACAAATTGTACAAAAAATCACACAAACACATAGGAAACTACATTAACATTCTTCTTTAATGTTTAACAACCTATAACCAGTACAATCAAGAATAAATAACTTTAGCACAAGTGGTGCGCACAAAACAGGATTGTAAAAAAATAACACAAACACATAGCAAACTACATTAATTATATTATTTCATGTTTCACAAACTATAACCATCCCAATAAAGGCTAAATAAGTATACCACAAGTGGTGCGCACAAAACAGGATTGTACAAAAACTAACATAAACAAATAGCAAAATAAATTCATATTTTTATTTAATATATCACAACCCACAAGCCTTACTAAGAACCTTAAATAAGAATAACAAAAGTCGAGGGATTGTACAGAAAGTATATAAAAAAAAAATAGAAAAAAATAACCATAACTGATACAATACAGCCAAATTCATAAATTTTTTACTTATTTAAAAGACATTTCACTCAAACAAGATTTTCTATTTTATTTTACAACAGATACTGCGTGAAGACAATCGGACGAGGACTTTCTCCACAGGACCAGACCATCGGACGAGGAATTTCAACACAGGACCAGACCATCGGACGAGGACTTTCACCAAAGGACCACAACATCGGACGAGGGCTATCACCACAGGACCACAACATCGGACGAGGGCTATCGCCACAGGACCACACCATCGGACCAGGACTTTCAACAGACGACTAGACCATAGGACCAGGATTTTACACAGAGGACCACACCATCGGACGAGGACTTCCAACAGAGGACCACACCATTGGACAACCATTTTCAACCGAGGACCAATAAACATTCGGATTTAAATCACACTTCAACCAAGGTACAGTATATTAAGTACAAAAGGAGAAAACTAAAGAAACAGCTTTCAGTTGCATCCGTGTCAACAGAAAAATAAAAAAATAAATTTACTATCACCCTTATTCTATTTAAATTGCCACTATGCAATACATAGCTCAATAACCACATCAATGTATTTTTTTAGCAAAGAAGTTTTGCAGTGGTAAATATCTATCCACAAACAACGTTTTTAATAAATAAAAACATTATTTCAAAAAAATATGTTACATGCTTATTTACAGCAGTATTCCATTGGCCAAATTCTTAGTCAGTGAGGACAGGAATTATAATTTTAACTAAATATAACTGATACATTAATGATTTGCCTTTTATTTCACCAATTGTGCACAAGAATCTTTAACAGGAATTACAAATTTAAATATACACAATTACATTTCTTTTTTTTCCTTTACAGATTAATATGGCTGATAACGAGACCAAAGAAGGGAAGAAAATACGTCAAACTAGAGAAAGACAAGAGAGATGGGCCGCCCAGCAGACACCTGAGGAGAAAGAAATTAGACGAGAAAAAGAACGCAAAAGACTTGCAAATAAAAGACTATCAGCTGCAAAAATGAAAGATACAACAAAAAAAAATAAAAAGATAATAAAGCATTTACAAACTGTTCCTCAAACATCAGATGACATTTTACAAGATACCAGTCAAGACAGACCAAAAAAATCAACTACAAAAACAAAGCATTTACAAACTCTTACTAAAAACGTACAGGACATTTCAACAAAACAAGGACAACATATACCAAGAAAAGCCACGAAAAAAACTAAACATTTAGAACCTGTTGTTGAAACATTTCATGACTTCTCACCTGATGAATATGAAAGTCAACATTCGATATGCTTTGCAAATTGTCCTTTACTCAAGTCTTTAGCAGTAGAGGTTCATAGTTGTGGGGACATGAGTACTCAATGTCAATTTTGTGAGGCTTATTATTTTAAACAGGAGAGACCCAGAGATGGACAATTTATTAGTTGTTGTCAAAAAGGCAAGTTCAAACTTCCAGAAAGGAAACAATTTCCAAGCTATTTACAAAATATTATGACTGAACCTACTTTTCAAAATTACAAAAAATTTAAGACAAACATAAGATCCTACAATAGTGCCATATCATTTGCATCTATGGGGGCAACATTGGCTGCTAATGTACCAGGACATGGTCCTTACTGTTTTAAAGTCCAAGGACAAATTTATCATCGGACTTCACATTTACATCCAGAGCAAGGAGAGCAAAGAAAATTCGCTCAACTATATGTCCTAGATACAATGGAAGCTGTTGACCAACGTATGCAGATGGAAGAAAATAAAAAATGCTTACCCAGTGTTTTCATAGAGCTAAATAACATTATGGACAACAATCCCTACAGTAAAGCATACAAAAAATTGGCAGAAGTAGAAAATGAACAACAACTTCATGCACAAAGACATCAATTACCCATGCCAAAGGTTAATATGGTGCTTAAAAGTGACAGACATACTGATAAACGTCGTTATAACTTGCCAACATCAAATGAAGTTGCAATGGTCTTTCAGAATGATGAAGGAGAACCACCATTTCAAAGAGATATTAGAGTATATCCCAGAAATGAGGAGCAACCATTTATTAATATTAATATCTTAAGTCCAAATTTAGATCCAATGACATATCCCATCTTTTTCCCACATGGAGAAGCAGGTTGGCAACCAAAATTAACCCTTCCCAGTTACCCAAATGCTAAAGCCAGAATCCAAAATAATGTTCTATGCTTGAATTTAAAGTAGCTCAAATTGCCATTCGAGATGAATTTAATCCAATTTTATGTGGTGGAAAACTAACACAACAATGGATTATTGATTCATATTTGCAAGTTGAGGCAAATAATTTAAACTTTATAAAATATCAACAAGATAAACTACGTGTAGAACAATATTGTGGACTCATGGACTATGTTGCTGACGTGGCTACAAGCAGAGACATGACAGCTGGCAAAGCCATCATTTTTACCATCTTCCTTTCAAGGATCTCCTCGAAATATGAGAGAAGATACAATGATGCTATGGCTATTGTGACAAATTTGGAAAACCAGATTTATTTGTGACATTTACATGTAATCCACAATGGCCAGAAATTAATCAAAATCTACTTCTTGGACAAAGTGCTTCAGATCAACCAGATTTAGTAGCCAGAGTTTTTAAGATCAAATTAAATGAATTAATACGTGACTTCACTATAAATCAGTTATTTGGCAAATGTCTTGCTTATGTATATACCATTGAATTTCAAAAAAGAGGCCTTCCACATGCACATCTTCTCATAATACTTCAAGAGAAAGATAAATTAGATACTTCGGACAAAGTGGATGCAGTCATAGTTGCTGAACTACCAGATCCAGAACTATATGGTAGACTATATGAGATTGTTACTCATCGCATGATTCATGGATCCTGTGGAGACCTTAATCCACAATCACCATGTATGGAAAATAATAAATGTTCAAAAGATTTTCCAAAAGATTATAGAGATAAAACATATGCAAATTGTGATGGATATCCACTTTATAAAAGAAGAGAAGGGAATAGTGCCATTATTCGTGGAAAAAAGTGGACAATAGATATGTAGTACCCTACAATCCACATTTACTCATGAAGTACAACGCCCACATCAACGTAGAAGCCTGCACTTCCATCAAATACATTAAATATGTCTACAAATATATTTACAAAGGCTATGATGCAACTACTGTAGTCGTCAAAAGTGCAGACAACCCTGAATGTAGTGAGTTAGTACATGATGAACTTGCATCTCATGTAGATGCTCGCTATGTCAGTGCACCAGAAGCTATGTGGCAGCTTTTAAAATTTGAAATGCATGATAGATCACATGCAGTATATAGATTAGCAGTACATTTGCCACAACGACATTTAGTCTATTTCCATGCTGGAAATGAAATGAATGCATTGGCCCAAAGTGAAGATCGTCACACTACACTAACTGCATGGTTTGCATTAAATTCAAATGATGCTCAAGCAACACAATACTTATATATTAAAAATTCCATATCACTATGTTTTTGTGAATGGATTATGGAGACCAAGAAAAACCAGAGGCAATAAAATAATTCCACGAATTTACACAGTCAGTCCAAGAGATGTTGAACATTTTTGCTTACGGATATTACTTTTAAATGTTCCAGGAGCACAAAGTTTTTGAACAATTAAGAACTGTTAATGACATTGTATATGAATCCTTCCATTTAGCTGCAAGACATAGAAACTTACTCGCTGATGATTCAGAGTGGGAAAGAGTTTAGAGAAGCAGCACAATGTCAAATGCCACGACAGATGAGAGAACAATTTGCTTTTATTTGTATCTTCTCAAATGCTCCCAAATGCATTAGCTTTGTGGGAGACTTTTAAAAGTAATATGGCTGAAGACTTTATGCGACGATACAATGAACCCATTGCACACTTAAAAGCGTTAATGGAAATCCAAGAAGTCTTTTTAACTCATGGATTAAGTTGTGCAAGTTTTAATTTGCCTGATCCAGGTCTTATAGATGACATAAACTTTGAAGACTATGACATTCAACTACAAGCAGAAAGAACACAAGAAAGACTTGCAACTTTAAATAGACTACAATTGCAAGCATTTCATGCCATTAAAAATGCATTAGATGATGACATGGTGACAGAGCGTTATTTCTATCTTGATGGACCTGGCGGATCAGGAAAAACCTATTTGTACAATTTATTAATGAGTTCAGTACAAGCACAAGGACAAATAGCAATGGCGTTTGCCACTACTGGAATTGCTGCACTTTTATTAGAAGGTGGAAGAACTGTTCATAGTGGATTTAAACTGCCAGTGCCTATTTTAGAAAATTCTGTGTCAGATATTCGCATGACATCCTTACAAGCAAAGAAATTTAAGAAATGTAAATGAATTATAATAGATGAGGCCACAATGATGTCATGCTATGCCCTCCAATGTATTGACCGTTTGCTTCGTGAAGTCATGGATAATATTTTTCCATTTGGTGGAAAGGTAATGTTGTTGGGTGGCGATTTTAGACAAACATTACCTGTTGTTGTACATGGAAATCGAACTGACATTATCGAAACCTGTATCAAGTCAAGCACAGTATGGAAACATTTTACCCATCTTCAACTGCAACAAAATATGAGATCAGAAGGACAAAATGATTTCAATGATTGGCTTATTAAAATTGGAGAAGGCAGAACAGAAAAAATACTACATTTAGCTGACGACACTGTAGAGATCCCACCTCAGATGATTTGTCAACAAGATATTATATCGGCTATATTTGAAGGGAGCATCAATAACAGAAGAATATTCCGAACTTGCCAACCAAGCCATACTGACGTGTAAAAATAAAGATGCATTAATCCTCAATAATGAAATCTTTAAAAAAATTAATGCAACACAAAGAAATTATCACAGTGCTGATTCTGTACTTGCTGATGGCAATGAAAGTCAGGCTAACTTTTCGAATGAATTCATAAACTCTCTAACTCCTTCTGGAATGCCACCACATATTTTGCAGCTAAAGAAAGGTGCAATTATCATGTTACTGCGAAATATGAACCCCAAAAAAGGCCTATGCAATGGCACAAGATTAATTGTTCAACAATTAAGGGACCATTTTATAGATGCTGAAATTTTAACTGGGACCCATAAAGGAGAGAGAGTTTTCATACCAAAAATAGATTTAGCACCAAGTGAAAGTAGTCTCCCTTTTATACTTCAAAGAAGACAATTTCCCATTATTATGGCATTTGCCATGACCATTAATAAATCACAAGGTCAAACTTTCAAATCTGTGGGTATTTTCTTGGAAGAACCAGTTTTTGCACATGGTCAATTGTACGTTGCGTTGTCACGCTGCAAAAATCCACAGGCTATTAAAGTTTACATTGAAAACAATGAAAGTCAAGGTGATTTATTAGAAGATGGAAGTATTTTTACTAAAAACATTGTCTACTATGAAGTACTATAACTTTGCAGGATACAAACTAAAGCCATTCAAACATTTTGGAAAAACATTCAAAAATACAAAACAATTGGTTGTTTAATTCAGTCATAATTAATGGAAGTAATGTTTAGGGATAATTCGCCTCACTAAATACTTGCCTTGCATTTTTAAGAAAAATTATGTTACAATGTTAACTCACTGTGTTAATGTTTCTAATGTTACAAGTTTAAAAACAATATTTATAAGTTATTTCATCAAACAGATTATAAAATTCATGTTAAGAGCTCAAGCACCTTTTAAGTCACAATGTAAATATTGTCTGTTATCTTAAGATTACTACCTACATTAATGTTTATCGCCAGTTTATGTGATCAGTAAGTAATTACTTTCATTTGGTACGTTTTAATGAGAGTTTTTACTGTATGCCTTCCTATACATTCAATGTATATTCACATTAACAATTATTCTGATACAAATTGCATGTTAATACTTATTAATTTAAAGTTCAACTGTTTTTACATTCAAATCTTAATACTTTTAATGAAAAATTAAGTTACAAAATGTATTCACTGTGTTCCTGTTTATAATGTTCAAAATTATATAAATATTTTGTCAACTTCCAAAGTTACATAAAAAATAAAGATCAAGTTTAAAAATATATACTTTGTACGTTATTGTTTACATATATTTTAAAATTCATTTTAAAATTAGGGACGTTTCAACAAGGCTTTTTCATTTTTGCTTTCCTCTGGATTAAATGTATATTAAAGTGAACAATTATTCAGATACAAATTTCATGTTAAAAAAACCATTACATCAACATTTTACAAAAATACACGTTCATATCACAATACCTACAAGAGTCAAATATATATATAAATAACTAAACAACTTGACAAACATATACATCACATTGCCGTCATTTTTTGACGGGCAAGTCGCTAGTATTATATATTACAAAAAAGATATTTATTTTTAAGGACAAGGAGTTCACATATTGTATCCTGTAAAATGCTTTACCACAATGGGGAATTTTAACACCGTCAACCACCCAAAAATGTCATGATGAAGGGCAAAGATACAGAGATAATCAGAAATCTAATTTATAGAAAAACACTGAAATTATTCTTCTCATTTAGTTCCACCTGGGGACAACAGTGTTTAGAAGAGCTATCCATCTACTCTCAGCTCTTAATAATTCTAGTTCTAAATTACCTTTCCTAATTCCTAAACTGATTTTTTCTAGGACCCAAACATTTTAGAGTGGGTTTAGAGTCATATTTTTCATGAAAATGTCTTGCCACAGAGGTAAGCGAAACAATATACCTCTGAGGATGTGCCTCAGTTATATAGGCCCTTCAAATTATTGATTTTTCCAGTTCTATCACAGATTTTGTCCTGTCTAAACATGTAAGGGCAAAATTTGCAGTGTCCGCATCCAACAGTTCCATCTGATAATAATTTGGATTTCCTTTTTTTACAGACATGGCTGCGCACAAGCTGATCTCGAATATTTCTAGATCTTCGGCAACCAGTCGATATTTTATTACCGATCATTGTCAATAATTGGGGATCTGTTTTTAAGATATTGATGTGTTTATTGAGAATGTATTCAATCTGTCTCCAATCTTCACTGTACGTGGTTATTAATCGTACAGTTTTATCACTTTTTATTCTTGGCTTAGGGGATAGTAATTCGTCTCTTGATGTATGTAAAGCTTGCTGATAAGCTTTTTTGATTAGGTTGTTACTATACCCTCTGTTTTTTCACGTAGTTCTTTTGCTCTCTCAATAAATGTATCGAAAGTAGAACAATTCCTTCTGATGCATAGAAATTTTCCTACTGTAATTGATTTAATAGTTGGCGGATAGTGTGAACTAGAGTGATGTAGAGTACAATTTGTGGCTGTAGGTTTACAAAATAAGTAGGTTACAATATTGCCAATTTCATCTTTGCAGATAGATATGTCCAGAAAGTCGACTTTTTGTAGATCGTCTGTATGTGTCATTCCCATTCAATTGATTTATAAATCAATTGAAACTATCTTCAGATTCATCCCAAGTGAACAGAATGTCATCAATATATCTCAACCATATACTTTATGGTCAGTAAGTACTGAGTTGGCGTCATTGAATACAAGTTCTTTTTCCCACCATCCCAAATGAATATTTGCATACGTGGGTGCACACAAGGATCCCATCGCAGTTCCTCTTCTTTGTAAGTAGAATGCATCATTGAACACAAAGTAATTATGGTTTAAAATAAACTGTAATAACTTTAGTTGAAGTTGTTCGTAGGGATCTTAGCATTTTTGTTTGCATCTCTAAAAAGTATTCTACTGCGTGACATCCTGCCTCATGTTTGATAGAGGTATACAAACTTTCTACAATCACATGTTACTAGAAAAGTTTCTTGACTGGTGGGTGATATCATTCAGTCTGTTTAAACCGTCCATTGTTGTCCCTCACGTATGTAGGTAAACTTGTTACAAATGGGCGAAAAAGAATATCAAAGAACTTACTAGCTTTCTCTCCAAGGCTACCATTTCCAGATATAATCGGCCTACCTTGTGTGTATTGTGGCATTCTTGTGGACTTTAAGTAAGATATAAAGTGTTGCAGTTCTAGGTTTGTTAGAGATTAGAAATTCATATTCTTTTTTAGTAATAATCTCGTCAACATTTGCTTTATTGATATCTTGTCTTTCTTTTGAGGATTGATCTGGGATTTTGGTGCATGATTAAACCAATATGAAGTTATACATCAGAGCTGGATTATGCTAATTACTAACCTTTAAACAATGAGGCACCTTCTTCACTGTTACAATCCCTGTTGAAGCTGGCGCGTACGCGCGCGTCGGATCCACTTCGGTTCCGGTTATCTACTTCCGGTCCATGATCTATGCTGGGGTGCCTCAGAAGTTGCGTACCTTTGATTTGTTGCTGCTCCAGGTTGTGCACAAAGTCTAAGAGGTCGTTTTGGAGTGGGTAAGTGGGCAGGTGGAGGGCTAGACTATGCATAGTGAGATTAGACTTAGTCTGGTTAGGCAGACAGAGAGGTAAATAGCGGGCATCTTGTCTCAAATCCGCTACTGTCTTTAGATTGCAGGGCCACAGAGGTAAATTGTAGTCTCCCCTATCTGCCTACATACTTCCACTTCAAAACGAAGGTGGCATTATTTGATTTTTATTGAAATTATATGCATGTGTCTTCATATTTGTATTCAAGTGTATGATCAAAAGAGATACATAATAAATAAAACATGCTGATATATTTTTCAACTATATGATTAAGGAGATACATAATCAATGATAAATGCTGATATTTACCAAGCTTATTACCAAGATTACCAGTTGTTTATCCTGAATCAGTTTATTATATTAGAAAGTATTACCTCTCATTATTAATAGTTTGTTTGATAATTCATTTGCATATACTATACACATTTTGTAGATGGCCGTGATAACCATGATTTTATATTATTGTATTTATTGTATTTTGTATATGAATAAAATTGTATTTTAATCTAAAGGTGTTTGAATAGGATTTTTTGTACATGCTATATATTTATATTAACTTCTGCCTACTCACCTGGACACAGTTAGTGCACACAGCAATTAATCACCCTTTACTTGCAAGAAGCAAAATCCAGTTGAAAATTGACCCAAACAACTCACAAACGTTATGCTAGTTTAACACAGCCAAACCACTCCCCTCTCGCCTGGACACAATAAGTGCACTCAGCAATTAATCACCCTTTACTTGCAGGAAGTAAAATCCAGTAAAATCCTAAAACTTTCTAAAAATCTATCTGTCCAGAAAAGATTATGACTTTGATAGAATGCAATGTATTCTTCTTTTCATTATGATCATATATATATATATATATATATATATATATATATATATATACTAGGAAATTGCCAATCAAAAATGACCAGGATGGGAATAAAATTGTAAACCTGGCAATGCTGTTTGCCACACAATGTGAGGTTTTTGCCCCTCTGAGCACCTCTGGTGCTGATCGCAAGCCCCATGCGAGCCTCTCCCTCCGTGTACTTTAAATTTCCTGGTTTGCTAAGATTACCTTCTGCGCTCATCGACGAGCCTCACAATGAGCCCCTTTAGCACTCATCATATGGCTCGTAAGAACCCCCTGTGTAACTTTACAGGCTGGCACTAATGCACCTTCGGTGCTCATCGTGAGCCTTTCCCCCCTGTGTAGTTTAGGGGCCTCGGATAAGTGTTACTACGCCTTTGGTTAAGTTGTTACTGCCTTGGGTTAAGTGTTACTGGGATTGGTGTAAGTTGTTACCAGCCTTGGTGTAAGTGTTAGTGCCTTGGGTTAACTGTTACTGCCTTGGTTTAAATGTTACTGGCTTGCGTTAAGTGTTACTTCCTTCAGGCTGTTTTCTACTGCCTTCAGCCTCATTTTTATTTTTATTTTTTTTACATGTTTTTTGCCTCGATTTTCGATCGTGAATAAATTGCAATATGCCTCAAATGAACTTGCAACCTCACATCACAGGTTACCTGGCTCTCCTCATGTGCTGTGTGTAAATGATTTTGAGGCATAATTGTAGATTTGTGGTGGTCTTTCCAGTTGCGATAGTACAGGCATTTTACGTGCTTCGGTCCTAAGTCCTACTGGGTGCCGATTGCAGTTGCTTAGTTTCGGTCGTTTCTTGTGCTTTGGTCCTAAGTGGCGCTCATTCGCGATCACTGCCTTTGGCACTCATTGCAGTCTTAGTCCCATGGGCATCGCAGGCCTGTGCGTCAACTGCTTCGCGAGTCTCGTAGTTAACTGCTCGCCGCATAGTCGACTAACTCGCCCTGAAGTTTGCGTGTCCCTCGTCGACAGTCAGCCCGTGCATCAACTGCTCGCCTCGCTGCCCGAGGGGTCTCAAAGATTAAAGATTTCAGTGGGACACTCTATTTATCTGCATAATAAACACCATCCTGATTGGATTATTCTGTGAGCAAGTTAAAAAAATAATAAGTGCTGAGAAATGATCAGCAAAATGAATGAAAGATTCCTAAAGTGACTAAGTAAGGTTCTATTGCAGCTAAATAAAGTGCTCTTGCATATTGCATATAATAATGTGACAAGTGCTTTTTGTGCATAGATCGGAGCAGGATGGGGATTTGTATACAGCATGGATTGAAGTGGCACACTCTAATAAATAATATCTAAATAGGGAATAAATCTCAAGGGGATTCCTATATTTGTGGTAGATATTGTGACTGAAACGATCCAATCTCTGGTATAGACTAAATCAATTGTCTAATACAATTTATAATCCATTATATTGAAGAGGATAGGAAGTGTGATAGAGTAATATAGGGATGGGAGCGTGAAATCTATCAGGAAGTCTCCTGCACGCTGCCTAGGCATCTGGTGATGACGTCATGCGTCAGCGTTTCGTCTAGCGTGAAGTGGCGTAACCCCTGATGAAAGGTTTCTAACCTTTCATCAGGGGTTACCGTAGGAGTGACGGAGGCCTCTATTTAAAGGCCTATCCACTGCCATGGTACCAAAATTCAAAGAAAAAAACTATAAATAAAATAATTAAAATGAATTATTGATGTGGCACAAATAGAATGCTATTTATAATAATGAATACTAGTTGGGCGTATAGTAAATAGCAAATAGTAAATTAAAGGTAGTTTAAGTTAAAAACAGCCATATTGCTTTATATATATCTATATATATATATATAATATATATATATATATATATATAGTATATATATATATATATGTATAATATATATATATATATATGTATATATATATATATATATATATATGTGAATATTCCTTTCATGTAATAACTTTTGAGCCTTATTTATAATTATTATATAATTATCTTTCCATACGTGTATATCTTAGTAGTAAAATATTTACATATTGACATATTTTTAATTAATTGTATCACATATCCTTATTATTTAGGATAGTAGTATTTATAGTTCAAGGGATAATTATTTTGAATGATTGTGTTTAATTATATTAGACATTTCATATCATACACAAAACATGGAAATATACACATACTTAATGTGCTTAATAAATTTCAATATGTACATCAAACTTGGATGTTAGATAATTTGTTAGGAGTATTGTATGGGTCACATATTTTCAGTGTTATAAAAAGATATATGTTAAGGAAACATGCATTTAAATACAATGTGTAAAGGTAAAACCTTTATTTAAACCCAAGGTTTTTTAGTTTGCAGGATATATATCCATTGGGATTCTCTTTTGAGAAGTTTCTTGTACAAATTCCCCTTCCCTGATGTTTTTTTGTATGCTATCAATGACTGTAAAGGAGATAACATTGAGATCTCCATAATGTTGCATATTGATATGAGTAGCTATCGATTTATCAAACTCTCTTTTAATGCTATATACACATTCCAGGAATCTCCTTCTGAATTCCCTGCAGGTCTTTCCTACGTACCTCATGCCACATCTGCAATAGCATAAGGTATACTACTCTTTGTGATTTGGATGTTAGTAGTTGTTTAATTTGTAATGTGTATAGCCATCTCTTGAGGAAAAAGACTTTGTAGTATTTTACAATATTTACAAGCTTTACATGATTGACTATTAAAATCATCCCTTTAGTTTGATTGAGCCATGTGTCCTTTTTCTTATTTCTAAGTGACTTTTAGATAGTAGATCTCTTAAATTCATTGACCTTCTACTGGTAATTTGTGCTCGTTTGTTAAGATTTTCCAATGATTATTGAAGATTTGTTTGATTTTTGTGCCATTTTGCATTATATGTACCAAGTGCACCTGACTAAGTCATCAGCATTTTTGTTCTTTTCTACCAGTAGTGTGTCTCTCTCAACCTTCTTTTGCTTTATGGTATGCTTTTTTGAGGGTCTTCTTTTTATAGCCACTTTCATATAAAGCGTGATTGAAGCTCTTTGCTTCTCTTTCAAAGTCCATTGAGTTTGAGCAGTTCCTTTTCAGTCTTAAGTACTGGCCCACAGATATCCCATAAATGAGGTTTTTGGATGGCTACTGTCTGCTTGTAATAGGCTATTCATGACCGTAGAGTTTTTCTTATATGTAGTTTTTACGAAGAAATCCATCTTTTAACTTTATCTATTATTAGATCCAAAAAAGTAATTGAAATTTCACTAATTTCAGATATTAAGTATAGTCCCATATTATTTAGTATTCAAGATGTTAATGAACTTTACTTAATTTCAGCTCCATTCCATACCACTAGGATGTCAACGATGAAACAGACCCACATTTTTACGTGTTTAGTATATTCGTCCATTTCATCGATAAACACTCTTTGTTCCTCCCACCAACCTAGATATAAATTTGCGTATGTGGAAGCACACGCTGCGCCCATAGCTGTCCCACATACTTGCTGATAGAATTTATTGAGGAAGACAAAATAGTTGTGAGTCAATATAAACTCCAATGATTTTAACACAAACTCATTAAGGTTGTTAAAGTGAGTGCCTTTTTTGGAAAAACAACTACTTTACTTAATTTTTACCTCTGGTGTGATGAATACTGTTATAGAGTGACTCTACATCTAAAGAGACCAATAGTACTTTCTCACTCACTGAGATATTATTTAATTTCAGTAGTACGTCTTTAGTGTCCTCTACAAAGGTTGCTAAGGTGACTACAAATTCTTGTAGAACACAGTCTACATATTTGCTCAGATTTTCTGTTAGGCATCCTATGCCAGACAGTATTGGTCTGCCTGGTGGTTTTATAGGGTTTTTATGTATTTTGGGAATGGTATAAAATGTGGAAATTTTAAGACATGAGTTCTTTAAAAATTCAAACACTGATTTGTTTCTAAGTTTTTTTTCTAGGCCTCTTTCTAATATACGCGAAGTAAAAAATCGGCGCCGGAAAAATGAAAACGAGGATACACGACCCCGGGCCGCGAAAACACTGCAAAACGCATAGCACTTTACACATCACACGACAAACTACAAGATACACTCGTACAAATGCCGGAAAATTCTTACCACATTAATAACATTACGACTATACAATGCTGCTTTACACAATAAACCGACGGCTTTACCTCGCACACATAGCCTATTTGGAATGCACAGTTCAAACATTCATTACACTTTATAAGCGGGGCACTAACACTCAAAATGGATATTGTATGCAGACGCAAAATTCAAACAGATTGTTAGCTCCTCAGCCTATTGCTCGCTGCATATATCAATTACAAATAATTAAACAATATTAATTGATTTAATAAATCATTAAGTATTACTTAACTACATATACATAGAAATAAATATGTCTCTCAGAGGACCAAAAGTACCCAACAGGAGAGGCTCGCAATGAGCGCCAAAGGTCCTCACAGTACAAAACGGTTTCAATTATAACTCAAACAGCATTCCCATGGC
Organism: Discoglossus pictus; assembly: GCA_027410445.1. Lineage (NCBI taxonomy): Eukaryota > Metazoa > Chordata > Amphibia > Anura > Alytidae > Discoglossus > Discoglossus pictus. Next base: position 347,565,543 of record CM050164.1, on the reverse strand, counting down.
TTCAAATTTTATTGCCCAGTCATTTTTGACGGGCAAGTTGCTAGTCACATATAATATTTGTCAAACTGCAATTCATCGTCACGCTTGCAACAAATCCAGTTTGACAACTACGACTGATGCAAATTGGGAGCACATGCGCAAGAACGGTGTAAGCCATGCATGCGCATTGCTCACAGGGCCGTGTATGCGCATTGCGCAATGGGCCGTGCATGCGCCTAGTGCCGCATAAGCCGCGCAGGCACACTGTCATCGGCGGCCCGCTCAGGCGCATAGCGCGCTGGCGAGAGAGAGGAGGAGGAGGAGAGACACACAGGGAAGAGAAGGGGGGTAGACACACAGGGGAGAGAGAGGAGGGGGAGAGAGACACAACGGAGTTAGATGGGCGAGAGACACAGGGAAGGGAGAGGAGGGGGGAGAGACACAGAGGAGGGGGAGACTCAGAGGGGTGGGATTGGAGGGGGGTAGACACACAAGGGAGGGGGGGGGGAAGAGACACAAGGAGGGGGAGAGACACAGGGGTATGAGAGGAGGAGAAACACAGATGAGGGGGATACACAGAGGAGTGGGGGGGAGACACAGGGGAGTGAGAAGAGGGGGAGACACAGGGGAATGAAAGGAGGGGGAGAGACACAAAGGAGTGAGAGAAGGGTGAAGAGACACAGGGGATGGAGATGAGTGGGGAAGAGACAAAGGGGAGGGGGGAGACACAGAGGTAGGAGAGGAGGGGGTATACACATAGGGGAGGGATAGGAGGGGTAGACACACAGGGGAGGGGGGAAGAGACACAGAGGAGGGGGGAGAGACACAGGGGAATGAGAGGGGGAGAGACACAGAGGGGGGGATAGACACAGAAGTAATAGGAGGGGGGAAGAGACACAGGGGAGTGAGAGGAGTGGGGAGACACAGGGGAGTGATAGGACGGGGAGAGACACAAAGGAGTGAGAGGAGGGGAGAAGAGACACAGGTGAGGGAGAGGAGGGGGGAAGAGACAAAGGGGAGGAGTGAGACACAGGGGTAGGAGAGGAGGGGTAGACACATTGGGGAGGGAGAGTGGAGTGGAGAGACACAGGGGAATGAGAGGGGTGAGACACAGGGGAGTGAGAGGAGGGGGGAGAGACAGGGGAGTGAGAGGGTGGGAGAGAAAAAAAGGAGTGAGAGGAGGGGGATACACACAGGGCTGGGAGAGGAGGGGTAGACACACAGGGGAGGGAGAGGAGGGGGGAGAGACACAGGGGAGGGAGAGGAGGGGACGAGACACAGCGGAGGGTAATGGTGGGAACAGTCATGAGGGAGGGGGAAGAGACATGGGGACAGAGACGCAGGGGGGAAGAGACATATGGGAGGGAGTGGGGAGGCAAGAGACACAGGGGAGGGAGAGGTGGGGAAAGAGACAGTGGGGGGACAGGGGGAAAGACACAGGTGGGGAGAGGGGGTAAAAACACAAGGGGGGAAACACAAGGCCCCTGATGAGCGCCAAAGGCGTTCATCGCGAGGCCAGTAAAGTAGAGGGGGAGAGGCTCCCATTGTGTGGCAAACAGCATTGCCAGGATTCACATTTTATTGCTGTCATTGTTGACGGGCAAGTTGCTAGTCCATTAACATTGTTTTAAAGCTTTCTATATCTTTTTGGAGTTTATTTTCCAATTCCAGAAAGTTTGTGTCAGTATTACAATTTTTTATATTTTCCACTTCTGTTCTTAAAAGTTGCTTAATTTCCATGAATTGTTTTTGTTCCCATTCAAGTAATAATGTCATAAGTTCCTTGGAACATCTAAGTAGTATAGAGTCCCATTTACTGACAAATTGTTCAGATATATTACGAATTGTGGGGAATAAATTGGTTTGTAGGCCTCTCTGTACAAAATTCTTATTTCTATAATTCTCCAAACTAGCTTTTTCCCACCATACTCTATATCATGTTTTGTATAGTTGGTTAAGTTCTGTGAACTGATTTTTTAAATTAGGTTACATTTTCTTTCCCAGAATACCTTCATTATTGAAAATCAAATTTGGCTTCATTTAGCCAATTTTCTGAAAGGATTCCTGTTGCTTCCATATTGATATTGTGTTTATATTAGGAAGTTTATAACACCGGGCAAACACCTCAAGATAGGACTAAGTACATTCAATGTTATTTGACAAAACAAAAAGTAGGTGGCTCTAGGTGTGGAATATCTGGGATGCAAATAAGGGTGCTATTAAGGGTCAATAAGTTAATAGTCCAAAAGTACTGTCAAAAAAGAGATTGAGTTACAAATCGTGCACACCCTAAACTAATAACAATATATGGAATAAAATTACAACTTGAGCTATAATAAAAATACGTTAACTAATGGTAAAAACTTGAACTGCAAACGCCACATAATTAATGAAACCATTTAGAATAAGATAACAATATAAGTGGGACACTCTATTCATCTGCATAATAAACACCACCCTGATTGAATTATTCTGTGAGCAAGTGAAAAAATCTTAAAGTGATAAGTGCGGAGAAATGATTAGCAAAATGAATGAGAGATTCCTAAAGTGACTAAGTAAGGTGCTATTGCATATAAATATAGTGCTATTGCATATTGCATATAAATAAAGTGACAAGTGACAAGTGCAGAGATGTGGCACACTTTAATAAATAATTATCTAAATGGGAATAAATATCAGGGTGATTCCTCTATTGGTGATGGATATCGTGACTGAAAAGATCCAATCGCCTCTATAACTAACTCAATTGTCTAATACTATTTCATTGTACAGTATTGAAGAGGATAGGAAGTGTGATAGAGTAATGCTATTTATAATAATGAATACTAGATGGCATATTGTAGTTATCAAATAGTATATTAAAGATAGTTTAAGTTAAAATATTAAATATTAATATATTGCTTTATATATTTGACACACACAACTGGTAGAAAGGAACAAAAAATGCTGATGGCGTAGTCAGATGCAACGGTACATATAATGCAAATAGGCACGAAATCAAACAAATCTTCAATAATCATTGGAAAATCTTACTAGATGATGAAGATTTAAGGCATTTTCTAATCAACCGAGCAAAAAATCACTAGTAGAAGGTCAACAAATTTAAGAGATCTACTATCTAAAAGTCACTTAGAAATTAAGAAAAAGGATACATGGCTCAAACAAACTAAAGGATGTTTTAAATGTCAATCATGTAAAGCTTGTAAATATGTAAATACTACAAAGACTTTTTCCTCAAGGGATGGCCATACATTACAAAATTAAACAACTACTAACATGCAAATCACAAAGAGTAATATACCTTTTGCTATGCAAATGTGTCATGAGGTACGTTGGAAAGACCTGCAAGGAATTCAGAAGGAGTCCTGGAACATGTATATAGCATCAAAAGAGAGTTTGATACACCAATAGCTACTCATATCAATATGCAACATTATGGAGATCTCAATGTTATCTCCTTTACAGCCATTGATAGCATACAAAAAACCATCAAGAAGGGGAATTTGTACAAGAAACTTCTCAAAAGAGAATCCCAATGGATATATATCCTGCAAACTAAAAAACCCTTGGGTTTAAATGAAGGTTTTACCTTTACACATTTTATTTAAATACATGTTTCCTTAACATATATCTTTTATAACACTGAAAATATGTGATCCTACAATACTCCTAACAAATTATCTAACATCCAAGTTTGATGTACATATTGAATTTATTAAGAACATTAAGTATGTGTATATTTCAATGTAATGTGTATGATATGGACTGTCAAGTATAATTAAATACAATAATTCAAAAGAACTATTCCTTGAACCATAAATACTACTATCCTAAATAATAAGGATATGTGATACAATGGATTAAAAATATGTCAATATGTAAATATTTACTACCAAGATATAAACGCATGGAAATAATTATATAACAATCACATATATAGTTGTGAGCGTACGGGTCGTTGCTCACGCTTGCGGGCTCGCGTAGCGAGCCCGCGGCCCTCGCGTAGCGAGCCGCGGCCCTCACGTAGCGAGGTCACTGGGCAAGGGCCTCAGTTGCTGGCATGGAGCGCCGAAGGCGCTCCATGCCAGCAACTGAGGCCCCTCGCAAAGCGAGGGCCTCAGTTGCTGGCGAGGTCACTGGGCAAGGCCCTCAGTTGCTGGCATGGAGCGCCGAAGGCGCTCCATGCCAGCAACTGAGGCCCCTCGCGAAGCGAGGGACTCAGTTGCTGGCGAGGTCACTGGGCAAGGGCCTCAAACCCTCGCAAACTTCACGTCGCTACTCAAAAAACACGACACACAAATTACGACACTCGCTAAATTTTACGAGGAACGCAAACAACGTACGAAACACGTTACCACACATTACGACCTCGCAAACATCGGACGCAACACGCCGACATACAAACATTTAAAACACAATACATACACACAGCACATACATAAAAACCTTACCTACACCAAGAGGGAGCACCCAGGACCTCAAAAATGCAACTTACACCTCGATTTTACTCGAAATAAAACAGTTTAGAGACTAAAAAAAAATCTAAGCGAGAGAAAAAATGGCCGCCGAACAAAACGAAAACGAGGCTACAGCACTCTAAACTCGCAAAACACCACAAAACACCTACGGATATTCCGATACAGACCTATACCACACATTACTCGCCATTTTACGCCAATGCGGAAGTACACGACTACGCTAACGGTTTGGTCTCGCGCACGCACAGTGTTACACTGCACACATTCAGCATGCTTACACAGCAGCTCCACACCACTAATGCTGCAGCAACATCAACACAGATTGCCAGCTCTTCATCACAATGCTTCAAAATAGGTACACTATATTCATTTACTAATTTAACTACCTTACAATTTCATTGCCGTCATTTTATGACGGGCAATTCGCTAGTCACATATATAGTTGTGAGCAAGCGAGCTTGCTTAAGCCGTTGCTCACGCTAGCTCTCCTTGCCAGCAACTGCGGCCCTCGCGAAGAGAGGGAGCTGTTACTCACGCTTGCGGGCTCGCATAGCGAGCCTGCTGCCCTCGCGAAGCGAGGGTAGCAGTTGCTGGCAAGGAGCGCGCTCCTTGCCAGCATTTGAGGCCTTTGCGAAGAGAGGGAGCTGTGCATGCACGCCCCTGGAGAGAGGGAGCTGTGCGTGCACGCCCCTGGAGAGAGGGAGCTGTGAGTGCACGCCGCTGGAGAGAGGGAGCAGAACTCCATGCCCCATTAGACCCATCAGACTACTTACATTCATTGGAGCATTTCAATTCACCTCCGTCATGTCTCCCCTGCCTGCACATTGTCTGCAGAGGCAGGGAGTTTCAGAATTACGTCACATGCATGCAAAGTCATTCAGGAAGTCCCTGCCTCTGCAGAAAAACGCACAGGCAGGAGATGCATAGTGGTGGATAATTGAACAGCTTCGATGAATGTAAGTAGTCTGATGGGTCTGACTGATAGTGATAGATCTGACTGATCGGGCCCATGGAAGCCTGGCCTTGGGGGACATGAAGGCTTAGCCTGGGGGGACATGGCATCATGGGCTGGAGGCCATAAACTAATAAAAAAAAATACATATATAAAATCAAAATGTGCACTGGGACATTATATATATATATATATATATATATATATATATATATATATATATATATACATATATATATATAGATATATTTATATATATATATATATATATATATATATACTGTATATATTATAAATATATTATAGATTTTATACACACTTATACAGATTATAAGTATATAATATATTATATGTATTGTGTGTGTGTGTGGTGGTGGTGTGTAATGTGCAGTGTGTATACATATATATATATATATATATAATGATGTATTGTGTTGTGAGGTGTGTGTGTAATGTGCAGTGTGTATACATATATATATATATAATGATGTATTGTGTGTTTGTAATGTGCAGTGTGTATACATATATATATATATATATATATATATATATAATGATGTATTGTGTGTGATGTGTGTGTAATGTGCAGTGTGTATACATATATATATAATGATGTATTGTGTGTGTGTGAGGTGTGTGTGTAATGTGCAGAGTGTATACATATATATATATATATATATATATATTAATGTGGTATTGTGTGTGAGGTGTGTGTGTAATGTGCAGAGTGTATACATATATATATATAATATATATATATATATATATAATGATGTATTGTGTGTAATGTGCAGAGTGTATACATATAACACATATATAGTTGTGAGCATACGGGCCGTTGCTCACACTTGCGGCCTCGCGTAGCCCTTGCCCGCAGCCCTCGCTGCCCGCAGCCCTCGCTGCCCTTGCCCGCAGTCAGTTGCTGGGATGGAGCGCCGAAGGAGCCACGGCCCTCGCGGGCCTCAGTTCCCGACACTTGATTTGCATAGACACAACTTTACAGAAGAGCTCCTCGGCCATGATGCTCGGGCGCTGCTCTATCACATATGCCGGGTCCTCCTGGCTGTATGCTCCCCCCTAATCCTCTTCCCGGGGGTCCCACCAGCACACGGCCTGCACCTCACACACGTCTCCCTGGCAGCCACACAAATGAATGAGAGGGCGGAGCCGCAGCACCAGGCACCTGTTAATAAAACTTCCAGACGGCGACCTGCGGATATTCCGCTAAGACGCATACCTCACATTACCCGCCATTTTACGCTAATGCGGAAGTACCCAACTACGCTAACGGTTTCGGCTCGCGCACGCACACTATTACACTGCACACGTTCATCACGCTTACACAGCAGCTCCACACACTAATGCTGCAGCAACATCAACACAGATTGCCAGCTCTTCAACACAATGCTTCAAAATACGTAAAGTCGATTAATTTATTAATGTATTATATATTTCATTATTATACACCAAACAGCATTAGCTACCTTACAATTTCATTGCCATCATTTTTTGACGGGCAAGTCGCTAGTTATAAATAAGGCTCAAAAGTTATTACATCAAATGAATATTCATATATTCATAGAGATATACCACAGATGTAATATTGAAGTTCATGCCTAATCTCTTCATAAATGATTAATATACATTAAAACCTTCATAAGTTTCCCCTATCTTTTTACAGTGGAGGTGTTACAGAAATATATCTGTGAAAACACCCATATGGGGACAATATATGAATAAAAGATATCCATAAATGTTGTCTAATCACAGCTAATGCGTATCTACAATAATAGATGAATATAAATATGGATGTCATTCACCATAATCTTAGACACCTATCAATGATTTTGAGTGAAATATGTATATGACAAACACATATCTTACAACCAACATGATTATGAGTAGTCAAATATATAAAGCAATATGGCTGTTTTTAACTTAAACTACCTTTAATTTACCATTTGCTATTTACTATAAGCCATCTAGTATTCATTATTATAGATAGCATTCTATTTTGTCCCACCATCAATAATTAATTTTATTTATAGTTTTTTCTTTAATTTTGGTACCATGGCAACGCATAGGCTTTAAATAGAGGCCTCCGTCACTCCCACGGTAACCCCTGAACAAAGGTTAGAAACGTGCTTCCGGTTGACGCCTGGTTCACTCTAGACCCGACGCTGGCCGATGACGTCATCTCTAGATGTCTAGGCACTACTTTTGGACTACAAAAAATGTCCTATCTTCTTTAACCCTCATATTTCACTTCCACTTTGCACATGGTTCTGCCTCTCCCACTCCCTTTAGATTGTAAGTTTTGTGATTTTAAATCTTATAAGGTGATTTAAGGAATGGCACTATCCACATTAGATTTTCCACTCAAAACCAGAGCTCTTCATTCTAAGTCATGTGTTATTATTGTCTTTTGTTTTATACTTAACCCCAGTATAGTGCCACAGAAGATAGGCCTCATTCAATTCCAACTCAACTATCAAAATTATATAATTTCAACTGTGGGAGTTTTTTTCAGTAATGTTACACATGTATTCAATTGCCTTCAAACGTAATAGCACCTAGCTCATATACAAACCTAAGCCTTGTCAGTAAAGTACAAGGCTTAGGATTACATCAAATGTGGTGATTAAATAATATTACGTTGCTCAAAATCCACTGCCACCAATGAGAATCCTTGAGGATTCCCTCCACCCAAGCCATGAAGAAACACCAGAGGATTCCCTTCCCTGCTCACACACGATCATCCCCTTTCCAGCTCACACTCAATCCACAATATATAAACATGGGACCCCAGTGGCACCTAAATGTTAACCCTACCAGGAACCCTAACAGACCTCTTTAACAATAAGAATGAAATTCTGAAATACTCCCACGGCTTATACTGCCTAATTAGAAATATATAGAAATATGAGATATGTGCCATGTAGGTCCTGCAAGGACCTTCATGGCACCTATCCTTACATAATATGCCTTGGAGGTCCTGGAAGGACATCTATTGGCCCTAACAGTAACCCTCATGGCATGGAGTTCCTATAAGGACCTCTGTGGCATTACACATTAACCTCCAATACATCCCCATGGTTTCTAAATTAACCCCTATATACCGTAGTCTATAAAGCCTCCATGGTACACCAAAATTAACCCATGGTGGGGAATGGGGGTCCTCAATGACCACCATGGCACCTAAAAATACCAACATAAATGATCATACAGCAATAATCATAGACCCTCTTGTCCTCAATCTTCTGTCCAGGAATAATCGGGCTATCTGACTTGTTTCAAAATCATCTGGTCCTCTTAAATCTTGGTCGAAGTCCATGTCCTCATCTTCTGGCCAGAAAATTTCAAGCAAAAAAAAACTTATCCCCCACCGCAAATGGCCGCTGTCACAATTTTGTTGGCATAAATAATAATATTTTTGAACTGATTGGTTGTCAATCATGTTTCAGCCAATCAGAATGGTTTCTTAGATGTCACCCTGCTACTTTTTACTGTAGTGATTCAATTTAAACAATCAGAACCTTATCAATCTGAGCAATCTGACTGGTCCATTTAAATCTCCCACAATATATGAGCAGGTTGATACCTCAGAAACCATTCTGATCAGCTGAAATATGATGGACATCTACTTTAGCCAATCAGAATGCATAAAAATTACTAGTTAATTCAACCAAAGCATGGCAACGACCACTTGCTGCAGGGGGGGGGGGGTTTAGAGCCAAATTCCTAACTAGAAGATGAGGACATGGGCTTCAACAGTTCTTCTACTGTATCAAGTTGGATAGCCTAATTATTGCAGGGCTGAAGATTTAGAACAACGGGGTCAATGATCATCACTGGATGATCATTTAGGTAATTAATCATTATTTAATTTATTTTCTTTTACAAGCTTAATTCTATTTGTATTATAATATTCTTTATATTATATATATAAATATATAATTATATATATTATATATATATATATATATAATTTATATATATATATAAATATATATATAATATAATATCAATATAAAAGAATATTATAATACAAATAGAATTAAGCTTGTAAAAGAAAATAAATGAAATAATGATTAATTACCTAAATGATCATCCAGTGATGATCATTGACCCCTTGTTCTAAATCTTCAGCCCTGCAATAATTAGGCTATCCAACTTGATACAGTAGAAGAACTGTTGAAGCCCATGTCCTCATCTTCTAGTTAGGAATTTGGCTCTAAACCCCCCCCCCCCCCCTGCAGCAAGTGGTCGTTGCCATGCTTTTGGTTGAATTAACTAGTAATTTTTATGCATTCTGATTGGCTAAAGTAGATGTCCATCATATTCAGCTGATCAGAATGGTTTCTGAGGTATCAACCTTCATATATTGTGGGAGATTTAAATGGACCAGTCAGATTGCTCAGATTGATAAGGTTCTGATTGTTTAAATTGAATCACTACAGTAAAAAGTAGCAGGGTGACATCTAAGAAACCATTCTGATTGGCTGAAACATGATTGACAACCAATCAGTTCAAAAATATTATTATTTATGCCAACAAAATTGTGACAGCGGCCATTTGCGGTGGGGGATAAGTTTTTTTTTTGCTTGAAATTTTCTGGCCAGAAGATGAGACATGACTTCGACCAAGATTTAAGAGGACCAGATGATTTTGAAACAAGTCAGATAGCCCGATTATTCCTGGACAGAAGATTGAGGACAAGAGGGTCTATGATTATTGCTGTATGATCATTTATGTTGGTATTTTTAGGTGCCATGGTGGTCATTGAGGACCCCCATTCCCCACCATGGGTTAATTTTGGTGTACCATGGAGGCTTTATAGACTACGGTATATAGGGGTTAATTTAGAAACCATGGGATGTATTGGAGGTTAATGTGTAATGCCACAGAGGTCCTTATAGGAACTCCATGCCATGAGGGTTACTGTTAGGGCCAATAGATGTCCTTCCAGGACCTCCAAGGCATATTATGTAAGGATAGGTGCCATGAAGGTCCTTGCAGGACCTACATGGCACATATCTCATATTTCTATATATTTCTAATTAGGCAGTATAAGCCGTGGGAGTATTTCAGAATTTCATTCTTATTGTTAAGAGGTCTTTAGGGTTCCTGGTAGGGTTAACATTTAGGTGCCACTGGTCCCATGTTTATATATTGTGGATTGAGTGTGAGCTGGAAAGGGGATGATCGTGTGTGAGCAGGGAAGGGAATCCTCTGGTGTTTCTTCATGGCTTGGGTGGAGGGAATCCTCAAGGATTCTCATTGGTGGCAGTGGATTTTGAGCAACGTAATATTATTTAATCACCACATTTGATGTAATCCTAAGCCTTGTACTTTACTGACAAGCTTAGGTTTGTATATGAGCTAGGTGCTATTACGTTTGAAGGCAATTGAATACATGTGTAACATTACTGAAAAAAACTCCCACAGTTGAAATTATATAATTTTGATAGTTTAGTTGGAATTGAATGAGGCCTATCTTCTGTGGCACTATACTGGGGTTAAGTATAAAACAAAAGACAATAATAACACATGACTTAGAATGAAGAGCTCTGGTTTTGAGTGGAAAATCTAATGTGGATAGTGCCATTCCTTAAATCACCTTATAAGATTTAAAATCACAAAACTTACAATCTAAAGGGAGTGGGAGAGGCAGAACCATGTGCAAAGTGGAAGGAAATATGAGGGTTAAAGAAGATAGGACATTTTTTGTAGTCCAAAATAGTGCCTAGACATCGAGATGACGTCATCGGCCAGCGTCGGGTCTAGAGTGAACCAGGCGTCAACCGGAAGCACGTTTCTAACCTTGTTCAGGGTTACCGTGGGAGTGACGGAGGCCTCTATTTAAAGCCTATGCGTTGCCATGGTACCAAAATTAAAGAAAAAAACTATAAATAAAATTAATTATTGATGGTGGGACAAAATAGAATGCTATCTATAATAATGAATACTAGATGGCTTATAGTAAATAGCAAATGGTAAATTAAAGGTAGTTTAAGTTAAAAACACCATATTGCTTTATATATTTGACTACTTATAATCATGTTGGTTGTAAGATATGTGTTTGTCATATACATATTTCACTCAAAATCATTGATAGGTGTCTAAGATTATGGTGAATGACATCCATATTTATATTCATCTATTATTGTAGATACGCATTAGCTGTGATTAGACAACATTTATGGATATCTTTATTCATATATTGTCCCCATATGGGTGTTTTCACAGATATATTTCTGTAACACCCTCCACTGTAAAAAGAGGGGAAACTTATGAAGGTTTTAATGTATATTAATCATTTATGAAGAGATTAGGCATGAACTTCAATATTACATCTGTGGTATATCTCTATGAATATATGAATATTCATTTGATGTAATAACTTTTGAGCCTTATTTATAACTAGCGACTTGCCCGTCAAAAAATGATGGCAATGAAATTGTAAGGTAGCTAATGCTGTTTGGTGTATAATAATGAAATATAAAATACATTAATAAATTAATCGACTTTACGTATTTTGAAGCATTGTGTTAAGAGCTGGCAATCTGTGTTGATGTTGCTGCAGCATTATGTGTGTGGAGCTGCTGTGTAAGCGTGATGAACGTGTGCAGTGTAATAGTGTGCGTGCGCGAGCCGAAACCGTTAGCGTAGTTGGGTACTTCCGCATTAGCGTAAAATGGCGGGTAATGTGAGGTATGCGTCTTAGCGGAATATCCGCAGGTCGCCGTCTGGAAGTTTTATTAACAGGTGCCTGGTGCTGCGGCTCCGCCCTCTCATTCATTTGTGTGGCTGCCAGGGAGACGTGTGTGAGGTGCTGCCGTGTGCTGGTGGGACCCCCGGGAAGAGGATTAGGGGGGAGCATACAGCCAGGAGGACCCGGCATATGTGATAGAGCCGCGCCCGAGCATCATGGCCGAGGAGCTCTTCTGTAAAGTTGTGTCTATGCAAATCAAGTGTCGGGAACTGAGGCCCGCGAGGGCCGTGGCTCCTTCGCGCTCCATCCCAGCAACTGACTGCGGCAAGGGCACGAGGGGCTGCGGGCAGCGAGGGCTGCGGCAAGGCTACGCGAGGCCGCAAGTGTGAGCAACGGCCCTATGCTCACAACTATATATGTGTTATATGTATACACTCTGCACATTACACACAATACATCATTATATATATATATATATATATATATATTATATATATGTATACACTCTGCACATTACACACACACCTCACACACAATACCACATTATATATATAAATATATATATATATATATGTATACACTCTCCACATTACACACACACCTCACACACACACAATACATCATTATATATATATATATGTATACACACTGCACATTACACACACACCTCACACACAATACATCATTATATATATATATATATAATGATGTATATATATGTATACACACTGCACATTACAAACACAATACATCATTATACATATATATATATGTATACACACTGCACATTACACACACACCTCACAACACAATACATCATTATATATATATATATATATATTTATACACACTGCACATTACACACACACCCCACACACACACACAATACATATATATTTATACTTATAATCTGTATGTTGGTATAAAAATCTATATATATTTATATAATATATACAGTATATATATAATATATATATATAAATATATAAATATAACTTATATATAATATTTATATAATATATATATATATATATATATATATATATATAAATATAATGTCCCAGTGCACATTTGATTTTTATGTATTTTTTTTTTATTAGTTTATGGCCTCCAGCCCATGATGCCATGTCCCCCCAGGCTAAGCCTTCATGTCCCCCAAGGCCAGGCTTCCATGGGCCCGATCAGTCAGATCTATCACTATCAGTCAGACCCATCAGACTACTTACATTCATCGAAGCTGTTCAATTATCCACCACTATGCATCTCCTGCCTGTGCATTTTTCTGCAGAGGCAGGGACTTCCTGAATGACTTTGCATGCATGTGACGTAATTCTGAAACTCCCTGCCTCTGCAGACAATGTGCAGGCAGGGGAACATGACGGAGGTGAATTGAAATGCTCCAATGAATGTAAGTAGTCTGATGGGTCTAATGGGCATGGAGTTCTGCTCCCTCTCTCCAGCGGCGTGCACTCACAGCTCCCTCTCTCCAGGGCGTGCACGCACAGCTCCCTCTCTCCAGGGCGTGCATGCACAGCTCCCTCTCTTCGCAAAGGCCTCAAATGCTGGCAAGGAGCGCGCTCCTTGCCAGCAACTGCTACCCTCGCTTCGCGAGGGCAGCAGGCTCGCTATGCGAGCCCGCAAGCGTGAGTAACAGCTCCCTCTCTTCGCGAGGGCCCAGTTGCTGGCAAGGAGAGCTAGCGTGAGCAACGGCTTAAGCAAGCTCGCTTGCTCACAACTATATGTGACTAGCGAATTGCCCGTCATAAAATGACGGCAAGAATTTGTAAGGTAGTTAAATTAGTAAATGAATTAGTGTACCTATTTTGAAGCATTGTGATGAAGAGCTGGCAATCTGTGTTGATGTTGCTGCAGCATTAGTGGTGGAGCTGCTGTGTAAGCATGCTGAATGTGTGCAGTGTAACACTGTGCGTGCGCGAGACCAAACCGTTAGCGTAGTCGTGTACTTTTCCGCATTGGCGTAAAATGGCGAGTAATGTGTGGTATAGGTCTGTATCGGAATATCCGTAGGTGTTTTGTGGTGTTTTGCGAGTTTAGAGTGCTGTAGCCTCGTTTTCGTTTTGTTCGGCGGCCATTTTTTCTCTCCTAAGATTTTTTTTTAGTCTCTAAACTGTTTTATTTCGAGTAAAATCGAGGTGTAAGTTGCA